>CAJHZP010000012.1:0-549015 GCA_905163415.1 Noctua fimbriata
AAGATGAATTACGTTTCTTTTAAACTCTTGGCCGGTTGAATCATTACGGACATTTGCTTCATTCCCATGTGTACTGACTACTGTATGTGGCTCTGGATCGAAAGGCGTTAATTTATTACTCTTTACAAAATTCTTTACATATACCTTCTCACCAACCTCAATTTCTTGTTCTTTTGCTTTACGTTTCCTATCCTCATTGATTTTCCCTTTTTCTTTCTTTCGAGTGTCTTTATCTCTGACTTCAAGATCTAAATCCATATTTTCAACAGAAATTAAGCTCGGCAACTTATCTCTAAACAAACGTCCATAAAATAATTCCGAAGGTGATTTCCCAGTTGTACCATGAGGAGTGCTATTTGAGTAAATCGTCTTTCCAATCTGACTTCTGTATTTGACTTATTTTTAATCTTTTTAAGATATCCCTATTCTGCCGTTCAACCTCTCCGTTTTGTTGGGGTCAGTAAGGGATTGTGTTATAAATTCGAACTCCTAACTCTTCACAAAATGATTTAAATTCTTGACTGATGAATTGGCGGCCATTGTCGCAAGTCAGACTAACTGGAATGCCTAAACGGGAGAAAATTTCTTTGAGGACATTAATTGTATCTTTAGCTGTGATAGATCTCATAATTTTAATTTCTTTATAACGACTGAAATAATCAATTATAACAAAAAGATAATCTCCGCTGGGCAATGGACCTAGGAAATCTACAGCAGTGTCAACCCAAGCTTGAATTGGTAGCTCTCGTCTTTTCATCGGTGTAGGTGGGTTTGGGCCAGACACCAAGATACAACCTCTACAATTTTTTATAACATTTTCTGCGTCTTTGTCGATTTTGGGCCACCAAACCTTTGTACGCAACCTAGCTTTCATGTTTACTATCCCGGGATGGCCTTCATGAGCAGCCGCTAACACTTCATATCTTAATTTAGAGGGAATCACAATTTTGTTGCCGCGTAATAACAGGTCCTCATGCAGCCAGAGTTCCTTTTCAAATAATTTATAATTATTTACAATTTGATCCCATTTATTATTATGTAATCCATCCCTAACGAGTATAAAATCTTTATCAGACTTAGATGCTTCTGAAATACTTTTTAAAGACAACGCTGTTGGACGCGCATACTTTACAATTTGGTTGATATGATATTCGCTATCATACGGAGCACAGTTTTGGTTTGTGCATAGTCGTGACAGTGGGTCTGCAATATTAGATTTACCAGGTTGGTACACAACTTTATAGTTATATGCTTGTAACCTCAGAACCCAACGCTCAATTCGAGCACACGGTTTCGAACGCGGTTTAAAAATGACCTCTAAAGGTTTGTGATCTGTAACCAACTCAAACTCTTTCCCATATAAATAAATGTGAAAATGCTCTATAGTCCAAACTAAAGCCAGCGCTTCCTTTTCGGTTTTGCAGTAACGTCTTTCGACGTCCGTCAAGCTTTTATTTCCGAAAGCAATGATGCGCGGCCCAGTCGAATCATATTGTATAAGAACTGCTCCCAAACCTACAGGACTGGCATCAGCGATGACTTGTGTTCTGTCATCTGGGTCATAGTAACCCAACGTATCTATTTTGCTCAGACATTGTTTGAGTTGATTATAGGCTTCTTTCTGTTTAACTTTCCAGAAATTAAAAATGTCTGCATGTTTATGGAGTTTTTTCCGCAAAACTTCACGGATTGGTTCAGTCAAAGTGGCTAAGTTCGGTATCCACTTCCCTACAAAATTAATCAAGCACTTTGGATCTCTACAACATTTTTGAGGTTCTCGTCGTGCTCCTTCTCATCTCTACCACACACAATAATGTCGTCAATAAAATTTGCGACACCTTGGCATTTGATCAACATGTGTTCCATAATTTTTTGGAAATGTTCCGGAGCACTCGATATACCAAACATGAGCCTTTTATACCTATATAATCCCTTGCTTGTAATAAATGTTGTAATTTCTCGACAATTTTCAGCAATTTCTACCTGATGAAAAGCTTTGGAGACATCTAATTTGGAAAAGAATTTAGCTTTTCGGAATTTTGGCATTAATTGGTGCATGGTTGGCAAAATATGGTGTTCTCTAATGATTGCCTTATATGCACAGCGCATATTAAGACAAATCCTAACATCACCATTCTCTTTGAAGACGGGAACCATAGGGGAAACCCAAGGACATGGTTCATTCACTGGTACTATGATATCCATCTTCATTAACTCGTCAATTTTATTGTTGATTTTGACTTCTAATGGTATTGGGACACGCCTATACGGCTGACAAACAGGAGTAACTGTTTTATCAATTGCAATCTTTAACACAATATTTTTAAATTTAGGAAATTGAGTTACACTGAACTCATTAACCTCCAAACCGAGTTTCAATACTTTTAGTGTTATCGCACTGTCTTTCCCTAGTAAATTCCTTACACCATCTTTTATCACATAGAATTTTGCCAAAATAGTTTCTGGACCTGCACTAATTTCAGCCTCAAACGATCCCAGTACTGTCAGGGGATTCTTAGAACTGTAGGACATAAATGTTTTATTCGGGTTTTTTTCTTGATTCGTAACGATCACATGTTTTGCCTTCATAAGATTCCAGGACTTTTCGCTGATGATGTTACATTTACTCCCCGAGTCAATGAGCAGATCTACGTCGACCCCACCAATTTGACATGAAATAGCAGCATCTTCATCGATATGAAATATGTATTCAATTACCGCATCAGACTTGTTCTTTTTTTTCGATGGACCCTCGGTATCGTTTTTCTCAAAACGACGCCTTTTTGAGTTAGCTTTTTGGTCTCTGGGATTGGGTTTACGTTTATTGGCTCTTGTTCTGCACATTTTAAGGAAATGACCCTTATAACCACATTTAGCGCATATTTTATCTTTGGCCACACATAGATCGCTATCAAATTTGTGATTTTTACTTCCACATCTAGTGCATTCAATTTTTTCCTCATTGATCGAACTGTTTTTCACAGTGTCTATTTTGTTCACGTTAACATTTTGTTTATCTTGGAAATCAATCATTTGTTTTTCGACAGTTTCGAGCGCATTAGCCTCCGCAATAATTTTATCCACTGTAACTGTATCTCCCAACACCAGAATCCTCTTTCTCAACTCAGTCGACAAACATTTTTCGGTTATCTGATCAATTAAACTTTCATTCTCATTAGAAAAATTACATTTGGCGCTTTGGCGGCGCAACCTTACTGTAGGGTACTTTCCCACTTTTGTTGCGATATGTTTTTGAGCACAATGAAACAAACGATTTGAGATTCAAAATGGAATATTTATTGTCATAATCCAATCTCCTATATATCAAGTGGAATTTGGATGTAGTAGCTGGTGGACTTTTACATAGGATGGATCAGCCAATCAGAGGAGGGTCCCTGGTCTCCATAATTATCCATCTGGTCGGCGCGGGTGTTAAGAGTGCGCCGACTATAAATACACAGCAGCGCCATTGTGTAGGAGTAGTTTGTCCTTCTCTTCGATGCGAGCACGTCGTGTGGCGCGCGCGCCTGCTGTCCGACCGGGCGGTCGCATTCCTTTGCCAGAGGAGCCGCAGGCCGCCGACGCCGTACTCAGTACTCAGTATGCGCCGCGCGCTCGTGTCGCGCGGTCGTTGATGCTTGCAGGTTGGCGTGTGGCGCGTGTTTACACAGGTCCCACATCACTCCCCTCTAAGTGAAACGTACAACAGGTCTCACAACTCTGCCGGACCTGGTAGTGTAGGGTTGAGTGGCTGTAGTTGCGGTAGCACGGTGAATATGATGATCAATTTCTTCAGTCGGTTCGCTGTAGATGTAGGCTGGTTTGAGTCTGTCTAGTGATATCACAGATGTGCGTAGCGGTAACTTGATCTTGTAGAACTTGTCGTAGCGTTTGATGACTTCATAAGGTCCCTCGTACGGCGGTGTCAGCGGCGAGCGCACGGTGTCGTTCCGCACAAAGACATGTGTGCACGTTGCGAGGTCCTTAGGCATAAATGACTCATCTTGACTGTTGTTCGAGCGTGGCGTAGTTCTAACTGATGCCATAGTTTCCATCAGGCGTCGTACGTAGTCGCTATCGTTGACATCTGTTTTTGATGACACGATAAAGTCTGACGGAAGGCGAAGTGTTGTTCCGTATGTCAGCATTGCCGCGCTTAGATGATTGTCGCTGCGTAATGCTGTTCGCAGTCCTAATAGCACAGTCGGCAGCTGTTCTGTCCACTGACTGGTAGTACCGCGAGCCATCAATGCTGCCTTCATCGTTCGGTGCCATCTCTCGATCTGGCCGTTCGACTGCGGATGATATGCCGTTGTGCGTATTCGTTGTATACCAAATTTCCTCATCAGCGAACGGAAGAGCAAGGATTCAAATTGACGACCTTGATCAGTTGATATCCTCAGTGGGCAGCCAAATCTTGTAATCCAAGTCTCGTATAGGGCCTTCGCGACTTTCTCAGCGGTGATCTCGTATACGGGCACGGCTTCCGGCCACTTAGTGCAACGATCGATGATGGTCACGCAGTAACGACAGTCATTTGATATCTGTAGTGGGCCGACTATGTCGATATGTATATGTTCGAAGCGTGCCGACGGCGGGAACTCGCACAGGGGTGTTGCTACGTGGCGATGTACCTTCGCTCGCTGGCAATTGATGCACGCTCTCGTCCAGTTGCTGACATCTTTGTTCATGCTTGGCCAGAAGAACTTGGAACTCGTCTGCTTTCGGGTTGTTCTGACACCGGGATGACGTAAATCATGTTGTGCTTTGTATGCATCAAAACGATATGTACTCGGTAAGTAAGGCCGAGGCGTCTCAGTTGACATCTCGCAGGTGATTGGTCGGCTTAACCCCGGCATCGTGACATCAGTGAACTTTAAGTTGGATTGGCTCTTCAGTTGTTTTAATACTGGGTCGCTTGCTTGTTCGATCGCTAATTTATCGTAGTCGATCATTGTTGGACATTGGATATCTTCCACCCGGGACAGGGCGTCGGCTACTGTGTTTTCTTCTCCTTGCACGTACTTAATGTTTGTGCAGAACTGGCTGATGAAGTGCAACTGCCGCTCACGACGTGGTGTGTCGCTGCTACTCGCTGTTCGTGTTAATGCGTTGACCAGTGGTTTGTGATCTGTGTAAACCGTGACGTCAGTCCCTTCTATGAGTCGCCGAAAGTGCTTCACTGCTGTATAGATCGCTAATAGCTCGCGATCGTAGACACTGTAGCGGCGCTGCGTCACCACACTCATCGCCTTTGAGAAATACGCGAGAGGTCTCCACACGTTATCGATTTTTTGTTGCAGTACTGCGCCAAGGCTATGATCTGAGGCGTCAGTCATAAGGGCTAGTGCATTGCCGGGTAATGGGTGGATCAGCTCAGTTGCTTCTAAAATGCTTTGACGGCACTTTTCAAAAGCTGTTTCTGCAGCTGGGTACCAATTAATAGGTGTTTTATCGTTTCGCTTCCGATTGTGTAGAAACTTGTTCAACTCTGCCTGTAACTCTGCTTGACGGGGTAGGCAGCTGCGGTAAAAATTGAGCATGCCCAGAAAGCGTCGTAACTCCGCGACTGTCTTCGGTAGCGGGTATTTGGATATCGCTTCTGTCCGTTCTTCTGTGGGTTTGATGCCGTTTGTAGACACTTCGTAGCCAAGAAAGTTTAATTTTTCTTTGCCGAACTCGCACTTCTCAACCTTTATCATTACGCCAAATTTCTTGAGGCGTTCCAGTACTTGGCGCAATAGATTTTTATGACTACCCTCGTCCTGTGAGTAGAGCAAAATGTCGTCAATGTAGCAGAAACAATTGTCTATGCCCCGCAAGACTTGATGCATAAATCTTTGAAATGTTTGGCTAGCGTTGCGTAAACCAAACGTCATGCATTTGAATTCAAACAGCCCAAACGGTGTTGTGATTGCAGTTTTCTGAGCGTCTTCTTCACTTATTGGTATCCAGTAGTACGCCATCTTGAGGTCAAGCTTTGAAAATATCTTCATGTCACGTAGCTGGTAGGTAAAATCTTGAATGCGGGGTATCGGGTATCGGTCAGGTTGAGTGACTGCGTTTAGTCTACGATAGTCACCGCAAACTCTTAGTCCCCCGTCCTTCTTTTTGACGACATGTAGTGGACTCGCCCATGGGCTCAACGATGGTCTGCAGATTCCCATCTCCAACATTTGTTCAAATTCTTCTTTTGCAGCCTTGTACTTATCAGGTGGCAGAGGGCGCGGGCGAGTGAAGAGCGGCGGGCTTGTTGTCTCAATGTGGTGTACGACATCGTGTTTTGCTGGTTCCTTCAGAGACATTGGTCGAAGCACCTCCGGATATGATTTCAAGATGTCGTGGTACACTTGATCGGTGCTTATAATGTGTACCGTTTCTTCTCCATTTGTTGTTTCGAATGCATCGACCGATAATTCTGTAACATTGTCAATGAGCTTCTTTTTGTGGAGATCGACCAGTAACTTGAAGTGGCGTCGAAGTCGGCTCCCAGGATTGAAGTTTTGACGTCGGCCACGACGAACTTCCACAGAAAACTGCGTCGTAGACCAAGATTCAGTCTGAGTGTTTTCTCGCCGTAGGTATTTATAGGCGTGTTGTTTGCTGCAAATAGCCTATACGTGCTTGGTGCTGTCATTTTACTCTTACTTGTGGCGGCCAATACCGAAATGTCGGCGCCTGTGTCCACAAGGAAACGTTCTCTGGTGTCCCGGTCGAAAACACAAAGGCGGTTGCTAGTACGTCCGCCCCCGTCGATGTCGTAGCTAGTTTAAAGACTGCTGGTTTTTCTTTTTTCTGCAACAGGGTGATTCACAGCGCTTAGCCTTGTCACCGAAGCGATAGTGAAATCTACACTCCCATGTAGGATCTCCGGGTTTTACTGTTTCCTTGTTCCCCTGTCGTGATCGTGATTGTGAACGTGAACGAGACCGGAACCGACGTTTGTAACGATGTGTTGCCCATCCACGTAGTTCAGCTACTTCCAGGCGAATCTTCTCCGTTTGTTTCGACAGATTTTCCAGTTGTGTGGACATCATTGACTCGGACGTTGCTGTTGAAACTGCGGCGATGGTTGTTGTTGCTGGCTCAGAATACTCAACCATCTTGTCGGCCATTGCAGCTAGAGTGTCTAGTGATGATTCTGTATTGACGGATAAGACGACGCGCACCTGCGTAGGTAAGTGGTTGAGCCATTCAATCCTCAAGCCTTCGTCCGTGATCATGCCGCTTCCCAGTTCCCGCATCTTCCTTAGTAGCTGTGTTGGCTTCTGATCACCCAGTTCGAGACCACTGATGAGTTTCTGGAAGTTCTTCACGTCGGATTTGTCATAAACCGTTAATAGGCGATTCTTCACAGTGGTGTATTTGTCTGTGGCTGGTGGACTTTTACATAGGATGGATCAGCCAATCAGAGGAGGGTCCCTGGTCTCCATAATTATCCATCTGGTCGGCGCGGGTGTTAAGAGTGCGCCGACTATAAATACACAGCAGCGCCATTGTGTAGGAGTAGTTAGAGAGTAGTTAGAGGATCGCCAGTGATCCGCGGAGTACCGACGCGCTGCCGAAACGCTGCAAGCTCCACTCCGCCCACGGAAAGTTTTTGTGCAGAATTGTGCCTCCAACTGGGGGTACCTGCACAAAAACTTTTCCGCTCGGACCGCCAATTTTGTAACTTTCCCTGTGTTCGCTCTTGTGCTTTTGCACTGGTGCGAGCACAGGGGGAGCGCCGTGCTACCCGGTGCCTGGACACCGTTGCGGTCGCCGACAAACACCCCTTGAAGATGAAGCCTGGCGCCCGCGGCTCGCTTGGCTGCGATGACGCCGCCGACCCGATGCCTTTTCCTGGACTGGACCGGACGTCGTCGTTGCCGAATATCGGCGACGGGATGACGCCCGGTGCAGTGCCAGCAGGACCCCCTCCCCCTCGCAGTGAGGAGAAGAAGAGGTCAGGGAAGAAGAGGCCGGAGAAGAAGGAGAAGGCAACTGGAAGCCGAAACCCTACGCCCGGAGACGAACCAAGCGCGGCGGCAGCTGCGCGTGGCCCGTCGAGGACATTGGCGCCTGCGCGCGTTGCGCCGGCGCCCTCGCCGAGTCAATCGCACGCCGTGACCGTGCGACCGTCCGCCTCCCGTCCGGTGCCGATCCAGGCTCCGGGACCCGCCGTCGCGTTCCCTGCCGCGCGCCGCCCGCGCGCGCCCCCGCACCCGTTGTGCGTGCGACAGAGCGCGACGCCGCACCTCCGTCGCGCGCGACAGTGCGCGACACCGCACCACCTGCGCGAGTGCCGCGCGCCCCAGTGGCTGCGCCTCGCGCAGTCGCACCGCCCGCGCCATATGTGCGCCCATCTGCGCACCCACCTGCGCGCACCACCGCTGCACCGCGTCCCGCCGCGTCGACTGCGCCCTTTGGGGCTGCGTCCGCGGCGGCCGCCTCCAGT
This sequence comes from Noctua fimbriata, assembly GCA_905163415.1. NCBI lineage: Eukaryota > Metazoa > Arthropoda > Insecta > Lepidoptera > Noctuidae > Noctua > Noctua fimbriata. Next base: position 8,438 of record CAJHZP010000012.1, read on the forward strand.
CGTGCTGCCACACCCACGCGCCCCGCCACCGCCGGCACCGGCCGCTTGCTGACCGGACCGGCCCATGCGGAGCGGGACCGTTACAGACACTCGACGCCAAGGATGGCGCCTGAATCTCCGGCGCCGCCACGTGCCTCGGCCTACGACTCGCCGGCGGGACTGTCGGCATGCTCGACGCAAGCCGGCTCGAGCGTGTCGATGGTGTCCGTAGGCTCGGTCGACTCTAGGCCGAGGACGCCGCGCAGGCGCACCCCACCAGCATCTCCGTCGTCGTCGCCGGAACGCTACTCTGAATATTTATCAGAGCTGCGTCCGCAGCGACGACGCAGAAGCACAGAAGAGGCCGAAGAGGACGACGCTAAGAGGTACTGCCTCGACCCGCCGCGACCGCAGCGCGAGCGCGCGCCGCCGCGTGGTCGGGGCTCCGCCGGGTCGCCCACCTTCGCCGAGGCGGTCCGGCGCACGCCTCCTGCGTCGCCGACACCACCATCACCTCTATCATCAGGAGGTAGAAGACGCCTGGAGGCACAAAGGGTAAGTGCCTCACAACCCACTCATGTCTACACAACCCGACCGGCGGCCCCAGAGGACGACGGAGCGGCCACTGGAAGGCAGAAGCCGAAGCCGCCGAAGCGGCCTAGTAACCTCCGCTGGTGGTGGAGAGACTGCCGGGATGGGCCGCACACTTCAGGGCCATAAGTGCCAAACTGGGCCGACCACCCAGCGCCCGACCATACGGCGCTGGGGTTCGTTTCTCACCTGAGAGTGAGGAAGAATTTAGGTTGGTCCAGCGGTACCTGACCGGCCTGGAAAAGGAGTGCGGAGTATCCTGGTTTGCCTACTCGCTGCCAGCGGAGCGCAGCCTGAAGGTGGCCATCACGGGACTGCCGGTAGACACGCCGCCAGAGGAGATAGAGGAGGAGCTCCGCGCGTTAGGACACGAGCCGGAGTACGTGCGCCACATTAGGGCGCGGCAGGGACGACCCGGCTGCGTGTTCTACGCCATACTAAAGAGGACGCCGGAGGTCAGGTCCATCTATGACACCACTGTATTTATGTGCATGCGGGGTGTCAAGATTGAGGCCTGGCGGGGTAAACGCGGGCCCGCGCAGTGCCACCGGTGCCAGAAATTCCGGCACTCGTCGCATCACTGCCACCGGCCGCTCGCCTGCGTCCGCTGTGGATAGGGGCACGCAGCACGTGATTGCCCCCGCCCACGCGAGGAACCTGCAACGTGTGCCAACTGCGGGGGTGATCACCCCGCTAACAACGTGCGCTGCTCCGTATTCCAGACGGAGATACGGAACAGGCGAGCTGGCACTGTCGCCGCCACGAACGCCGTACGCCGACCGACAACGGTCACCGAGAGGCCTACCGAAGTGGCCTCCACCGAGGCCCAAGGCGCGTCGCTAATGGCGGCGGCTAACGGGCCCACCAACAAGGGCGAAGCCCCCTCCTCCTCCAAGCGGCGGAGGATGCGGAAGAAGAGGCGTGGGGCTAAAGGCAAGAAGCCGGAGCCCCCCCCCGCACCCAAGGAAGACAGCCACCGGGCCGACCTTATCTCGACCCTGGCGCAGGCTGTACAACAAAGGAAGGTGAAGGGGTCGACAGCTGGCGCCGGCACAGCGCCGCCCTTGGCCCCATTACCACAGCAACGCCCTTCAACAACCACGAGAGACACGAGCGCCGGCCCAGCTGCCGACGCCCAAGAGAAAGAGGATTTCACAGCCTGCGCCATACAGGTCCTGATGGACATCATCAGGGCCATTCAGCAGGGTGAGGACCCGCAGCTGGTCGTTCTCGACGGCCTGGCCGCAGTCCTCAAGCTCTACCAGGGCCAGGCTGTTTGAGGACGACTCGCCAGAATACCTGCGGCCTCTGAGATAAGGTCGCCCCTCCTCCGCCGCTTACTCTAAATTAGACGTCTGTCGTCGCATCCGCCAGGTCGCGGCCCGAGCTATGGTCTTGCTCGCAACTTGCTCCATCCAGCGCTCTCGTCCCGACCTCGGGACTGAGTGCCGGACGTTCGACGCCTTGCGACGGAACACTCGCGCGTGCCGTTCGCGCGCGCGCCCCTCCCTGACGCGAGGCGCCCCTCCTCCGCGACCTGGCAGCGGACATGACTCCACCCACCGGACTTGACGCCCGGGTAAGTTGTACCAGGCTACACGCAGCTTACCCGCACAATAAGACTCAACATACGACACACGCATTCTGCTGCGTGACGTGTCCTAAGTTAATATAGGCGCGTTGCGCAGTAAATTCACACAGGCATCTCTCTACACACATGTAGACTCACATACGAGGGCGCGACGCGAGCTCGCGACCCTTGTATACACTGGGCGGTGTTACACAGCACAATACCGCCCACACACACACACAACGGCTCTTAGTCCGGACCGTGACCGGCTAGCTCTGGAAGCGGGACGGACGGGAGCCACACATCCCTTCGTAGGTGCGTCGGAGTCGGTACCTCTGTCGCTGGTTGTCCTCCGCCGGGCCTCCCCTGGGTAACTGGGGGTCTCACCTGGCGGGGACAGACCGCCGAGGTGCCGTGAAGAAATCAGCGCTGTGTCGACAGCGCTGTGGCGCGCCTACGATAAATCTCATAGCAACCACACACCTAGACGCACGTGCAATGCGTGCGTCCGTAGGCTTAGCCTAAGAGGCTACCGAATGACAGGCCCGTTTTAACGGGTCGCGGCATAGCTTCCGCGGTCAGAGGGCGAAGCCCTGATACCGCCTGCCGCGCCCCCTGGCGGGGGCGCAGCGACATCCACTACTAGTGTAGGAGTAGTTTGTCCTTCTCTTCGATGCGAGCACGTCGTGTGGCGCGCGCGCCTGCTGTCCGACCGGGCGGTCGCATTCCTTTGCCAGAGGAGCCGCAGGCCGCCGACGCCGTACTCAGTACTCAGTATGCGCCGCGCGCTCGTGTCGCGCGGTCGTTGATGCTTGCAGGTTGGCGTGTGGCGCGTGTTTACACAGATCCCACATTACTAAAAACTTTTCAAATTTTTCACCCGGTTCTTGTCTCATTAATCGAAATAAATGCCGCTCAAACAGATAACTTTGTTTCGGCGCGAAATATTCATTCAGTTTCTCTATTGCTATCTTATAAACATCAACCGATTCCTTCTCCTCTACGTGAGCGCCGGGGATGTTAAAGTAAACATCTTGCAATGCTAACCCTCCGATATGCAAAAGAGATGCCCGTTTCTTAACCGATATATCGATATTCGCAGCTTGAAAATAAATTTCTAATCCGCGTTTCCACTTTTCCCATCGAGTACAGAGGGAATTCGGTTCGCCTTCGCAGTCGAACTGCTCAAGAGTAGGTATATTTTGGGACATAATAAGGTTTTCTGCAAATAAAATACTTTGTTGATTGAACCAAAATTATTAAAAATAAACAAATGTATTGAGAAAGAGGAAACTGGTTATTTTTAAATTTTATTACAGTTATTCAATTTAGTACTCGGCTGCTAAATATTAGCATATTTTGGCACAATTTTGACAGTTCACACACATTAAACTTGATGTCAGCACTATTTTTCCTCACTAATAGTACTTTCTGCTGCTGACTATTTATGCCTCAACACATATTTAGTTAAACATGTTATTTGTTTCATAATAACATCTTTACATATTTAACATGCAATCGGCTATCAAACCCCTTTAATTTTTTAGACCTACAAGAAATATCTAAAAATATCATAAAGTTGCATCAAAAGTTCTCGAATAGTGCCTACTGCCTGAGTTATGCTTAAATAACAAGTACTTATAATCGCGCATAGATAAAATCTACCTAAAATTAACATAAATAATAATATTTTCATTTATTGGGAATAATATAAGTAATACCTACGTTATAAATTATAATGAGGGTAGGTAGGCAATAACTTCCTTTTCTTATTTGAATTTTTTATTGATTAATTATTTGTAGCTAAGGTACTGTGATGTTGTTATTAGTTTATCAGTGGTTAACGCTAAGATTGAATGCACACACTTATAAATCCGTGCTATCTAATTTGCCCTTGTTGTTTGTTATTTTTTTTTCTCTAGGGTACTTGCATATTTTATACGACTGATTAATGTACGATTTTATTGTTTACACAATATTGTCTAGCGAAAATATATTGTATTCCATGTAGGTAGGAAATAAACACATCATAACGATAAGATTTGCATGTAATTAATTTTGAAATAATCTTTCAACACTCACCAGTTTTCCTCGTCGAAAATTGTGGAATACTCCAAACTCCACAAATAATATAAGTTTATATATTAGTAATAAAACACAAAGTTTGTATTTGGGTACATCCAACGCCCAGTGGTTGCAACGACCGTCCTCTACGGTGGATGACAGTGGAGTGACCCCCACCCATGGTATAATAATATATTATTATACCATGCCCCCACCCACCTTGTCGGGGTTGCCCTCACTGCCCGCTTTATGCACATTTATTTTAAATCAGTATATATTATATGATTTTATAACAGAATACCACATCTCCTTTCAGTATTTAAATATTCATACATTATAGCCTCTTCTTCAATTGCCAGATCGTCAACAGTATCGAAAATTTCCATAATTTTGATATTACTTTAGAAAAAGAAGAAATAACCTCAAACTAAACGTCAATAGATCTAGTTCTATCTATTGAATAGACATTTATCTGGCCGTCAAAGAGGCAGATAGATTTATTCGTCAGTTAGGGCCGTTAATGACCAAATAGAGCTTATATGACGATTGAAAAATGCAATATTTTGTTATCTGTCTGATAAGTACTATCTGACTGTTTATCTGAGGATTGAAAAATCGGCCCTTAGTCATATAAATATAGTGTTTATAGACTCATAGTCTAACAGAGGACCTTCAACGCAATGCATAATAATTAATACATGGTACATGGGAATGGATGGTAGGCGTCGACGGAAACCAGCGGGCTTGAACATACAGCAACGTAAACTAATTGGTTTGAAAGTATCAAATCTAAAATTATACCGCTCCAAACCATTGTCCAGACCGCAATCTAGGTAAAACTTCGTCGGGTTCGTTAGGGTTCATTGGGACGAGCGTTCAGATGGGACCCAGTTAATACCGCTCCTGTTTATGTCACCAACGACGAGAGATCTATCAGAAGAGTTACTTATAACTGTTTGGTTTAATATTGTGAAGTAATTGCGACGTCGTAAAGAAAAAGAAACGGCCAAGTTTTGTTGAAATAAATAAATGACATACATTTACGTGTATTCTAATTTTACAAGCGTATGCTGTAGAATAGTGATTAGATTGGCATATAACTGATAGTTCCCTACGGATAGCAATAAGTACACTCCACACAAAGCAAAACGCAAGGCTACGTACCGTTCAAATATATTATAACCGTAAATGGTATTCTTATAACAAAATAATCTTATGTGTTTCTTTTCAGAAGGGCAAGCTTGACACCATTGGTTTTCAGAACAAGCTTTAGCAGCCCTTACGATGACCACTATATGTAAGTATTACCTGTAGCTACTTACCACCACCTAAAATCTCACCCATCGGTTCCGAGCCATTGGTGGCTCAGCGGTAACGGCCCCGAGTCACGAGTTATAGGTTCGAACGCAGTCAGGCGCTGGGTGCATTACTTTGTTTAATTTATATCATGACCACTGCTCTCAAAACGGTGAAACCGGCATATCCTACTACCAAACATGCATCATCATGCATCATGCATCTACTAACCCGCATTTTCACACCAAAACATGTATCGGTATAAATCCCTCCCAGCGCGAGATTTTTTGTATGCATTTAGCAAAGTAACAACTACTCTATAGCATTAAAGTTCAATGTTGTACAAATAAATATGTATTTCGAATCTCGCCCCGCCCATCCTATGCTCGCCTCGCGCTGGTGCTTCCTAAATACAAGCAATATAAGATGAGAAATTCTGTATGTTTGGAAATTTATTTAAATCAATCATGCTTCAACAGATTAACAGATTTGTCATAGGATCATCATAACCCTCCTTTTGGGTTTCGCCTCAGTCGGATAATAAACATCAAAATCGGGGAAGCTGGTTGAAGAATAAGAACAAACGCACCTGAATTTTATATTAAAGAAATAGTATAAATATACAGCATGTATTAAAAAGGCGTGGCCCATACCAACTTTCAACACCTACTCTACCCAATTGTGTGGGACAGCTGATATCTTTTCGGGATTACGATGTTGGACCCTTAGAGAATGTGGTTCAGTTTGACGGTCTGCACCACACACCTATATAATACGACCACACCTTTCTGAAACACGCTGTATAATATGCATCTCAAAATACAGTTCTGTAATCGTTTTGTTTCACATGTCAGGGTGCGGTACAAGAGGAACTCAGAGCCTTCGGGGGACCAAAATTGCGGTTGCCCGAAGGCTATCGCTGAAGTTCTAAGCTGCAAACGATGTCGAAAGCTGATAGAGTAAGTTTTACCCGAAGAGAGGTGGGCGTGGCTACGTAACAGACATGATGAAATATGCAGCCAAAATCTTTAAGTTTAATTTTATTTATATTCTAAAGACTGTTACTTTCATTTACAATTAACAGAACCACAGACAACGACTATATGTAGCAATAGGCTAGAGTTGAGCCACAGACTAAACGATTATAAAAATAAAACCTGATATAGTGGTGGTGGATCGATTAGAGCGGCGCGCAATGATTGTTGACATAACGGTTCCGCACGAGAAGCTCTTGAAAGCCGTGAAAGATATGCAAATCAGGTATCTTGACTTGGCTTACGAGGTTGTCGACATGTGGGATGTGAGCTCAGTGATCATTGTGCAGATAGTCGTTTCAGCCAGTGGCTTAATTGCCAAGAGCCTCGACCAATACCCGAGAAGGCTCTCGTTAGGCACCTGTATCAAGGGCTTGATTCAGAAAGTGGTACTCCTGGACACGGCTCGTATTGTTAGGTGGTTCCTCGCTCTGACGCGCTGACCGCCCCCGGTAGCTTAGACCCTGTTCCTGATACCAGTGGGCTACAATTTTTTATATAGCTTTTTTGAGAAATATTTAAAAATGTATAAAATCTGTAAAGAAAATAATACTTAATCATTTTAAATATCAGGCAACTGAGGCCCATAGACAAAAATATTCTTGAACAATAATAACCTAATAAGTACATATTAAAAACGCGTTTAGTGTGTCCACTAATACTTTCAGTCATTTAAGCGATCCTAGCCATGGTAGGGTGACGATTCAAACTGTGTCTCGGAAAGCACGTTTAACCATCAACTCACGATTGTTGCTAAAGTTTGTAAGTCAGATTTCCTCCGAACAAATTGCAAACTTCCATACAAACAATTCATAATATTTATCTTCTTTTTTATTTTTATTCTCGTATTTTTTTTACTTTTCATTAGTCTCACGAACCACACGATAACACATTTTCGTTCTTTAAAAAAAGAACGAATAGAGTGAGGACAGTCCCTGAAATACCCGGTTACGAAAACACAAAAAGTCAGAGATTTTTTTAATTATTTCTCTACTTAGACCCTTTCAACTCGATGTACAGACGCCAGCACGTCAAGCTACCCGAAACTGTATTTTTTTTTCAATCAACCTTAAACCTAATGCTTTAGCGGTACAGTTGAAAATCTCTTATATAAATTTGAGATTGAAGTAGCTTGATGTGCCTTTATTTTTGTCACGGTAACGACAGTCACGTGCATCATGACCGGGCTTCTTGCAGATTTGACAAAACAACGAGGGTTTATCAAAACGTGATCGCTTAGCGGGACCCGGATGTGCACCCGACGTGCCCGGCTGAGGGCGCTTAACGCTTCGTATAGAAGATGCAACCGAAATAAGTTCGGGTACTGATGTGGCCCTAGCATTCAACAGTTCGATTCTCAACCGTTCATCTCCAATGCAACCGATAACTGCCTCGTGTAATTATTAAAAAAACATTACTTCTCTATTTGAAAGAGCTCGTGGCTAAATAATAACAGCCGCTCGGGTCGGTCTTTATGTTAAGCCGTGCTTGCCTAGGTTGGTCTGTAGATGGGTGACCACCTATTACATACCGAGTTTCCTCCGTGCCTCGGAAAGCACGTTAAGCCATTGGTCCCGGGTGTCATTTGTAGATCTTTGACAGTCGTTACAGGTAGTCAGTGGCTCAAAAAGTCTGACAACCAGTCTTACCAAGGGGTATTGTATTACCCAGTACTAACTGGGTTGTGGAGGTCAGATAGGCAGTCGCTCTCCTTTTTCTAAAATAAAAGTAGCGTAAGTTACCTCATAAAATCAGCCATCTGCCAGTAAAAGTCCCGACAAATTCGGTCCAGCCGTTTCGGAGATTAGCCGGAACAAACAGACCGACAGACGCGTAGTTTTTTTTTTTTTTGTTTTTGTCCCTTATGTACTTGCATTTAGTAAAAAGTTGTTGTTTTGAAATTACAAACAGACACTTCAATTTTATTTATTTATTTACGGAGGGAAGGGACATCGATCCCCCCCCCCCCTCCGCCACCCACATAAAATTTTCCACCGGATTAGCCAGTGTATACTGAATAGACCTTCAAATGCTAGACGGGGTGGATGATTACCTCGTGTTCAGTAAACCATTCCGTCCCGTCACAGAGTTTTTTTTTTTTAAATCAGCTGTTCCATACTTTTTGACCTTGTAGGTATTGCACTTTTGTAGGAAACAGCTGTTTTTTTTAATAACCGAAGAAAAAATTTCATGTGGGGGCATTCAGAATGATGTACTTTGCCTAACACTGTTATAATAGTTATTACTCTGTTAGTATGACTGTCATTGTGTCATAGTCATATAAAGCAATGTTGAGCCCTACTCAAAATCACTTCATTATTTCCAGATAACACCTGCTGACCATGTTTGCCATGCATGCTGGCAGCTTTATACCTCCTTCAGTACCATAAGTGAATGATGACTATATATTGGTATATGGTAAATGATGTGCCACACGCACACTAATAAAAACCGAGCTCGCACGTTTTATTTAGTGTTTGTGTGCATAACTATGACTTCACCCACACATATAATCTGTAAATCAATTAGTTGGGTCTCGTGTACTATCTGACTGTTTATCTGTCAAATTGTTGAGCCCTACTCAAAATCACTTCATTATTTCCAGATAACACCTGCTGACCATGTTTGCCATGCATGCTGGCAGCTAGCTACTCATCCACGTTCTTCTGATAATATGCCGAGGAGACACATAGGCCATCAAAGTGTTTGTGTTGTATGCGGGCGATCCATACTAAGAATCAGTCAACGCCAGATTTTGATTGAAGGTGCAAATGAAGAAGAACAAAGAATGGCTAACACAGTTGCTACTTGGATCCAACCACGAGAGGTATAACAACATGTACCTATTATAACTTTTATCAATCAGGTATCTTGATTTGATGTATGCGTTAAAACAAATATTATATTTCCCACTAATACCATGCATTTTTAAATGCAAGCTTTTCTTTATTTATATTTTTTATTTTAGCTTCGTTCTGAAGATGAAGCTGGTGTGCCGTGTTGGCTAAGAGCTAGAAGAACTAGGGTTGTTTCACCAAATGAAGATATTCAACCCATTGTACCTGATCATCTGGAAGGTTATCATTCTGATTTGATGTGTGCTGTATGTGGTCAGAGTCTATCCACCCCAACATCAGATCAAGAGTGGAATCCCGACAACACTGCTCGTTTGTTGGAGCACCAGCAGGTATATATGAAATAATATATTTATAGTAATTAGCTTATAAAAACGTGTCATGCAAAGGGCAATTACTATTTTATGTTGCTAAATCTGGGACAGTCATGATGTTGGCTCTTCTAACAACAAAAGGGTACTGGTTTTTCCATTGTCACATAGCCCTTCTCTCTCATATTAACACAACATAGATATTTTTGGTAAAGATTTTCTGTAAGGTGAAAACCAATCATTGTATGTCAAGGACTATTCTGTAGCTTGGTCATGTTGGGCGCAATTTATGTCTATCAAACTTAGTGTTCAATTTGTATTTCATCAATGTTATTTATTTACAGATGTCATCCATGAATGAAGTTTGTGGAGTTTGCTGGGGCCAAGCTCGAGATTTGAGCTTCTATGTTCCAGAAGGACCACAAGAAAGACCCCAACATATTGTGTTGCCCAATATAAGAAGAGCGGCTGAAACACCAAGACTGCATTTTCCAAGAGTGCATGGAACCAGAGTGAAATATTGTGCCTGAAGAAACCAAGATTTTGTTTTCATAGTTGCAGAAACAAATATGAATGGTCGGGACGCAATCAAAAGTTATTGCTGTAATTGCATTGTAGGTTTAAGAACAGTGGGATGCTGCTCACATGTTATGAGCATTATTTGGTACCTTAGTTACGCTCGCCATGAAGGTATGACCCGACCTGCCCCTTTCTTAGATGAAATAATATTAAGAATTGATTAGGTAAATATAAGAACAATAAAATAAATGTAAGTTCCTACAAAAACAGTGTTGTTTTATTTACTCACACTCAAAACTCCATCAGCACTTCATCATTCATCATCATCAAACTATTGCAGACCGCTGCTGGACGTAGGTCTCTCCTAAAGCACCTTACTGAATAGGTACAATTCTCATGTCAATTTGCCAACTTAATGATAAGTAAAACACTACAAAGATAGCACCAGCTATCTAGAACATATCCTTTTTCACCAAAACAATGTTTATGTGCCTTTTTTTTTTTTTTTTTTTTTTTAGGATGGGAAATCATCAAATGACCCCCCCCGCTCTGGGCGGAGCGGAAGGGAGTGTCAGACTTGTACTGACTAAAACCCATCCATGTTCCTTCTTTGCCCTTTGTGTTCCAGGGCCGCGGTATCTCTTTCGAACAGTCCCGCAGCCCTGGCAGGCATCGGCCCGTGCGGACCCCTACGTGGTTGCTGACATCTCTTTGAGGCGCGCGTGGAACACGAACGCGCCGTCGACACGGCCTGTCGTCATAAGACGGCCGGACGGCGAGCTAGCCCAAAACTCGCCGTCCACAGGCCCGCGCCTACGGTGGCCGGGGGCCACCACGTGACCCCCGACGCCCAGGGCGTCTCCCGCGGCGGCTGGGACGTGAGGCTCTTTCCCTCTCACGTTCCGCCACCTCCTTCACTAGCATGACTGCTTCGCAGAAGGAGGTGACGGCTTCCCATTCCCTCTCGCTCCGGACCATGGCTTGAACCAGGGCCGGGCGCGAGAGGTCGCCGCCGCCAATCGCCTCTACGAGGACACGGCGCTGCTCCGCCCAAGCAGGGCAGGCCTCCACAGTGTGCTGCACCGTGTCCTCCGGACGATCCTCACAGTGGAAACACCCGGGCGTTTCCTCCCGCCCGATTCGGTGCAGGAACCTCCCGAAACAACCGTGTCCGGTGAGGACCTGCGTCAGGCGGAAGGTGAGGGCGCCGTGGCGCCTCTCTAGCCACTCCTCAAAGAGGGGACTTATCGCCACTATGGTGGCGTGCCCTGCACGGGGTTGCGACAGTCGCTCATTCCATGTCACCATGAGATCGCGCCGGAGGTCTGTCCGCCGAGCGGTGATTTGCCGCGGCAGCGGAGTTTCCCCCCGACGTAGTGCCTCCGCGCGCCATTCGTGAAGGCGTGCGAGGACTATCGCCTCCAGATCCCATGGCGGCAATCCGGCAAGGAGGCTCGCCGCCTCACCGGAGATCGTGCGGTACCCCCGGACTAGCCTTAGGGCTATCCCCTTTTGGGGCGCGTTCAGGTAGCGGGCGGCTTGCCGCCTCAGAGAACGCGCCCACACCGGGGCCCCGTAAAGGGCCATGGACCGCACGACCCCCGCGTAGAGCCTCCGGCAGGAGGCGTTTGGACCCCCCAGGTTGGGCAGGAGCCGCTTGAAGGCAGCCCCGGTCCGTTCCAGTTTGGGGGCCAAACGTCGGAAATGCTCCACGAAGTTCCACCGGCTGTCAAGGACGAGTCCCAGGTACTTCAGCGTCAACCCGACGCCGATGGAAACCCCTCCTGAAGTCAGTAGGGATCCCGACGGTGGCGCATTCCGAGGCCCATGAAAACACATGGCCTCGGACTTGTGCAATGCCACCTCGAGACCCAATTGCCGGATCCTCTCCACGACTATCGCAACCCCGCGTGTCATGTTTTCGGCCGCCGCCTCGTGCGACCTCCCTTGTGCCAGTACCAGCGTGTCGTCAGCGTAGCAGACTACGCTGACGCCGCTAGGGAGGTCGGCGCGCAGCACCCAGTCGTAACCGATGTTCCACAAGGCCGGTCCCAGAACCGATCCCTGTGGAACACCGCAAGACATCTCTCGCCGGTTCCATTCTCCGCTCCGACCGGGGTAGATGACGGCCCTATCCGTCAGGTAATCCCCGACCACACGACGAAGGTAGGTCGGCACCCGGTGATACCGGAGTGCCTCCCCAATGCAGCTCCAGGGCATGGAGTTGAAGGCGTTGGCGATGTCAAGAGACACCGCCAATACAACCCCGCCCCGGGAAACCGCGTCCCCCGTCGTGAGGGCTCTCACGCGCATGATGGCGTCCACCGTCGAGCGCCCCTTGCGGAAACCAAACTGGTGTTCCGCAAGATCCGGCCCCATCCCCGCGAGGTGCCCGGCGAGGCGGTTAGCAATAACTCTTTCAAAGAGCTTGCCCACCTCGTCGAGCAACACGATGGGCCGGTATGCGGACGGAGAGTCCGCAGGGCGCCCTGGCTTCCGGATGAGGACCAGCTTCCCCGTCTTCCAACGAAGCGGGAACTGGCCTCTCTCCAAGCATGCGCTTAGGAGCCCTTCCAGTCGGGGCCCGAGAGCCTCAGAGGCCAGGACCCAGGCTTTGCCAGGCAAGCCATCGGGTCCCGGGGCGGTATTTCTGGCCTTCAGCCTGCGTACCGCCACTCCCAGGTCTACCCCAGTCACCTCCGGAACGTCGTCATCGGTGTGGTCCGCGTCCGGCACCGCAAGCAGCGGCGGAGCCATAGGCGGGGGAGGATGCCTCCCTCGCGAAGGGAACAGAGCGCTCACCACGTCCTCCACGAGCTCAGGCCGGAGACTCTGCGTCAGCGGGGGGGCCCGGGTGCGGAGTTTGTCCCGCACCATCTTGTAAGGGCGCCCCCACGGATCTCCGTTCAGAGACTCCAGCATCTCCTCGCGGGCCAGGTTCTTGGCCCACCGGACAGCCTCTTGGAGGGCGGTCTTCGCCGCTCTGTACCCCTCGTAAAGCTCCGCCTCAATGGCTGCCGCATCCGGAGGGCGGATGCGGAGCCTGCGATGCCTGGCGTACCGGTGCCGCGCGGCAACGCACGCCTCACGCAAAGACGTCAGCTCTCGCGACCACCAGTACACCTGACGTCGGGCGCTTCCTGGCCGAACTCGGGGCATTGCCACGTCGCAAATCTCGGACATGGCCTCCTGGAACCAACTCGCCTCGTTGTTGATGTCGGCAGGCCTGGCCGGTGATGACACCCAGGCCTGCACGATCGAGGCTTCCAGGAGGAGCTCCCGGTCCAGCTGCTTCAGCGCCCATCGCGGACCACTCGGGGCCTGTAGGACCGGCGCGCTTGAGGTCTGAGTGGAGACGTCGAACCGGATGTACCGGTGGTCGGAATAGGTCTCCACCCCCTCCATGACGCGCCAGTCAACGACACGCGGCGACAGGGCGGGGCTAGCGAACGATATGTCCACCACCGACTCACCCTGCATCCGCACGCACGTGGGGACAGAACCCCGATTTAGGACGACCAGGCCTGTCTCCAGTGCCCAGTCCTCCACCATCCTACCCCGCACATCCGTGTAACGAGAACCCCAAGCCAAGTTCTTGGCATTGAAGTCCCCGAGCACAAGCACGGGGAGTGAATGGCTCCCGATGACGACACTCAACTCCCTGAGGGAGTTGTGGAACTCGGCGAGAGTTCGGTTCGGAGAGAAGTAGACTCCCACTACAACGATCTCCCCGAACCGTGCTGCTACGCACCCCTGACCCTTCCTGACACTCTCAAGGGTCGGGGTACCGGCGGCGGCCGACGCAATTATGGTCACTGAGCCGCTAAGGTCCTCCACCCAGTCATCCCTGGGCGGGACAAAGTACGGCTCAGAGACCACGGCGATGTTAATCGACCACTGCGCCATGCTCTGGATCAACAGATCTTGAGCGCAGGCGCAGTGGTTGATGTTCGCCTGGAGAAGGCGTAATGGGGCCGTTATTGGCACTCCATTTCAGCCCCCTCCCGGGCCCCCTGCGAGGGCCCCGCTGCAGAAGTTGCAGCAGTGGCGGCCGCGGCGGCGACAGTGGCGGCGGCTGCGGTGATGGCGACGGTGGGGGTTTTGGCGGTGGAGGTGGAGGGCCTTCCGTTGCCCCTGGCCTTGGCCTTGGCGGGTGTACCGCAGGCCTTGCTCCCTGCCCGGTGATCGGCCGGCTTGCCGGTTGCCGCACATGCAGCGCAGTGCGGCGCGGCGGAGCAAGCCGCGGCCCTGTGACCGGGCTGGCCGCAGCGGAAGCATAGGCCACTGCGGTCCACCTCCGAGGTGCACCGGACCGACACATGGTGCCCCACATGGCAGCGGAAGCACCTCAGAGGTCTGGGTTCCAGCAGCTTAACCTGCGCCGAAACCCAGCCCACCAAGAGCCTTCGGCCCTCCACAATGGCTTTCGCCGCCGTCACAGGGCAGCTTACCGTTACGGTTCGCATGCCCGACAGGTCCGGACGTAAGGTGCCTGCCTTGACCTGCTCAGCAGGGCACCCACCGGTCCTGGTGACGGCGGCCACCACCTCCTCCTCGGTCACCGAGTCGTCCAGACCCATGATGCGCAGATCTGCGCATTTGACGGGCCTGGACACTCGGGCCTCGTCCGCATTTAGGGACGCTCTAAGCTTTTCTGCCAGAGCGTCCGCGGACGAGCCACGGGTTTCGCCGGGGATCTCCAGCACTCGAGCCCCTGTCGCGGTGACTCTGAGGCGGAGGCCCCCGGTGATCCCGAGCTCCCCGAGATCTACCGTCGCCCTCGCCTTAGCGAGCACGTCACGGTAGCTCACGCCCCTCTTTTCCGCGTCCGGCTGTAGTGTAATCACTACAGCTGCGGTCTTCGGGGCGCTGAGCCTTGCCGCGACGCTCCGCTCTTTTTGCTGGCGCTTGCGCTGCCGCTTCCTGGCCTTTTTGGCCGCCTTTTGCTCCCTCGTCCTCTCTCCGGCCACCTGCCACCCGGTCTCGGCCGCAGAAGGCTTAGGGGGCGGGGGGGGCGGCGGTGGCAGCTGTCTCGCGGCTGGCGCTGGCACAGTCACCGCCTTGCCCTTCTTTTGGGCCGCCACCTTGCCCTGCCTCAGGGCTGCCGCCTTCTTGGCCGGAGCCGGTTTCGCCAGAGCCGGCCCTTCGGGGGCCGACGCAACCCTGCCGGAGGGCCGGCCAGACGACCCCGGTGCGGAGGCCGCAGCAGCCGCATATGTGGCTACCCTCGGGCCCGGGGACGCCCTGTTTGCCGCAAGGGGGGGGCGCAGGACTATGCCCTCCAGGACGGAGAACCGCGCCTGGAAGGCAGCCAGCTCCTGCCGAACCAGGTTCAGGACCTGGTTCTCAACCGGCACGGGCACGGGCTGGCTTGGTCGCTGCTGGCCCCCATTTTGGGGCGCCTTGCGGGGGCCGGCCTCGCGCAGACCGGCCAAGTCTGCTCGGAGCTTCCTGTTCTCCTCTTGGAGAAGCTCCGTGGCAGCCGTCAGGCGAGCGACCTCCGCCCGCAGTTTGGCCACTTCGTTTGACGGGGGCCCCCCATATCTGGCCTCCGCTGACGCCATGATGGAGGCGATCGCTGCAGGCATGGCCTTATGCCTGGTGGAGGGCTTCTGTTTACAAGAGACAGCCCTCAGCGCCGCCTCCACCTCCTTCGCGAAACCGGCCTTACGCTCCGCCTCAGAGCCGCCGTCTGCACCCACCTCGTCGCCAGAGGAGCCCGAACGGGCCACCCCGCGACCGGCCACCCCCGGGTGGCGCCCCTCCTCGGCAAGCCGCGCCGACCTCTCGGCGGCAGAGAGGCCTCTCCCCTTGCCGCGGATCCCTCCTCGCTTACTGGTGGGGATCTTGCGAGCCGAGGCCAGCTCTCCCTCCGATGACGACCCTTGGTCGCCCTCCGGCCAGGACCGCTTGCGGAAGAACTTCCCGTTCACCGCAGTGGTCCCGGGCCTCCCGCGCCGGGAGCTCTCTGAGCCTCCCGCGCTCACATCGCTGGATGCGGCGCCGGACTCCGACCCCGCATCCCTCCCCTCCTTTGCTTCGCCGTTATCGGCCGTTTTTTTTTTTAAACAATTTTCCATGTTGTTCCCACGAGTATGGGGGAAATAAAGAGTCCATCTGGGCAGTGCCCCCTGTACCCAGATAAGCCATAGCCAGGCCCGGCAGTGGTTCGCACTAGCAACTGATTTTCCATAGGAACCCGTCAGCCATACATCTCCTCGCGGTGCGCCGCCGCTTGAGATTCGGGGTAACTTTTTATAGAGGTTTTCTACCTCGCGGTCCGGGCGGTTAAGCCAAGACCCTCGGTCCCAATCGAAGCCGCGAGACGTGATCCACGACACTTCAACGGTGGGATTACGATATCGACGGGGACAGTGAACGACTGCGTCCTTCACTGTCTGCTCGGAGGCAGGGTAAGTGCACACCGAGCCCGCCCTTGCTACTCCGCTGTGCCCTCTGCTTTTCAGAGGGTCACGCGGAGCAACGCCCCCTTGGTCCAAAACGGACCCCTCCCATGTCAGAATATTAGCCATGGACAGTAACATTCCCCAAGGAATAAGAATCTCTTCCCATTCCTCGGGGAAGGATACTGCCCACGCCCAGGGTGCACCGGCCCGGCAGCTGCTATTCCCTCCCGACGTATCGAGAGGGACCGGCAGCCATCGGGCACACGAGGAGGAATTCTGACAACGCACCCCATGTTTATGTGCCTACACGTACAGCTTGGCAAAAAAGAATGTGGAATAAATGAGGTCGTCAGTATCGCACATGTGGCAACCCGGAATACTACGACTCAACAGTTTTTGATACTTGTTATTTTTGGGTACATGATTCCAATCCAAAGTGGATTGTTCAGTCCCTCTGACGCTACGCAAACACCATGGAAAGCTTCAATGTCCTTTATTAACAATGTTAATAGTGGGCGCTGAAGCCTTGCACGAAAGCGGTGCAGTAGGTTCCCACAGACAGATAACCTTGCCCCCGAGGGCAGTCTAATAGTGGGATTGTTAGGAATTGACGATAATAGTTCGATTACAGGGTTAATGAAAGAAAACGTTTTGTTTGAAGTTTTATTATTAATACAAAAAATTAAATCAGCCGAATCGAAAACACTTTCATCTAAATATTCAATTCCAGAAAAGCTCACATTTTGGCTAGAGCTTCCTGCAACTTCAGAATCACTAGAATCGTCTAATTCTGATGAATCACTGCTACTGTCATCCCTGAGATTTATTACTAATCGTGTTATTTGTTCATACATGGTCACACCTCTGCCATAATATTCTTTTTCTATTTTCATTACATGCTTGCATGAATTTTTCCAGTCATCGGCAGTAATGTTTGAAAATGCTTGTTCAGCAGCCACCTATAAAAAAAAATCATTAACAATGGTCCTTACATAGCAACATTAAATATGCATATATGAACTAGGCTTCATACCTTTATATCAATGGATCCAACATTGACTGAAGCAATTTTATGCTTTGCAATTCCCCATATTAATTCAATAGAATTCACATTCAGGTCACAGTGATAAGGTGGAAGTCGTACCACAGTGTGACCATGATCTCCTAAAATATGGTCAATTTCATAAATGGGCTCTGGTTTATGAAACTTCACTAGCATTAATAATTGAGGCTTGCGGAGAGACTCATCAAAAGGTATATTATTTTGCAATAACCATATCTTTATCTCGGCAACTTTTGAAACGCTAGTTGGTGCCTTGTTCAAGACCACCGAATGGTAAGGAGCATTATCCACATCCTTAATGGGTCGTACTTACATCAACTGATTTTAGAAAAATTAAGAAACACCGGACCTGTTTTCAATGGCAATACCATCACTATATTTAAAAGAAAATAAAGACTTGTTAAAAGTAAAATTTGTTTAATTTTGAAATAATAAGCTTAATAATTTAGGTAATCAAGGAACTGAAATATTCTAGCACAATGTTTCTAGTCATGTGCCTTTCTTCACCAGTGGTATTGACTATGGTGGGGGCAAACATTGGTTGTGGTGGAACATTTACTTCTGGATCCTCTGGCGGTTCCTCTTCATTTTTCATTCTTGCCTAGTTGTGTAATACTGCACAGGCTACAATTATATCTTGTGCTAATGGTAGAACATCAAATGGTGGTACATCTTAAACCTATGCTTAAAACTGGGAAGCGTCGTTTCCACACACCAAAGCATCTCTCTATTACATTTCTTGTTCGTATTTGTGATTCATTATACAAACTCTGAGTTGGTGTATTTGGTGTTTGAAAAGGAGTCAATAGGTAATTACTTTGTTCATAACCACTATCACCAAGTACAATTCCATTGCCAAATTCACCATTCCCAAAATGAAATTTAGCCGATGAATTTGCAAATATCATGCTGTCATGGCTGGAGCCGGGCCAACGTGCTACAATATCTTGAAATAGCAAATCTGCTGAACACATTGCTTGAACATTAAAGGAAAAAAAGCCTTTTCTGTTACGAAATTCCTCTGCCGTGTTTCCACCAGGCGACTGAATCCTAATGTGAGTGCAATCTATGGCTGAAATCACTCTAGGAAATCTGGCTATTTTATAGAATTCTTCCCGAGTTTTTCTTATTTCTTCACTGCCTCTTGGCAACTGAATGAATGTTGGCCTCAAAGATGCTATGGCTTGAGCAACTTTTTTTATGATACGGCACATAGTGGAGCTGTGAATGCCACCAAAATCTCCAACAGTGATGTAAAAGCTTCCAGTGGCAAAAAATCGTAGAGAAATAAGAAGTTGTAACATGGGTGAGATACATTGATTCCTGAAACAATAATAAAGTGTTTTATAGTTAGGGACATAACAATTTTATTTACAACTCTATTTTGTAGGAAAGTTACCTACTTGGATCACTATTAAAAACTAGCTTGAACTTACCTTTGTGTTTCGTGCTTAATATTATCACTTATCAGGGGAAGCAAATATAGCACAGATTCTTTTAAAAGTCTGTAACGGCGATGAAATTCTTTTGAATCCCACATGGCAAACTGGTCGGGCCTTGGTCTGATTACTCTTTGTCTCCTTTCAGTATTTAAATATTCATACATTATAGCCTCTTCTTTAATTGCCAGATCGTCAACAGTATCGAAAATTTCCATAATTTTGATATTACTTTGGAAAAAGAAGAAATAACCTCAAACTAAACGTCAATAGATCTAGTTCTATCTATTGAATAGACATTTATCTGGCCGTCAAAGAGGCAGATAGATTTATTCGTCAGTTAGGGCCGTTAATGACCAGATAGAGCTTATCTGACGATTGAAAAATGCAATATTTTGTTATCTGTCTGATAAGTACAGCCAGCAAAGCTAAATAGTTTACATCGCACACAGCGGTAACAGTCATTGTACGAGCCGGTAATGTTCGTACAGCCGCTCCTTATCATTGTGTGCGTATACGTAGTCTACCCTTCACGGGGTTTATTTTTTTTATCTTTAAGCTTGTAGGGTACAAGGAAAAAATAAAAAAACGGGTTTACAATAAGGCCAACATTTTATACGAGTGTAACGTGGTCACCATAGCTGATTGGTGTAAGCGCTTGCGTCAGTTAGTGACCTAAGCTTGACGATGTGAGTTCGATCCCAGGTGAGGAGTTGCTGTTTTTTACTTTTTGTTCTTTATTAAATTAATTTTGTGACCAATAAAATCACTCAAGCAAAAAGTAAAAAGGTAATTAAATAAAACCAATAAAATAATTTGATTTTTTATTAGATAAACATTGGGTTTGAAAGGACCTTTGCCTTCCTTACATTGGTTGTTTTAAGGTTCAATTTGGTGGGAGTTGTATGTTAGCAAAAAAAACTTGTGTGGCTGATACAATGATTTAATACGAACTGGTTTTAAACATATATAGGCTACAGCTATCCATACTAGACATTCGAATGAGTAAAACACTGTTGTTTACCAGTTTTATTGACAAAGGCAAAGTTTTTTGTTGGTAAGGATGGACGTAAATAATTTTTCAAAGTAGCAGGTATATAAATTTAATCAAAGTAAAATTAGAGGTGAAGTGAATCAACATGTTAGATAGTAAGAAATTATGACAACTTCTAACCGCATAACAATAACATGACTTCACCATACTTTCAATACTTTACGAGTTGTGGTTTTAAAAAGAGGATTAGAGGAGGAGATTATTAACATCTATACCTAATTGTTGCTAAGGTTTATATTTGTTTACATTCGCTTAACAAATATGAACATTATTTGCATAAAAATAAGATTCATATTCGCCTACTAATTAAAATAAATTCGACTATAATGAGTCTGTAAACCCTCGTTTTCTATTACTTCTTGTAACCTTCACCTCATGCTGTTAACCATATTCGCGCATATGTTTAGTAACATTTACGCCCATCCTTATCCGACTTAAACGTTTTTTCGTCGCTTTAAATCAGCACATTGTTCTCCCAATCAAAATTAATCTATGACCTAGCAAAGTGTAGTCGGTTTTGTCGGTGCGCAGTGGACAGTTTGTAAGCACATATTGTGTGCTGTTGCTTTTACGCGGGTGGACAAGAAGGGAACAGCCTTGTGCCTTGCCACGATGTCGTGGTGTCCAGCCGATGAATTTGCCTTTGGTTTTGGCCTAGGATGTTCTACGTCTCCAAAATCCGGTTCTCCTCTGTGGATAAAAAGAGTATTTATAATACTATTAATAATAGCTATTATTATAAAAAATATATACTACATTTAAATACTATATACATAATATACACAATGTTTAAATAATAAACTTATATATACCTAATTAATTTTATAATAATACAAATAAAAAAACTAAATATAAGATATACACTGACATTAGCTTTTCTTAAACTGTCTAAGGGCTAAATCAAGCTAATTTTAGACCAAGTTAATTTTTATCATAATCATCTTAAGATAAATTTAAAAAATCTTTCATTCATGATAATATATTATTATAACTATGGTAGGTATTGCACTTAAGTTACATTAATTATTTATTCGTAGTAAACATTGAAAGGTGAGAGGAGTTAGTTAAAGTGAAGTAGGTATAATATCAACATAGTGTTATATGTAACTGTTACTCACCGATATCATTAAGCGCCTTCCAATTTCGCATCTTCTTAGCGTGTCGATGACAATTCAAATTGAGTCAGTCCAAAATTTGTCGACGACTTTGGCACTTTCAGTAGCGTCCTGTGATGCACATCGCAGGAGCAAACAACAGGAGAGGCAGGACTAGATATAAAGTGTTCCATCGTTTGTGGGGCAGCACCACATTTACACTCACAATTTCACATATAGATATGTTTTGCTCATCCAAAACAACGATTTCTACCCTTTTGAACATTGATAAAATGTTACATTGTTGGATCCACAGATATAAATCCACGCACATGCGCATGAGTCATGATCAATAAACTCAGTAATGCAAATACTCGTAGATTGACAACTAAGAACGCTCATTTTTATAAATGAAGGTGTTTGAAAACAATATTTTTAAATTGTCGGTAGTTTTTTTCTAAACAGTCAAAATAAAATGACCTGAGAGTTCCGTGTTTATCTCAAACATTGGAAACTTTATTACCCAACCTTGAACGGGATCGAATCGTTATAAATTCTACTTTAAGTAATGTTTTAACAAAAGAATGAATACAAAAAGAAAAAGAATATATTGTTGCATACAAGGTTTGAACTTACGGCTTCTTGTTTACTGACCAAAGACGATAGCCATTGTGCCAAGCTTGCTATAGTGATATGATGCAAAATATTAATAATAATAATAATAATAATAATTTTTTTATTGACATAAATAGGTTTAACAATTTCATAAGAAGCTCTGACTCCTGAGCTAGGTGAGACCTGTGTTACAGAAGTCAGTGTCTTCTCCCGTTATGGAATTAACAGTTCATGTAATAAAAAGAGAGAAAAATACAAGAAAAAAAAAATAAAACAATCATAAATTACTTGAAATTAAGTTGAAAGCAAGCATGCTCTTGTGTGGTATGTGTGAGTGTATGTATGAGTGTGTGTGTGTAAGGGTGTGTATGTGTGTGTGTTGGTTTCCTGGGTAATGCCTAATATGAGAGTGGGTTTGCCTACTGTTTAATCATCTTGAGTATTGATCGTTAATTAAGTGTTCCGTCTGTAGATAATCTAGTGTTTGAAGCCATGAATTTAGTTTAAACTTAGTTTTATGTTTTGTTAGAGAGTTAAAGTTGAGGATGGTGTTGATTTTGTTATATATGTAAGTAGATAGGAATAATCGTTGCCGTCTAGCCGATGCGGTGTTACATTTGACGGTGCTACATACGTTGCCAACTGTTCTTTTATGTTTCGTTGCATGGTTTACAGGTGTGATTTCATGTTGTTTTAAAATGAGATTGAGTAGGTATAGTTGTCTCACTGTAAGTACTTGGCAATTTTCATAGAGGCTTTTTGTAGGGAACCGGTACGGCCTGAAGGTTTTAACAGAGATCGTTGGGCTCTCTCAAGGCGTATCAAGTAGGTTTTACACGCACCTCCCCAGGCCGTAATACAGTGACCTATAACTGACTGGGCCAGTGCCAAATAGACGGAACGGAGAAGCTTGAATTCAGCCACTTCTCGTAGTTTTTTAAACGTCCATATCAGTTTCCTAACACGGGAAATGGTTTGTTCGATGTGGTGACGCCAACTAAGTCCCTCATCCAGAGTCACTCCCAGGTACTTCATTGTCTTTAATTGTGTGATTGGAAGACATGTGCATGTGTTACTATTCACGGCGTCACAGGAGTGAGCTTTGAGACTTATACCTAAAGGTCTGGTTTTGGCGAAAGAAAATTGAAGAAATGTCGTTTTCGAGATATTAAGAGTTAGTAAATTGGCTTCCAGCCAGTGGATTATTTTCCGTAAGCCTGTCTCTGCAGTTTCCCGTGTTACGTCCCAATCCTCTCCGTGAAATATTAATACGGTGTCATCTGCGTAGCTGAAGATTTTACCGTTTGTTAACGATTGTTGTTGAGTTGAGTTGTTGTTGTTGTTGTTGAGTTGTTGTTGAAGAGGCTTGGGGATAGGCAGCTTCCTTGGGGCACACCGTAATCAACCCTAGCTTCACTGCTAATGACTTCACCAATCTTTACTTTTTGTGTCCGGTCATTGAGAAAGTCTGTGAATATGCTTAGAGCCCTTCCCCTGATTCCAGCATGTTCTAGCTTGGTCACAAGGGTTGGAATACAAACGGTGTCAAAGGCCTTGGCTAGGTCCAGGAAAACCCCTAGGCATTTTTGTTTTGAGTTTAGTTTACTAGTCACGTGATCAACGAGTTGGTTAACCGCCTCTGCGGTACTTTTCCCAGACCTAAAGCCAAATTGTGAGTCCGATATTGTTTTGCAGTGCTCTAGGTATTTCATGAGCCTACGATTCAATATTTTTTCCAATATTTTTGATAATGCTGGCAGAACTGAGATCGGTCTATAATTCTTAACATCGTCCTGGTTTCCACCCTTGTGAACAGGTGTGATCAGGGATTTCTTAAAGATTCGGGGAAAAACTCCTTGCTCAAAACAGGCCTCAATGAGTTTAGTAATAGGTGGAACTAGTACGTCCTTACCCAGCTTGAGAAGTTTAACTGGAATAGAGTCACAACCTGTGGCACTATCGTTTTTCAGATTGTTGATGACTGCCTCTACTTCGGCCTCATTCGGAGGGAGGAGGACCATGGAATTACAGGCTGGGGGTGTCACAATAGAGTACGGTGCCAGTGAAGAATTTTGGTTTTTTAAAGTGATATTTTCAGCCAATTGCTTACCAATCTTCGAAAAATAAAGGTTTATTTGCTCAATGTCATTTTGAGCGTTATTAACTTCAGCGGAGGTTAAAAGTTTGTCAGCTGATTTTTGTTTCCCAGTTTGGCTGGTAATCGATTTTATAATATTCCATGTTTCTTTATTGTCCTTCGCAGACTTTGAAGCTGATGATTCGTGGGCGTTTTTTAATTTCCTGAGTAATAAGTTACAGTGATTCCGATACCTTTTGTATGATAAATCGACAGTCTCGTTTTTTGGGTCTGCCAGGGCTTTTCGGTGGAGGTTATCCCTGTGCCGAATGCATCGTAAGAGGCCAGGTGTGATCCAGGGCTTCAGGACTACTTTACGGGTAGAAACTTTCATTACAGTTGAATGTTGGGACACCATGGACATAAGACATTCCACAAGGCTTGTTGCGGCTTCATTTGCATCACAATTTTGTGTTAGAAAGGTAAAATCTGTCGTTTTTAATTCTTCTATAGCACTCTCATAATTTAGTTTTGACCTATATGTATTTGTACGGTTCTTGTTTTTATGGGGGGCGGTCTCTAGACACAATATTACGGAGGCGTGGTCGCTGACTGTCGAATCTACTACTATGACTATTGCAGAGGTAGTGGTTCTGATCATTGTGTGATCGAGGCAGTTGTGCAGTCTTGTAGGAAAGGTATGTCCCGGCAGGAGGCCCATTTCTGCAGTGAGATTAAGATAGGACGAACTTTTCTTATCAACACCATTAGGTTTTATGTCTATGTTGATGTCACCTATTAGGATTATGTTTTTCGCTTTTAATTTGCTTAAGATATTTTCTAGAGAGTTGAGAAAGCTTTCAGTACAGTAAATTGAAGGTGATATATAAGAGGCTAGAATACAGGTATTGGAATCAACATTCAACAGAAGAAAATTAGCTCCTATCGGGTCTGGTTCTTCAACCGTGCAATGGAGATTGCTTTTAACATATATGATAATGCCGTCGTTTTGATTCAAGCATTTTTTGGTAGAGTATGTAACATAATTTTCTATAGTCGGGATTGGTTTGTCAGCATTTAACCAACACTCTGTCAAGATAATGATGTCGATTTCGTGTGATAGTCTTGCCAATTGAGCTTGAAAACCGTCTAAGTTTTTATAGATACTTCTGATATTTTGAGTAATAACTTTTAGCGACGTCTTAGTAGAATCCAATATTTCATTACAGGTGTCCGTATCACATTGATAAGAAGATGCCACCGTAAAGTCATCTATCTGTGCTGAGACATTATCATTCGTGTTAGCCATTGAATAAGCATATATATGTCGAAGCGTCGACGCATATCAGTCGGTTTGGATCAGCGCCATCTATCTCTCACTGGAGGAACTATGTAGTTAGATTTGACAACTAATGTTTGGGAACGTCAAGTAATAACTTGGGGATGGTTAGCGTGGAGTAATGGCGACACTGAGCGAATAATCGAGTCAAATGTCGATCCGGAAGTGTAATCAGGTATTCGACACTGACAGGTACTGACGTTGACAGGTAGGTTGGCTAACCTGTAACGGGGGTAGTACACGTGTGCGGTGACAGTTGAGAGAGGGCACTTTGAATCGGTCCGGCAGTCTGGGTAGACGTTCGCTACTCCGCGCTAAACTTCCCGCGTTCCTAAATTCTTAATCGAGCCATATCTGAGGCATCCTTGATTATTTTGTATTGAGTGCGTGTTAGCAAGTAATTAAAAGTGTAAACGAAGGTTTTGTGAGTTTTATTTCCGATGTCGCGACCCACTGATAACGAACCTCCGTCATCAGAAGTGGGATTGGACCACGACGACCCACGTGTTCAAAATGAAGACGCTAGCGACGAAAAATGGATGCGTTTGTTGGAACAACAGAACCGCAATTTTCTGACGCTGATTCAAGCCATGAAAACACCCACTACGTCGTCACATGGCTTTCGTTTACCGGATTTCGATCCTGAGAAACAAGATGTGGATGCACGTGCTTGGGTGATCACTGCAGAGATGTGCTTGACGGACCAAGACCAACATGGCGCCCCGCTTATGGTCACTCTAAGCCGCGCCTTGAAGGGATGAGCTTCTACCTGGCTACCTACCGTGTCGTTTCCTGGGATGACGTGGACCGATTTTAAGCGACTTTTTATTGCAAGACACGTGGCCAGCTACAGCAAGAGCTGCAAGCGGTTTCTTTTATGAAGAGAATGCTACCTAGCGATGACCGCGATGCCCCTGAAAAGTGGTACAAAGCGAATAGTACTGTGAAGCCTCTGAAGTGTTTTATCTGCGGCAAGCTGGGTCACAAATCCGTGCACTGCTACCGCAAGGACGTGAAACAGGATACTCAAGCTACGCAGAAGCACCACAACCACGGCAATGGCAACGGAAGGGGTTCATCGACAACTGCGAAGTCTCATGCATCCGGGATCACCTGCTTCCACTCCCACGCGCAAGGCCACTACGCATCGAGCTGCCCACGGCGCAGCGCCGACTCCGGGTCATCCAAGCCTGTCAATGAAAAGAGGGTTGACCTGTGCCTCCTGAACGCGCCGACTGGGACTCTACGTCACTCCGGTGAGCAATTTTCATTTCATTACGACTCTGGTGCAGAGTGTTCTTTAATTAAAGAATCTGTAGCCTGTAAATTTAAAGGAAAGCATATTGATGAGACTGTGACTATGACTGGGATAGGGCAGACTTCCGTAACTCTACGATACAGATTTTGGCTTTGGTAGAGATCGATGACATTAGTATTGAGATTTGTTTTCATGTATTGCCTGATCATGATCTACGTTATGGTATTATGATTGGACGTGAGATTCTAGGACATGGTTTGACTGTTCAGATGACTACTGACCGAATTAAGATCTTTAGGTATCCTTTTATTGCTTCTTGTGAGGTAGAGCGAACTCCTGAAATTGACTGGAACTCTATCGATACTGATGTACCGGCGGAACGTAGAGCAGAGTTAGTGAGTATCTTGCAGTCTTTCGAGAAGACTATTTGAATACTAAGTAGTCTACTCAACATTTAGAGTACCTAGCATAGTAAGAGTTTTCTTATAATCTGTAACGTTATAGGAAAAATAAAGTAACATGCTGAACAGACCTACTTTAAAAATTATTTTGATAAAGGCTCGAAATGATTATCTTGATGGTGTTGTGTTTGTAACCGGATGGAGGTTACATGTGGAGGTAACCGGATAGAGGTTACGTGTTGAAGACCGGATGGAGGTCGATTGGTTTGATGCTTATGACCGGATGGAGGTTATAAGTGTGATGTTGAAGACCGGATGGAGGTCAGAGTATGAGCACTGCAATATTTTAATGAGTTTCCTATTATTTGAATGAGTATGGGTGTTGTTCGACATGTCAGCTTTGAGAGAAAGAGTTTGTTATGATTTTCATTAGAACCTGTAATGATTTTGATCAGAATACGTTTTATTCCCCACCCGCTTGGGCCAGGAATGGCCGAACGACTAGTACGAGTACTGTCCGAGAATTTTCTTTCATTTCAGGTACTCCACACGAGGACGTGTGATCATCAGGACGGCCGTGTCGAAGCGTCGACGCATATCAGTCGGTTTGGATCAGCGCCATCTATCTCTCACTGGAGGAACTATGTAGTTAGATTTGACAACTAATGTTTGGGAACGTCAAGTAATAACTTGGGGATGGTTAGCGTGGAGTAATTGCGACACTGAGCGAATAATCGAGTCAAATGTCGATCCGGAAGAGTAATCAGGTATTCGACACTGACAGGTACTGACGTTGACAGGTAGGTTGGCTAACCTGTAACGGGGGTAGTACACGTGTGCGGTGACAGTTGAGAGAGGGCACTTTGAATCGGTCCGGCAGTCTGGGTAGACGTTCGCTACTCCGCGCTAAACTTCCCGCGTTCCTAAATTCTTAATCGAGCCATATCTGAGGCATCCTTGATTATTTTGTATTGAGTGCGTGTTAGCAAGTAATTAAAAGTGTAAACGAAGGTTTTGTGAGTTTTATTTCCGATGTCGCGACCCACTGATAACGAATCCTCCGTCATATATATGTTGCATGTTAAGGTGCGGGTTACTATAATAGACGTGAATATTTGAGATGTAAGATTGGTGTTTGGTATTCTCCCATAAGGACAAATTATATTGTGTGTGTAAGACGTGGTGTCAATGTATGTTTGTATTGTGTTGAATGATTTTAGCTGTGTGTGTTCGCGTGATTTGTGTGTTTGTGTTTTACAGAAAAAGAGCAGTTGCAGATAAAATAATAAAAGTAGCAAAATAACAAGCAGTACATAAGCGAGACATAGTCATTGCGGTATTTGATGTTTGAGGTCGGCTTCGCTTTTTATATGAATATATTGGTCTCCTTCTTTTTGCCGAAGAAAGACTTTTCCAAGTGAGGTCCAGCAGAATTTGAAGTCATGTTCGCTCGCAAACTTTCTTGCCAGATAAAATAATCGTTGAGCCTTCATAGTCAAACTCTCTGATATAAAAATTGGTTCAGACTCGCCTGGTATGTTAATATGAGATGTGTTTAATTTAGCTTGAGCGTTTTTGCGATTAAAATTGCGCACTTTATGCAGTATATTTTCCTTTACAGACACCGAGACGAAGTCGACTATAATAGATGATCCTCCGGTTTTTTTATTTATGCGGAAAATATCTTTCATGTCGTGTTGTTCAACGGGCATACCCAGTACTTTAGCTGTTTCGGATACGATTTTATGCAGATCCTCTTTATTTTCACCTTCGCACTTTGGTATGTTTCTGATTTCGATTTTAGTAAGACACGCGATACGCTCCAGATTCTCAACTTTACTTTCTAGTTGGTTGATATAGGCGTGATCGGTTTTCCGTTCCCTGTCGATTTCGTTTACTTTTACTACAATGTCATCGTATTGTTTGGTGACAAAAGCTAGAGATGTTTTTAATTCTAAGTTCTGTGCTATTATTTCACTCATTGAATCCTGTAAAGATTTAAATTTGGCTTCCGACTGGGCAGTAGCTGATTGCAGTAGGTCTCTTATCTCTTGCATAAACATGACCATTTCATCCTCCCGTTTGCGCTTGTTGCGCGACGTGACATTTGCATCTATGATGTTGAGGTTTGGAGCAGACCCAGTTACTGAGATAGTTGGGTTTCTCACCTGAAGAGTCTCGGAGTCGCTAGCTGTGGACGTGGCAGGCGATTGGGGCGGCGTACGTCTCATGATGTACTTGTTTACGCAAGATTTGAAACCTTTATAACCACTGGTGGCCGGTGCGCCTGGAGTTTGAAGTGCTGATGCGTTGACACACGTTGCTCGGTGTAGTTTGTTAGGCGCTTGTAATTGCCAGTAGTCAGTGAAGAGGGCGGAGTCAGGTGGTAATGACTCACGTGCAGTAGACAGAGATGGGTAGCGTGGACCAACTTGCTTTCTCGCCTCGCTCGCCGCAGGACTCGATCTCTTGCAACTCTTTGCGCGCCTGGTACTTTCGGAGAATTAAACTTGTCTATTAAATTAGTTTTTGAGTTAAAATTTAAATATTAATTATTTATTTCCTCTTTTTCTTAAATAAGCTATTTGGGTGGACACGACCGTGCGCACTGGCTGTCCGGGGGGAAGGGAATATTATACCTCCTTCAGTACCATAAGTGAATGATGACTATATATTGGTATATGGTAAATGATGTGCCACACGCACACTAATAAAAACCGAGTTCGCACGTTTTATTTAGTGTTTGTGTGCATAACTATGACTTCACCCACACATATAATCTGTAAATCAATTAGTTGGGTCTCGTGTACTATCTGACTGTTTATCTGTCAAATTGTTGAGCCCTACTCAAAATCACTTCATTATTTCCAGATAACACCTGCTGACCATGTTTGCCATGCATGCTGGCAGCTAGCTACTCATCCACGTTCTTCTGATAATATGCCGAGGAGACACATAGGCCATCAAAGTGTTTGTGTTGTATGCGGGCGATCCATACTAAGAATCAGTCAACGCCGGATTTTGATTGAAGGTGCAAATGAAGAAGAACAAAGAATGGCTAACACAGTTGCTACTTGGATCCAACCACGAGAGGTATAACAACATGTACCTATTATAACTTTTATCAATCAGGTATCTTGATTTGATGTATGCATCATCATCTGCCTAGCCTTTTTCCCAACTATATTGGGGTCGGCTTCCAGTCTAACCGGATGCAGCTGAATACCAGTATTTTACATGCGTTAAAACAAATATTATATTTCCCACTAATACCGTGCATTTTTAAATGCAAGCTTTTCTTTATTTATATTTTTTATTTTAGCTTCGTTCTGAAGATGAAGCTTGTGTGCCGTGTTGGCTAAGAGCTAGAAGAACTAGGGTTGTTTCACCAAATGAAGATATTCAACCCATTGTACCTGATCATCTGGAAGGTTATCATCCTGATTTGATGTGTGCTGTATGTGGTCAGAGTCTATCCACCCCAACATCAGATCAAGAGTGGAATCCCGACAACACTGCTCGTTTGTTGGAGCACCAGCAGGTATATATGAAATAATATATTTATAGTAATTAGCTTATAAAAACGTGTCATGCAAAGGGCAATTACTATTTTATGTTGCTAAATCTGGGACAGTCATGATGTTGGCTCTTCTAACAACAAAAGGGTACTGGTTTTTCCATTGTCACATAGCCCTTCTCTCTCATATTAACACAACATAGATATTTTTGGTAAAGATTTTCTGTAAGGTGAAAACCAATCATTGTATGTCAAGGACTATTCTGTAGCTTGGTCATGTTGGGCGCAATTTATGTCTATCAAACTTAGTGTTCAATTTGTATTTCATCAATGTTATTTATTTACAGATGTCATCCATGAATGAAGTTTGTGGAGTTTGCTGGGGCCAAGCTCGAGATTTGAGCTTCTATGTTCCAGAAGGACCACAAGAAAGACCCCAACATATTGTGTTGCCCAATATAAGAAGAGCGGCTGAAACACCAAGACTGCATTTTCCAAGAGTGCATGGAACCAGAGTGAAATATTGTCCCTGAAGAAACCAAGATTTTGTTTTCATAGTTGCAGAAACAAATATGAATGGTCGGGACGCAATCAAAAGTTATTGCTGTAATTGCATTGTAGGTTTAAGAACAGTGGGATGCTGCTCACATGTTATGAGCATTATTTGGTACCTTAGTTACGCTCGCCATGAAGGTATGACCCGACCTGCCCCTTTCTTAGATGAAATAATATTAAGAATTGATTAGGTAAATATAAGAACAATAAAATAAATGTAAGTTCCTACAAAAACAGTGTTGTTTTATTTACTCACACTCAAAACTCCATCAGCACTTCATCATTCATCATCATCAAACTATTGCAGACCGCTGCTGGACGTAGGTCTCTCCTAAAGCACCTTACTGAATAGGTACAATTCTCATGTCAATTTGCCAACTTAATGATAAGTAAAACACTACAAAGATAGCACCAGCTATCTAGAACATATCCTTTTTCACCAAAACAATGTTTATGTGCCTACACGTACAGCTTGGCAAAAAAGAATGTGGAATAAATGAGGTCGTCAGTATCGCACATGTGGCAACCCGGAATACTACGACTCAACAGTTTTTGATACTTGTTATTTTTGGGTACATGATTCCAATCCAAAGTGGATTGTTCAGTCCCTCTGACGCTACGCAAACACCATGGAAAGCTTCAATGTCCTTTATTAACAATGTTAATAGTGGGCGCTGAAGCCTTGCACGAAAGCGGTGCAGTAGGTTCCCACAGACAGATAACCTTGCCCCCGAGGGCAGTCTAATAGTGGGATTGTTAGGAATTGACGATAATAGTTCGATTACTGGGTTAATGAAAGAAAACGTTTTGTTTGAAGTTTTATTATTAATACAAAAAATTCAATCAGCCGAATCGAAAACACTTTCATCTAAATATTCAATTCCAGAAAAGCTCACATTTTGGCTAGAGCTTCCTGCAACTTCAGAATCACTAGAATCGTCTAATTCTGATGAATCACTGCTACTGTCATCCCTGAGATTTATTACTAATCGTGTTATTTGTTCATACATGGTCACACCTCTGTCATAATATTCTTTTTCTATTTTCATTACATGCTTGCATGAATTTTTCCAGTCATCGGCAGTAATGTTTGAAAATGCTTGTTCAGCAGCCACCTATAAAAAAAAATCATTAACAATGGTCCTTACATAGCAACATTAAATATGCATATATGAACTAGGCTTCATACCTTTATATCAATGGATCCAACATTGACTGAAGCAATTTTATGCTTTGCAATTCCCCATATTAATTCAATAGAATTCAGGTCACAGTGATAAGGTGGAAGTCGTACCACAGTGTGACCATGATCTCCTAAAATATGGTCAATTTCATAAATGGGCTCTGGTTTATGAAACTTCACTAGCATTAATAATTGAGGCTTGCGGAGAGACTCATCAAAAGGTATATTATTTTGCAATAACCATATCTTTATCTCCGCAACTTTTGAAACGCTAGTTGGTGCCTTGTTCAAGACCACCGAATGGTAAGGAGCATTATCCATTACAATAATGGAAGGTTCTCTTAAGTTGGGGATTAATTTTTCAGTGATCCATTTTGTAAAGTTAGTTTTATTCATTTCCGAGTGATAGTCTTCATTTTTGTTTGTGCCACTGAAAATCAAAAGTGCATTTGGAACAAATCCTTTCTCGCTCCCAGCATGTACAATTATATATCTCTTGCCTTTTGATATGTTGTGTTTCACTCCGCTAACATCAACTGATTGCCAACATTTTTTCAGCTTGTATGATGAGTGAATATAACTTTCATCCAAATATATTATTTATTTTTGTAGTTGTGGAGGCAGGTTTCTATTATCCATAATAATTTTCAAATCTTCAGCCGGGCATTGTCGCCCTTTTTGAAGAAGAGTACCACCACACCCCTGCACCATGCCTGCGGCGTTTTCCCCTCGAGTACCACCCACCATGTAACACCCACTCCTATCAAGATCGGAGACTCTACACTCGAAGTTGTAGACGATTATAAAAAAAATAATAAAAAAAATAAAAATAATAACAAACCTAAAAACATCGTAGTGAAACTGGCCTCACGTATATTGCGTGACAATCTTCTCAGCGCGTTTCGTTTATGTAAGGGCCTGACGTCGGACCAATTGGATATCTCAGGAACATCATTTCGAATATAAATGCATGAACATATAACGTTAAAACGAAAACAATTATTTCGTGAATGTAAAAACGTCGCTAGTTTGCATAATTATAAGTTTGTGTGGGTTAAGCACGGTACTATACTTGTCCGTGAGAAAGAACAATCGAAGTCGTTCGCCATTCGGTCTCACCATGATCTTAGTAAAATCAAACCGGGGGCTGCTGCCACTAGGGATGAATCTACCACTAAGAATGATTCTAATACTACGATCATGTAACGAACTCAGTGAACTCTACAGTGCGATGTTTATTTGCTGTCCAGTTTTTTACTTCTTGTTTGTGTACATAATAAATTTTGATAACGTGGATATGTTACGCATGGTCAACCTTAATAGATCGCTGCATCGGCATACCTGCATATACATTGCACACGGCACCTACGGGCACGAAACGCAAGCTCAGCATAACGTGACCAATTGACGTCAATCGAACCTTTCCATAGAAACATAAAAACGTGGAGCGGCACTTTTGGATCTGACATCGACCAATTGACACTTTAGTATAATTAGTCGTAATTTCAATACTTTGTAATACAGTAATAAATTAGTTTATTAAAATAAATTTGCATTTTTTTGGATCCTCCGGTTGCACCCATCGTAATTGGCGCAGTCGGTAGGATAGTCCAGTAAATTCAGTGAATCGATCACCGACAACGGGCTATTCGAACCTACGGGTGTGCGGCTACGGAGGAGTATCCGAATATCGATACCACAGAGAGATGTAGATTTGGTAAGTACCTAGATCTACTAGAGTTGCTCGCCTTCCTATATTTTAGTATCCTTTGTGTAATTTCCTTTTTTTTCTGTGTTTCCTTTGTGTTAATTTCCTCAAGTGTTTCTATTAAACTTTCAAAATTTTTCACCCACGTATATCACGGACTCCTAAGTCGAGTATTTCTAATAGGAACTCGCAAATCGATGCGAATAGGAATTTAGATACTATATTAGAAGATAGTGAAAGTGTAGAATCTTACTTAATTATAGAGAATAATTTAACTAACAAAATGAGTACCGATTTGGTAGATCAAGTTTACAAGGCCTTACGCCTCGTTCCCGAATTCGACGGGAACCCGAACGTGCTCACGCGGTTTGTACGTTTATGTGACCAACTTGTCGCGCAATTTGTTAAGGCAGAGCCAGGTTACGAACTAAGTAATTTATCCTTGTTGAACGGCATACTTAATAAAGTTACCGGAAATGCCGCCCGCACAATAAATTCAAACGGCATTCCCGAAACCTGGCAGGGTATTAGAAACGCCCTGGTTAATAACTTCTCGGACCAGCGGGACGAGACCGCCTTATACAATGATTTGGCCCTGTTAACGCAAAAGAATTTATCACCACCGGAATTTTACGAAAAGTGCCAAACTTTATTTAGTACAATTATGACGTATGTGACCTTGCATGAGTCCATATCTACTACCATCGAGGCCAAACGGACACTATATAAAAAATTAACCCTACAGGCATTCGTTCGTGGCCTAAAAGAACCTTTAGGCTCGCGTATTAGGTGCATGCGACCCGACACCATCGAAAAGGCTCTCGAGTTTGTGCACGAGGAAATTAACACCATGTACTTACAGCAGCGTAATGACCATTTGCCGGAGCGGAGACCTGTGCAGTCTACGTCTTCATTTAATCCCAGTACGTATCAGATTAAGCCATTTAATTTGCATACTCCACAGCCAGTCACTTTTTCAGCGCCGTTTAATCAGCCCGGTCCCTCCAAAAGTTTTTATCAGCCACAACCGCCAAGGCCAATGCAAGCTTGGAGACCCCAAGTGCCTTTCAATCGCGGTCCCACGCGAACCCAACAAATGTTAAGCGCACCCCCGCCTAACCATAGGCCCCAGAGCAACGTGTTCCGATTGCCTCAACAAAGGCCTAGTTTCACGCCCATTAATAATGGCCCTAAGCCCATGAGTGGTGTAAGCCACTTTGTTCCTAAACCTATGCCGAGACCTTCGACAGGACATGACTGGACTCAACAAGGAAATCCACCTCCCAGTAACTACTTTAAGACTCGGGAGATGAATGTTAACGAAGTAGACTTTTACGACTATTATGAATACCCCGACTATGCCTATAATGACTATTACGACCAGTTCTACCCTGTACCTTACAATTACGAACCTATGTATGAGCCACTAGCTCATAGTGATTATGTTCCTGTGCACGTAGAGGAACATCAGAATGTGCCTGAAGGAACATCTGCCCAAGGAACGTCTGCTGAAGGCCAGGATTTTCATACAGCCCCGAAATCAGACAAACCAAAATAGAGATTAACTTACAAACCCAGAGACAACTTCCATTCATTCAGATTGCTAATCCACCCATTAAACTATTAGTAGATACCGGTGCGAACCTATCTTTTATTAGCCCGAACGTTGTAGAAAGATTTTATCATCATATCCACTGTAATTATGAGCCTTTCGAAGTCACTAACATCCACGCGACAACTCGTAATAATTATTCCATTACTATACCGTGCTTCCCGGAATTTAAAGAAACCTGTGACATTACCCTATACATTTACAAGTTCCACAATTATTTTGACGGCTTAATAGGCTTAGACTTACTAGAAAAGTTAGAGTCTAATATAGATTTAAAGAATAAGGTTCTTGTTACACGTAATTCATCTAATCCCTTGCGAATGTATGATTCACGTAATTGTAATCTTTACGAGGACATAGTACCCGCTAATTCATCCAAATTAGCTAGAGTCCCCATTAATCTTCATGATGGTGACGTAATAATATCAGAGCAGACTATTTCCAATTGCACTATTCGCGACTGTGTTACTTCTGTTAAAAATAACCGTGGCATCATAGAAATAATTAATCCAACTAAACATGATGTAGTTTTCTCAATGGACAGGCCAGTTACCGCGGAACTTTTTAACGAGCAAAGCGCGACTATCTATCAGCCTAGCGAACGCGTATCCGAGGTATTATCAAAACTACGCACTGACCATCTGAATCCTGAAGAACGAGCCAACTTAGAATCTCTTTGTGCACAATATGCTGACGTTTTCTATATCGATGGTGAACCTCTAACTTTCACCAATAAGATAAAGCATAGTATTCATACCACCGACGAATTACCTGTCTATACTAAGACCTATAGATATCCCTTTGTTCACAGACAGGAAGTTCAGGATCAGATTAGCAAAATGTTAGACCAAGGGATAATCCGTCCCTCGCAGTCAGCCTGGAGCTCACCCATCTGGGTAGTTTCAAAAAAATCTGATGCGTCCGGAAAGACTAAATGGCGCATAGTCATTGATTTTCGTAAAGTCAACGAGAAAACCCTCGATGACAAGTACCCAATCCCCAATATTAATGACATCTTAGATAAACTTGGTAACTGTCATTACTTCACAACTCTAGACCTTGCAAGTGGATTTTACCAGGTAGAAATGGACCCAGCCGATATTCACAAAACGGCCTTCAATGTAGAACATGGGCACTTTGAATTTTTACGCATGCCCATGGGTCTCAAAAATTCTCCATCCACGTTTCAACGCGTGATGGATAATGTCCTCAGGGACCTCCAAAATGTCATATGTCTCGTATATCTCGATGACATAATCGTTTTTAGTGTTTCCTTACAGGAACACATGGTAAATTTAGAAAAAGTATTCAAGAGATTAAGGGAATCAAACTTTAAGATCCAGATGGATAAGTCGGAATTTTTAAAGCTTGAAACTTCATACTTAGGTCACGTAATAAGTAAGGACGGTATTAAGCCTAACCCCGATAAGATCATTGCCATCCAGAAATTCCCTATTCCTAAGACAGCTACCGAGATCAAACGCTTTTTAGGCCTGTTAGGATACTATAGGAAATTTATTCCTGACTTTGCGCGCATTACGAAACCCATGACGCAATGTCTCAAGAAAGGTTCTAAGATCACCTTCAATGACCCTAACTACATCGACTGTTTTGAAAAGTGCAAATTACTACTGACTAACGACCCTATACTGCAGTACCCTGACTTTTCTAAGGAATTTGTGCTTACGACTGACGCATCTAACTTTGCCATAGGAGCTGTCCTTTCTCAAGGACCTATAGGACAAGATAAGCCCTTAGCATACGCGTCTAGGACATTAAACTCCAGTGAGATTAACTATAGTGTAATCGAGAAGGAGTTATTAGCCATAGTTTGGGCTACTAAATACTTTCGTCCATACTTGTTTGGGAGAAAGTTTAAGATAGTTACAGACCATAAACCCTTACAATGGGTTATGAGCCTTAAAGAACCAGGCTCCAGACTCACACGTTGGAGACTTAAGTTGAGTGAATACAATTTTACTACAGTATACAAGCAAGGCAAAAAGAACACTAACGCCGACGCATTGTCCCGCATTGAAATCAACAACGAGGACGCTATGTCTATAGCGGTAAATGTATCTGAAAAGCCTCATTCAACAGTAGGTTCTGAAACACTGACAGCCCCTACAAACAACCCTGACATACTCGACAACTCTGACACAGCAACTGTTCACACTGGTAACGAAGCCCCTATTCTAGAAGTGCCAATATCAGACGAACCCTTAAATAAATTCAGTAGACAAATCTGTTTTGTACTTGTAGGCGATATTAAAAAACGACCGACAGTGAGTAAGCCATTTGAAACGCATACCCGAACTACCATTCAACTATCTGAGTCTAACCTGACTAACGACGTTATTAATGCAGTTAAAGAATATGTGAACCCTAAAGTCAAAACCGGTTTAATCATCCATCCTCCTCTTGCCATGTATAAAATAATCCCCATAATTCAAGACAACTTCAAAAGCTCTTCAATGAACATGGTTCTAACTAAAGTTGAATTAGAGAATGTTAAAGACTACCTGCGTCAACAAGACATCATAAAGAAATACCACGAAGGTAAAACAAATCATCGCGGTATCACTGAATGTTACTTAGCCTTATCTTCTAAATTCTACTGGCCTAAGATGAAAGAACACATCTCCAAGTACATAAATGAGTGTACTATCTGTGGTCAGGCTAAGTACGACCGTCACCCCATCAAGCAAAGATTTAACATTGTACCACCCCCTAGTAAACCTTTTGAAATTATCCATCTAGATCTGTTCACAGCTCAAACAGAGAAATTCCTTACCATTGTAGACGCTTTCTCTAAGTATGCACAAGCTTATCACCTTAGAGATAGCACCGCTTTAAGTGTAGTACAAGCTCTACTTGTATTTTGCACCCACCATGGGGTCCCATTGACTATTGTCACGGACGGAGGCCCTGAATTCACAAATCAGATTTTCTTAGAATTCAACCGAACTCATAAAATTATTCACCATAAAATATTAGCGCATTCCCCTAACGACAATGGCATAGTAGAAAGGTTCCATTCTACCATTTTAGAACATCTTAGGTTATTGAAATTAGAGAGACGAAATGAACCAGTCGTTAATCTTATGCCTTATGCCATCTTAGCGTACAATAGTTCGATCCATAGCTTCACAAAATGTAGACCCTTGGACTTGATAACTGGACACTTTGACCCTCGAGACCCAATAGATATTGACCTATCTGAACACTTACTGCAACAGTACTCACAAGACCATAGGAAACGAATGAGTCAAGTATACGACCTTATTAACCAGACATCCTTACATGACAGGACACAACTGACTGAAACCCGTAACAGGGACAGAGAACCCGAGAAGGACTATACCCCTGACCAGCAAATCTTTGTACGCAATCCCATGGCGTCTCGACAGAAGTTAGCCCCGCGTTATACGCAAGATACTGTACTCGCAGATCTTCCAATCCACATCTATACGAAGAAGAAACGCGGTCCAGTAGCAAAATCTCGCCTTAAGCGAAGTCCTAAAGATCCCACTTTGTTACAGGATAATACTATGGCTGATGACCCTACATCCGGCCCAAGGACAAGAGATAACAGTTGAATCACTTGACAATGGACCAGGACTACTTCCCTTCAAATTAGGAGCGGCAAAAATCGTTTCCCATTTCCATTCTTTCCTAAGTCATATAGATTTAGAGAATATCCATCTTCAAATTGAAGTGGTAAAAACACAGATGGCTGAATTAAGTCCCTTAGTTAACAATAAAACCTTATTCCTATTCGACCCTCATCTGAAACATCTCAATAGTAAAATCAATTTAATTACTAGTAAAATTAGTATGTTTGAATCAACTCGTAGTAAAAGAGGCCTTATCGACGGTTTGGGTTCTGTAATAAAATCAATTTCTGGTAATTTAGACTACACCGATGCACTTAAATACGAAAACGCCATAAACACCTTACGTAATAATGAGCATAAATTAGAATTAGAAATTAATAACCATGTTAGTTTAAATAGTAAATTTATTTCACGTAGCTCTCAAATAATAGATAGTATAATTTCAAATCAAGATAAGATGAGTAAAGCACTAAACTTAATTTTGGAAAGTAACGCTAATAGGGATACAGATTTAATTAAATACGCCCATCTGGCCCAACATCTGTTAATCTTAGGAGATAATGTAGAAGATCTTTATGAAGAATTACGAAGTTTAGAGAACACCCTAACATTTATTCGTGCGTCGAGTACCCCGTACTCTTTATTTAATTTAGATGAAATTAAGTATATGTTAGGTAAATTAAGGATTTTATATGCTAATGACGAAATCCTTGACGTAGAAATTAGGCATTTTTATGAAATAATTAAACTAGGTTACTTCTATTCTAATAAGCAGATAGTAGTAGTTATAAAAGTCCCGATAGTTGTTTCCTCCACATATAATTTGTATAAACTTTCCCTTGTTCCTAACAGAAACCACGAAACTCTTATACCACCCTCACCTTTCGTAGCACTCTCTAGCTCAGACTCTAGGTACATAGAGACAGAATGTCCGAAGGTAAACTCCATATATCTCTGTGAGTCAACAGCCAACCTACAAATCCAGAGCAAACCAGATTGTATCCAGCATCTCATAGTCCATCAAGAACTTCAACCCAGCTGCAAGCTGACACCCGTAGCTCTCACCACCGAAGCCCTGGAAACCCTGGACGACAAGCATTATACCTTAAGTTTTCCTGTACCAACAAAAGTGAAGATGTCTTGCGGTCAAGAACAGTACCGGACCCTACGAGGCAGCTATTTGGCAATCATTCCCCTCAACTGTAACCTGAGAACACCCGCCTTCACTATCTCCAACACTGACGACCACATCAAAGGACATGTCGTGAAGATCATTGAGATGCCCCTATACAACGAGTCGAGGCCTGAAAATTATCCGAAACTCATCCTAAATTCGCCAAATCTACAAAAACTTCACACGCTTAGCAACGAGATAGCGACGCAACTGCCTGTACATTTAGATGACGCCACCGATCCCGTCATTTACCACACTACTATACCCATGTACCTCGCACTATCCGGTACATGCGCACTCATCGCCACTCTAATCTATCGTCGGCTACGCATAAGAAAAGCATCCAGAGAAATCACAGAAAACTTCAACAGCAACCCTGAAGTCGTCTATGCAATCCCATCACCACGCACTATCAACCCAAGCCAAATAAGGATTGACCCTGGATGTCTACCAGCGACCATCTTAAACAAGTCCATCGATACTCGCTGTTCTACGGGGGGAGGTGTTACGCATGGTCAACCTTAATAGATCGCTGCATCGGCATACCTGCATATACATTGCACACGGCACCTACGGGCACGAAACGCAAGCTCAGCATAACGTGACCAATTGACGTCAATCGAACCTTTCCATAGAAACATAAAAACGTGGAGCGGCACTTTTGGATCTGACATCGACCAATTGACACTTTAGTATAATTAGTCGTAATTTCAATACTTTGTAATACAGTAATAAATTAGTTTATTAAAATAAATTTGCATTTTTTTGGATCCTCCGGTTGCACCCATCGTAATTGATATGTCTTGTTCGTCTGATGTATATGTTTTCGTAATTGCTGTAGTTTTACGTTATGTTGAACTCATGCTTTCTGTAACTTGCTTTTTCTGTTTTAATTCTATACTATATGTGCATTTTCTACATGGTTTTTTTTATGTCATAGAGAGTTTTAACAATTTTAATTTATTGGTGATGCTTATTATAATAATACTTGACTTCAATTTGTACCTCTTGAAATTGTCTTGTGCTTATACACTTGCTCAGACTTATTCAATATTACTGCTAGAATTTTATAGTTCCGTTCACGGCTGATAAATTATTGATATACTATCAAAATTGTAGGGGGCTTCGCACTAAACTGCATGTTCTATTTATGAATATTTTAGCCAATTGCTACGATATTATAATACTTACGGAAACTTGGTTAACTCCTGAAATACTCGACTCTGAGTTTATTGATAAACGGTATTCCGTATATAGATGTGATCGGGATCGCAAGGCTACTCAAAAGAAGGATGGTGGTGGCACCCTTATAGCGGTGCTGAAGGGACTGGGCTCTTTTACAATTGAGTCCACTATCTTAATTAATCAACACATTGAGCATATCATTCTGCGTATCCCGAGCGCGACAAGAGGTAAGTACGATGTCATTTGTTCAGCATATATTCCACCAAAAACACCTGAGTGTGTTTATGTCTCGTATTTGAATGTTTTGCAAGCAGTTGTTGAGAGTGGAAGTGTTCAAAATTTCTATCTGTTTGGTGACTACAATCTCCCCGACATTGATTGGTTGGCTGCTGGAGGGTCACCTTTTGCGGCACAAAATATAAATAGCACTAACTCTCCAATTTCTAGACACATAAACATCTTTATGTCCATTTTTAACGCCCACCAGTTTAATAAGATACGAAATTCGACCGGGAAGATATTGGATTTGGTGATCAGTAATAACGACTGTTCTGTCATAACACCCACTGATACACTATTGATCCCAGATCCTTATCATCCACCTCTATGTGTAATAGCCTCTTTCAATTTAGGTTGTCGAGCCATGACACGTAAATCCATACAGAGGTACAATTACTATAAGGCGAATTATGTTGAAATTAATAGTGAA
Organism: Noctua fimbriata; assembly: GCA_905163415.1. Lineage (NCBI taxonomy): Eukaryota > Metazoa > Arthropoda > Insecta > Lepidoptera > Noctuidae > Noctua > Noctua fimbriata. The sequence goes on from CAJHZP010000012.1 coordinate 50,664, forward strand.
TTGGACAAGCATAATTGGGACGAATTATTACAGGGGCAGTCCGCAGAAGATGCAGTAAATACATTTTATGAAGTTATTTTCAGAGTTATTAAAACTCACGTTCCCTTAACATCGGTTAAGCCATCTAAATATCCTGTTTGGTTCTCACCATCATTGATAAATATATTCAAAAATAAAAATAAGGCATGGTGTAAATGGAAAGTTTATCAAAATTTAACCGATTATGAACAATTTTCACTATACAGGTCGAGATTTCATAACGAATCCAAAACCTGTTACTGTCGATACATAAAATCGGTTGAGGATGGCATTAAACTTAATACCAAATATTTTTGGACCTTTGTATCTAACCGTAAATCCATAGCCCCCATTCCTTCAAATATGCATTACGAAGGACAGTCGTCCAACAATCCAGACGAAATCTGTAACTTCTTTTTAAAATTCTTTCATTCTGTTTATGAGCCTTCCACTCTCAATAACATGCAGCAGCCGACTTCCGACTATGCTAGCAACAGTAGTCTCGTTAGCAATCTTGTGATTAATATTGAACAAGTGCACAGAGCTTTGAACTCCGTGGACTGTTCTAAAGGACCGGGACCCGATAGTATTCCGCCAATTTTTCTTAAAAATACTGCTGACACGATAAGTCTCCCACTATATATTATATATAATAGATGTTTGAGCCAGGGAACCTTCCCAGAAGTGTGGAAACGAGCCAATATCACCCCTATCCATAAGTCGGGCCCAAAGTATGAAGTTGAGAACTATCGTCCTATTTCCATTCTGCCGATCTTGTCAAAGCTCTTCGAGAGACTTGTCCACAATCAGCTGTACCCAATTGTTCATAAACAGATTATTAAGCAACAGCATGGGTTTGTCAAGATAAGATCTACAACTACAAATTTGATTGAATATACTGATTATTTATTCAATAATTTAGACACACGTGTACAGGTGGACTCTATTTACACAGATTTCCGTAAAGCATTTGACAAGGTCGATCATGAATTACTTATGGACAAATTGGCATTCAACGGAATTCGCGGGGACTTGTATCGTTGGTTTACTTCTTATATTACAAATAGAACGCAAAAAGTGGTAGTTAATGGTTTCCATTCCAAATCCATATTTGTGTCATCAGGGGTGCCCCAAGGCTCGATACTGGGCCCTTTGTTATTTATTATATTCATAAATGATATTGGCATGTGCTTTTATAATTCAAAATATTTACTTTACGCTGATGACCTTAAAATCTTTAGACCCATAAAAACCACACGTGACTGTCAATTGCTTCAAGAAGATCTTAATCGTCTTGCAGATTATTGCACTGAGAACAAACTCCAACTCAGTATCTCTAAATGTTATTGTATTAGCTTTACTAAGAAAAAAAATATATTTAAATATCCCTATGCAATACATAGTGTAACTCTGGCAAGGGAGAGTTTGATCCGTGATCTGGGAGTATTACTGGATGATAAACTGCATTTAGACGCACATGTAGATAAAATCATCAATAATGCTTATCGCATGTACGGCTTTGTGATGAGATCAGCCACGGAATTTAAGCAGCCTAGTACATATTTATATTTGTATCGATCACTGGTGAGGTCACAATTGGAGTATGCAGTGCCTGTGTGAAACCCCTACTACAATAAATACAGTGAGTGTATAGAAAGCATACAGCGCAAATTTCTGAAGTCTATGCATTACCGTTGCTTAAAGAGTTGTTATCTCTCTTATAGTGAGCTAATTATAAAGTACAATCTGCTTTCCTTGAGTTCAAGGCGTACTTATCTTGAAACCAAATTTTTGTATGACTTATGCAATAACTTGTATGATTGCTTAGATATTAGTAACAGGTTATGTTATATAGTTCCCAGGACATGCCAGGGACGACAGGTGCGGGCACGACCTGTATTCGCCACTACTACCAGTCATACGAATGCCGGCTTGCGTGCACCTATTCGTCGCCTTACGAGCAATTATAATAAGAATTTCTGCAGCTTAGATCTGTTTGCTTTACCCCAGGGAAGGTTTAGACCAATGATGCTTGATTTATTGAAAAACTAATGTGACTTTGACTTTGTAATTTCATTGAGCAACACTATTAAGAGCTTCATTGTTGGTGTTGTTGATGCTTCACTATTTGTATTAATCTTTTTTGCTTTTTTGTTTTGTTATTTACCATATTGTCTCATTGTTTATCTGTGGAGAACGTGGTTGATTTCACATTTGTATTATTGTTGTATCTTATATTTTTTTTTTTTTTTATCCTTAATGTGTAATTGTTTGTTTTCCCTAATAAATAAAATAAAAAATAAAATTATGTCTACCTTGGACAAACGATCCAGTTAGGTAGGTCTAACTTCGAGAAAGAGGTCAATCGTCGAATCCGACTCGGCTGGGCAGCGTTCGGGAAGTTGCGTGGTATCTTCTCGTCCAACTTACCGCAGTGTCTCAAGACGAAAGTCTGTGACCAGTGTGTGTTGCCAGTGATTACTTACGGGCCCGAAACATGGTCGCTCACAATGGGCCTTATCAGAAGGCTTAAAGTCACCCAAAGGGCAATGGAGAGGGTTATGCTCGGAGTTTCTTTGCGTGATAAAATCAGAAATGAGGACATCCGCAAGAGAACCAAGGTAACCGACGTAGCCCGAAGAATAGCCAAACTGAAGTGGCAGTGGGCAGGGCACATTGCTCGCAGAACGGATGGCCGATGGGGCCGAAAAGTTCTGGAGTGGCGACCGCGAACCGGAAGACGCTGCGTTGGAAGGCCTCCCACTAGGTGGACCGATGACCTGGTGAAGGCTGCAGGGATCCGCTGGATGCGAGTCGCACGGGACCGGTCAATGTGGCGACACTTGGGGGAGGCCTATGTCCAGCAGTGGACGTCTTTCGGCTGAAATGATGATGATGATGATGATGAATTTTCAAATATTGCTCCCGCTTTGCTGCTATGTTAGGTTTCTCCATTAGAGCCGATCTGTCTGTTTTACATTTCTTATATGAAAAACCCAGTGCGTGTAATATCTTTCTGAGATGTTCACGGCTTCCATCATAACCCAAGTCCTCTCTAACTACCGGCAGTAAACTCAGTGTAGGCACCTGAAACATGGTATTTTGTTTTATATCTGCTTTTTTAAATTCATGAAATCGGGAGTAGTGTAAGAACGAGAGAGTAAGACGAGACTTGTCAAACTACAAAACATAACCTCAATTTTCAATTTCTGTAAACAAGACTAAAAGTTGCTTAAATCTGGATATCAACAAAAGTACGCATTGAAAACATTTATAACAACTTATTTAAGGTACAAGGACTTATTTACGGTACATAAATACCTGTCATATCGGCAGTTCTTTGATAAAAAATTCTCGATATCGGACAAAACATGTCCCGCTTGAGATTCGGCCAAACACCGCGAAAAGACGCGGTAAATCACTGCTCTGCCACTACTACGAATAGTTTTATTCATTTTAAATTGTTAATTATGCAACGAAAGTTAATAAGTTTTATAAATATATTAAAAACGATTGAACGCATTGTTGACACAGAATGTACTAGCAGTTGACAAGTAAAGCAATGTTGCCACAATCATCGATTTTTAGTTTCAAGTTGCCAAGCTGTAATAATATTTATTGGGACATAACCACAAAAATAAAACTGGTTATAACTTTTAGGTCCCAACTTCTAAAAATCTAAGAATTTTAAAAGGGCTTGCCTATCGTATTGACTACCAATTAAAACAAAAAATATCCCAAAACACGATATTTTATTAGGTGTACGAAACTCCCATATAACCCTGCCGTTCGCCTTTGTACATAGATTCTTTACATAAAAATACTAGACACGTGTTTCAGGTTTCGCATATACTAAAACTAATGTTGTATAATACTAATCTCAACTCACCCAATAGAAGCACAGTTCCATGTAACCCGTACATATCCACGAGTTTCTCGATCAGCATCGGAAAGACGAAGCTGCCGGCTGCCGTCCCGCTCACACATATGCCATTAGCTAGTGCCCTGAAAAGAGATGACAATATTTAGATCAGTTGACATAATAATAACAAGTATGGAACAATATAAATGGTGTAACTAGTCTCTTAACGAAACCGGAAGGCTTTATTTATTTTCCCTGCTATGGCGTATTTTTTTTTGTTCTAGACCATACCTGGGAACCTTCTAGTTACGGAGATATTGGGGGTCAAAGTTCCAACTTTTCACAAGTTTTTTTTAAACCCTAGTTTTTATGGTTGTAACTTTACTTTAAAAACTCCCTAACCCGTGTACTATTCAATGCATCCATCAGCACAATGTTTTGAGTGCGTTACATTGCGTTTTACGGTAAAAGATTATTTTTCACCCCAAAAACGAAGCCGTTTCCCAGCAAATATTTTTCCGTAGCGTGCTTGGTGACGGCTTCGTGAAGGGTCCTTGTAGTTAGTTTAAATGACCACTCGCAGTATAACGTCTCTAGATGTTGTTCCTGCTTAACCGGGCTTATCCTGTGGTGGCCGAAATTACTTTAAGGCACCCAGCCAGGGCTTACAAACTAAGGATATATATCGTTAAATGAACAGACACTAAGGGCACCCCCTGCGGGGTTCGGGCCTCGGCTTAGTGCGTCATTGAGGGGAGGGCAGCTAGGGTCCGGCTGGGACGAATTATTATTAGGGGAGTTTAACGTTACTGGCTCAGCGACGCGGGCTGGCACGTCGAGCAAGGGTCGGGCGGTGAGCAAGTGTCGGGCGGTGATTCAGCATCATCATCATTTCAGCCGCATTTATAGTAAAGTTGTAACCATGTTGTAACAATAAAAACTTGTATTTAAAAAAAATGTCATAAGGTTGGAACTTTGAACCCCACATCTCCGTAACTAGAAGGTTCCCAGGAACAAAAAAAATATCGCAATGACGGGGAGAACAAGTGCCTTTCGGCTTCGTTAGTGGTATTTATACACCCTTTATATATACGATATACTACACGGGGTGTAAGATAGGTCCAGAATTTTGTGCTGAGATAATGGTAACAGTTTGCACGTCGAAGTTTTTTAGGCACACGTCGTGGTACTACCATGTTTTTGTATTATTCACCTGTGTTTGTCGAAATACTGGGAGACGATGACGATTCCAGGAGTTGTGGACAGACCTCCGCCGATGTCTGCAAACAAACACACATAAATCTATATAATTTAATTGTATAATCACTTTAGGACTAGCCGTATGAAACTAGCGCGCGCGCCTGTGATCTATCAGCTGTTAGCTGCGTGACGCCGTTCTGTCTCATTATTATTGTACCGTGCAACAGTGGGTAGGCAGAGTCACGTGGCTAACACAAGCGCACGCGCACGGATTTCATACGGTTGTTGTTATTGTGATAACATTGAATGAGAAGGTATAAAAAAAAATATGTAAGGGAAAGTTGTTTGTTATCATGAGTACAATCAAGTGTTTAAGTATACCTTACTCGGTGCAAGTGGTAATTTTATTGACGACATTATTGTGTGTGGTAGAGATGAGAAGGAGCACGACGAGAACCTCAAAAATGTTTTGCATGTTCTCAAGGCAAATAACGTATTGGTAAATAAAAAGAAATGTCTGTTCAAGGCCAGAGAAATCGAATTCCTTGGACACCGACTATCGGCAGACGGTATAAGACCTTTAGACAAATATATAAAAACAATTGAGTCTTTTCGAGAACCTAAAAATGTTGAAGAGATCCAAAGTTTTCTAGGCTTGATTAATTTTGTAGGGAAGTGGATACCGAACTTAGCCACTTTGACTGAACCAATCCGTGAAGTTTTGCGGAAAAAACTCCATAAACATGCAGACATTTTTAATTTCTGGAAAGTTAAACAGAAAGAAGCCTATAATCAACTCAAACAATGTCTGAGCAAAATAGATACGTTGGGTTACTATGACCCAGATGACAGAACACAAGTCATCGCTGATGCCAGTCCTGTAGGTTTGGGAGCAGTTCTTATACAATATGATTCGACTGGGCCGCGCATCATTGCTTTCGGAAATAAAAGCTTGACGGACGTCGAAAGACGTTACTGCAAAACCGAAAAGGAAGCGCTGGCTTTAGTTTGGGCTATAGAGCATTTTCACATTTATTTATATGGGAAAGAGTTTGAGTTGGTTACAGATCACAAACCTTTAGAGGTCATTTTTAAACCGCGTTCGAAACCGTGTGCTCGAATTGAGCGTTGGGTTCTGAGGTTACAAGCATATAACTATAAAGTTGTGTACCAACCTGGTAAATCTAATATTGCAGACCCACTGTCACGACTATGCACAAACCAAAACTGTGCTCCGTATGATAGCGAATATCATATCAACCAAATTGTAAAGTATGCGCGTCCAACAGCGTTGTCTTTAAAAAGTATTTCAGAAGCATCTAAGTCTGATAAAGATTTTATACTCGTTAGGGATGGATTACATAATAATAAATGGGATCAAATTGTAAATAATTATAAATTATTTGAAAAGGAACTCTGGCTGCATGAGGACCTGTTATTACGCGGCAACAAAATTGTGATTCCCTCTAAATTAAGACATGAAGTGTTAGCGGCTGCTCATGAAGGCCATCCCGGGATAGTAAACATGAAAGCTAGTAGTCAGTACCTACACATGGGAATGAAGCAAATGTCCGTAATGATTCAACCGGCCAAGAGTTTAAAAGAAACGTAATTCATCTTAAGCGTGTAGAGGGAAATTGGACAGTTGTTGATAATGATGAATATTATGTGTCGGACGAAGATCAAAATGAATGTAGAAAGGAATAAAAGGAAACAACATTGTCAAAATATATTGAATAAAAACATGTAGTACAAATAGATAGAATAATGAAAAACAAACCTTACTTTTGTAATAAAATGTAAATATATATATAAAATTAAGTATATTAAAAATTAATGTTATTAAAATTGAAATGATTGTGCTAGTTAATTAAAAATAATTAAATATTAATAATTTACAAAATTTTGAATGTTAAAATAATAATCTAATGTATTAGTAATGTTTATTTATTTTTCTATAAAAAGGAAGAGATGTGGTATTCGGTTATAAAATCATATAATATATACTGATTTAAAATAAATGTGCATAAAGCGGACAGTGAGGGCAACCCCGACAAGGTGGGTGGGGGCATGGTATAATAATATATTATTATACCATGGGTGGGGGTCACTCCACTGTCATCCACCGTAGAGGACGGTCGTTGCAACCACTGGGCGTTGGATGTACCCAAATACAAACTTTGTGTTTTATTACTAATATATAAATTTACATTATTTGTGGAGTTTGGAGTACTCCACAGGAGACAAAGAGTAATCAGACCAAGGCCCGATCAGTTTGCCATGTGGGATTCAAAAGAATTTCATCGCCGTTTCAGACTTTTAAAAGAATCTGTGCTTGTATTTGCTTCCTTTGATAAGTGATAATATTAAGCACGAAACACAAAGGTAAGTTCAAGCTAGTTTTTAATAGTGATCCAAGTAGGTAACTTTCCTACAAAATAGAGTTGTAAATAAAATTGTTATGTCCCTAACTATAAAACACTTTATTATTGTTTCAGGAATCAATGTATCTCACCCATGTTGCAACTTCTTATTTCTCTACGATTTTTTGCCACTGGAAGCTTTTACATCACTGTTGGAGATTTTGGTGGCATTCACAGCTCCACTATGTGCCGTATCATAAAAAAAGTTGCTCAAGCCATAGCATCTTTGAGGCCAACATTCATTCAGTTGCCAAGAGGCAGTGAAGAAATAAGAAAAACTCGGGAAGAATTCTATAAAATAGCCAGATTTCCTAGAGTGATTTCAGCCATAGATTGCACTCACATTAGGATTCAGTCGCCTGGTGGAAACACGGCAGAGGAATTTCGTAACAGAAAAGGCTTTTTTTCCTTTAATGTTCAAGCAATGTGTTCAGCAGATTTGCTATTTCAAGATATTGTAGCACGTTGGCCCGGCTCCAGCCATGACAGCATGATATTTGCAAATTCATCGGCTAAATTTCATTTTGGGAATGGTAAATTTGGCAATGGAATTGTACTTGGTGATAGTGGTTATGAACAAAGTAATTACCTATTGACTCCTTTTCAAGAACCAAATACACCAACTCAGGGTAAGTCCATTAACGCTGCAATATATGAACTTACTAACATTGTTTTGACTAATATGGACAAAAGAAATCCAATAAGTGCTATTTTCATGGATATGAGTAAAGCCTTTGACAGTGTTGAATATAACATACTGCTTCAAAAATTAGATTCATATGGCATAAGAGGAAAGGCACTAGACCTCATTCACTCATATCTATGTGATAGAAAGCAGTTAACAGAAATAACTAGAATATGCCTTAAAACGCGTGATGAGAAGACATATAGATCCCAAACTAGAACCATAAAACTAGGAGTTCCACAAGGTAGTGTCTTGGGTCCCCTGCTTTTTTCTAATTTACATTAATGATCTCCCTAGACACATAAAGCATCCCATGGTACTTTTTGCAGATGACAGCACTGTAGTAATAAAATGTGACAGTCAAAATGAGTATGAAAATGAAATTAATGAAACATTAAGAACAATAATTAAATGGTTAATTGATAACAATCTGAAAATAAATTTAGAAAAAACAAATATAATGCACTTTCACCAAAGAACTCAACCGAAAAGTATTAATGTAAATTATAACGGGCAGACAGTAGAATCTGTAACAAATACAAAATTTCTAGGAATAAATATTGATTACAGACTTTCATGGACAACCCATATAGACAATCTCTGCAAAAAAATCAACAAATCCTCATTCGCTCTTTACAAGCTCTCCAAAATAGTTAACAAAGAAGCGATTTTAACGGCCTATCATGGACTGGTGGCACCATTACTGAGATACGGCATTATATTTTGGGGTAATTCGGTAGACAAGGAATTTATATTTAAAGCTCAAAAGAAGTGCATTAGAGCAATGTGCCAAATAAATAGTACAATTAGCTGTCAACCTTCCTTTAAAAATCTAAAAATTCTTACATTGCCTTCCCTATACATTTACGAATCAAATATTTTTGTAAAATCAAATTTAAGCTACTATAACACTCCCATATCTTCCCGTGGGTGTCGTAAGAGGCGACTAAGGGACTTACCAGAGAATGGGCAGCAGCGTTCTCTGATTCTACAACAACCATACTGCGATCGCCAACCCGCCTGCCAAGCGTGGCGATTATGGCAAAACCCCCCTTGGGGAGGCCTATGTCCAGCAGTGGACTTTTCGGCTGAAATGATGATGATGATGATGATGATAACACTGCTGTCAAAAGCTATTATCGAAAATTAAGGGATAAAAAAAGGTTAGAGGTACAAATACCTTATGGCAAAACGGCACTATTAAATAAAAGTTTTTTATGCATGACATCATTAATCTATAATAAATTGCCTGATGATATTAAACAATTACCAATCCTCCAGTTTAAAAAGAAACTACATTCATTGTTAATAGACAAATGCTATTATGATGTCAAAGATTACTTGTGTGACAAAAATATTGTATTCCAATGACTAGAAAGGAAAAATAAGTATCATTTTCTCCCACATACGTATGATAATATTGTGAATTGTATTTGAATACCATTTAAATTGCTTGTGTATTTCCTCTTTTTTGTAATAATGAATTATGACTAATATGACTTAAAATTGAATTTGTATGTATTTATAATTTGGAATATTTTAATAATGTATCGAGATTAATATGACTAATTGTGTTTTAACTTCTGATTTGTATTTTATTATTGTATGCCTCAACGGTGGGACATAGCTGAACTTATTTTAATTATTTAAGACCTGTATTTATGATGTATACCTGTTCAAGTGTCGCCAAAAAAATGCCGTAAAATTGTTACTAAAGGAAAATTAGTTCCTTTTTCTGATCACAGATGGCGTTGTTAGTTTAAGTCCATTTTCTAGATCGCGGTGTTAAGATTCTCCGCGATCTAATGACCCTCCGCGATTATTTTTTGTTTAGTTAGTTCAGTACTACATTATATGTGATTGTGATATAGACAGTGGTTTTATTAGTATCCCTGGAATATCCTTCGCTCAGCCAGATTGGCAGTAGTACAAGTTCTAGTAGGGAAGTGCGTCGTGACCAATTAAACATTGGTCCTTCGAGTCGGAGGTGACATAGTCACAGTGAGTGGTTCCGGAGAGGGTGCCGACACAGTAGTGGATCGCTGCTGATGGTACCAAGGTGCTGGTGAGTTGTTGCACCGGGTTCAATACCCAGAACGAGCACCGGAGTTTGCGGCGCAGAGCAGCAGAACGGAGCGGAGGAGCAGGGCGAGTTCGAGTCAAGTGGAGGAGCCGGGCGAGTACGAGTCGAGTGGAGCCGGGCGAGTTCAAGTCGAGTGGAGGAGCCGGGCGAGTACGAGTCGAGTGGAGGAGCCGGGCGAGTACGAGTCGAGTGGAGGAGCCGGGCGAGTACGAGTCGAGTGGAGCCGGGAGCGTACGTGAGCAGCGGAGCCGGGCGAATACGTGTTACAGCGAAGTTATGTGTCAGTGGCATGTTCAAGTGGAAAGTGTATAACAATAATTTTAACATTGTTGTTTGCAAGTAAGATCTAACTATTTATTTAATTACGACTGCAACTAGGTTGAGTCCGTACACTAGTTTGTTAGTTATTGTTATTGATTGTTTAGTGGCTTTATTCAATTATTTACTAAGTCATTTTAATAGTTAAATATGGAGTCCTTATTCAAGTTACAAGACAATTTAAAAAACACAATTGAGAAAGGGAGAACTAATTTCAAAAAATCTCCCAAAGAAAGAATAACTCTTGGTTATATGGAAACCAGATTAGAATCTTTAGAAGAACAGTGGTCTACATTTAATAAAAGGCATGAGAAAATGATTGAAACTGCCACAATAACGGATCTAAAACATAGTTACTTTACTTCTGACTGCCACAATGAGACTGAAGAAATTTATATAACGTACAAATCAGAATTGAAAGATGGTATTCATAAATTAAAGTCTGTCAGTAAAATAAGTGAACCTTGTACTACAACATCTTCAAACGTCAGATTGCCAAAAATTAGCATACCTTCATTTTCTGGCGGATACAGTGAATGGACTAGTTTTAGGGACCTTTTTGTATCGTTAGTACATTCCGAAAAGGGCTTAGACAACGTACAAAAACTTCACTATTTAAAGGGATGTCTGACAGGCGAAGCAGAACTATTACTTCGACAAATACCAATAACGGCTGGAAATTACTCAGTATGTTGGGAGCAGTTAGAACAAAGATATAATAACAAACGTCATTTAGCAAATTCAATTCTTCAACGTTTATTTAATCAAAAACAAATTAATACAGAATCAGCTGTAACCATAAAACAGTTATTGGACACAACGTCGGATTGCATGAATGCATTTAATAATCTAGGTCTTAGCATGAACACCGTTGTAGACATTATCGTAATTTATGTAGTTTCTTCAAAACTGGACCCGGAAACCCGTAAGCAGTGGGAGTTGAAGATATCCTCTGACGCGGACGATCCAACTGAGCCACCAACTCTATCACAATTCAAGACATTTTTAGAAAGTAGATTTAGAGCGCTTGAATGTAATTGAAATAGAACCACAGAAAACATCGGGACAGGGGCGAGCGGGTTCGCGAACAGAAGGGGTTTTAGTCAAAAGACTTTGCTCGCTCGGAGCGAAGATCCTGGCCCATCTGGTCAAACGAAAATAAGTTGTGAATATTGCGGCGATAGCCATAAACTATGCTTTTGTATTCCGTTCACAAAGATTAGTGTTGATCAAAGAAGAGCCTTTGTGCAATCGAATAAAATTTGTTTCAATTGTTTGGGTGGCAACCATTTAATTTATCAATGTAGGAGATCATCAGTATGTCATATTTGCAAAAAGAAACACCACACACTTTTACATGTTAACTATGAACAGAAGGCTAAAGAAGAGGAGCAAATTGCTAGTTCAGCTAACAATGATACACCAACTGATGTAAGTCCAGTGGTCTCGTGTATGTCGACTAAACACATCGTAAGTCCTAATCAAGTATTGCTAGCTACTGCGTTAGTTAAGGTTCAAACCGCTACGGCGAATTATCATACAGTTCGAGCCTTGTTGGATCAGGGATCCCAGGCTTCCTTTATCACAGAAGCTACGGCACAATATTTACGTTTAAAGAAAAGTCCGGTTAAGAGTGTTGTTTCTGGTCTAGGTAGCATCGAATCAACAGCAAATTCAATTGTAACCTTGGTGTTAAAATCAATGACAGAACCCAGTTTTATGTTAGAAGTTACTGCATATGTTTTGAAAAATATTACCTCATACATACCGGAAAGACAGGTAGCCCATCTTGATTGGTCTGAATTAGAGCAACTTACACTGGCAGACCCGCAGTTTTCTACACCCAATAGGATAGATATTTTATTAGGTGCAGACGTGTACAGTAAGATACTGAAAGAGGGTCTTAAGAGAGCGCCCAGTAGATCAATGGTAGCACAGTGTACCAAATTAGGTTGGATTCTTTCTGGTGTCACACAAGTTGAAAATAAAGATAGCGCGGGTAATATCACAGTTATGCACACAGCGGTAGACCAAAATGATCTACTAAAGAAGTTCTGGGAGATCGAAGACCAAGTTCCGCAAACTAGTATCTTAACCGAGGAAGAATTAAGGTGTGAAGAGCTTTATAAAGCTTCTACTTCAAGAGGCGAAGATGGACGATACATAGTTACTTTACCATTTAAGGATGCAATACCGGCCTGTGTAAATAGTAACATAAAAGAAATAGCTGTAAGAAGATTCAAGGCATTAGAGAGAAAATTCGCGAAGAATTTAAATCTGAAAGAAAATTACACAAAGGTTATAGAGGAATATTTACATTTGAACCACATGAGAAGAGTACAGAAACCGGACAAAAAGTTAAATAAAGCCGCTTACTTACCTCATCACGCCGTCATAAGGGAGGATAAATCTACATCAAAAGTGCGCGTAGTGTTCGACGCGTCCTGCAAGAATGAAAAGGGAGTATCACTCAATGATACATTAATGATAGGACCTACCTTGCAGTCGGATTTGCGGCATATCATTCTTCGCTGGAGAGTTCACCCGATAGCACTTACTGCAGACATAGTAAAAATGTACCGACAAGTGAGAGTAGCCGAAGATAATGTAAGATACCAGAGAATAGTTTGGCGGAAGGAACCTGATGAAGAAATACAAGATTATGAGTTATTAACCGTAACTTTTGGTACAGCTTCAGCACCTTATTTGGCGGTTAAGACTTTGCATCAAGTCGCCTTGGATTATAAACAAGAATTTCCAACAGCATCGGAAATAGTACCAACAAGTTATTATATGGATGACTTAATGACAGGGTGTTCCACAATAGAAGAAGGCAGGACTTTGTATATTGAAATGAAAACCTTGTTAAGAAAGGCTGGATTTGAATTACAAAAGTGGAACAGCAATAGTTCGGAATTAATGAAGAAAATCGAGACATATGAAGGTAAGGATGAAAAGGAAATATTAAATGATAGTACAAAAATTTTAGGACTTACCTGGTGTCGTAGTGTAGATCAGTTTAAGTACACGGTGCTGCTTCCTTCAGCATCTGAAACTTTAAGTAAACGTATTATTATTTCGGATATCGCGCGTTTATTTGACCCGTTAGGCTGGATAGCGCCTAGTTTGATCCTAGCTAAAATACTTATACAAAAATTGTGGCTAGCAGGAGTAGGATGGGACGATAGTGTACCGGATAAAATAAAAGAAGAATGGGTCACTTACCGTCAAAGTCTTGACGGTAAGAGAATCTATGCAAAGTGCGCGTTCCGAGGTGGTTAGGAACATCAAATGGTTCGGTTATAGAGTTGCATGGCTTCAGCGATGCTTCAAAGGCAGCCTACGCAGCAGTTGTGTATACTCGATGTATAGATCCTTCAGGCAATATACAAGTCGCTCTTTTGACAGCAAAAACAAAGGTCGCACCTATAAAGACAGTCAGTATCCCTCGCCTAGAACTATGTGCAGCAGTACTTTTGACACGTTTATTGACCGATGTGGCACGGGCTATGAACATTCCCAAGGACAAGGTGCGCGCTTGGACGGACTCCACAGTAGTCTTGGCATGGCTAAATAGCCACCCAAGCCGATGGAAAACCTTTGTCAGCAACAGAGTCTCAGAGATCTTAACCACATTAGAAGCAAATCAATGGGCACATGTATCTACGAAAGATAATCCCGCAGACTGTGCATCAACTGCCCTGTGACGGCGGCGAAAGCCATTGTGGAGGGCCGAAGGCTCTTGGTGGGCTGGGTTTCGGCGCAGGTTAAGCTGCTGGAACCCAGACCTCTGAGGTGCTTCCGCTGCCATGTGGGGCACCATGTGTCAGTCCGGTGCACCTCGGAGGTGGACCGCAGTGGTCTATGCTTCCGCTGCGGCCAGCCCGGTCACATGGCCGCGGCTTGCTCCGCCGCGCCGCACTGCGCTGCATGTGCGGCAACCGGCAAGCCGGCCGATCACCGGGCAGGGAGCAAGGCCTGCGGTACACCCGCCAAGGCCAAGGCCAGGGGCAACGGAAGGCCCTCCACCACCACCGCCAAAACCCCCACCGTCGCCACCACCGCAGCCGCCGCCACTGTCGCCGCCGCGGCCGCCACTGCTGCAACTTCTGCAGCGGGGCCCTCGCAGGGGGCCCGGGAGGGGGCTGAAATGGAGTGCCAATAACGGCCCCATTACGCCTTCTCCAGGCGAACATCAACCACTGCGCCTGCGCTCAGGATCTGTTGATCCAGAGCATGGCGCAGTGGTCGATTAACATCGCCATGGTCTCTGAGCCGTACTTTGTCCCGCCCAGGGATGACTGGGTGGAGGACCTTAGCGGCTCAGTGACCATAATTGCGTCGGCCGCCGCCGGTACCCCGACCCTTGAGAGTGTCAGGAAGGGTCAGGGGTGCGTAGCAGTACGGTTCGGGGAGATCGTTGTAGTGGGAGTCTACTTCTCCCCGAACCGAACTCTCGCCGAGTTCCACAACTCCCTCAGGGAGTTGAGTGTCGTCATCGGGAGCCATTCTCTCCCCGTGCTGGTGCTCGGGGACTTCAATGCCAAGAACTTGGCTTGGGGTTCTCGTTACACGGATGTACGGGGTAGGATGGTGGAGGACTGGGCTCTGGAGACAGGCCTGGTCGTCCTAAATCGGGGTTCTGTCCCCACATGCGTGCGGATGCGGGGTGAGTCGGTGGTGGACATATCGTTCGCTAGCCCCGCCCTGTCGCCGCGCGTCGTTGACTGGCGCGTCATGGAGGGGGTGGAGACCTATTCCGACCACCGGTACATCCGGTTCGACGTCTCCACCCAGACCTCAAGCGCGCCGGTCCTACAGGCCCCGAGTGGTCCGCGATGGGCGCTGAAGCAGCTGGACCGGGAGCTTCTCCTGGAAGCCTCGATCGTGCAGGCCTGAGTGTCATCACCGGCCAGGCCTGCCGACATCAACAACGAGGCGGGTTGGTTCCAGGAGGCCATGTCCGAGATTTGCGACGTGGCAATGCCCCGAGTTCGGCCAGAAAGCGCCCGACGTCAGGTGTACTGGTGGTCGCGGGAGCTGACGTCTCTACGTGAGGCGTGCGTTGCCGCGCGGCACCGGTACGCCAGGCATCGCAGGCTCCGCATCCGCCCTCCGGATGCGGCAGCCATTGAGGCGGAGCTTTACGAGGGGTACAGAGCGGCGAAGACCGCCCTCCAAGAGGCTGTCCGGCGGGCCAAGAACCTGGCCCGCGAGGAGATGCTGGAGTCTCTGAACGGAGATCCGTGGGGGCGCCCTTACAAGATGGTGCGGGACAAACTCCGCACCCGGGCCCCCCCGCTGACGCAGAGTCTCCGGCCTGAGCTCGTGGAGGACGTGGTGAGCGCTCTGTTCCCTTCGCGAGGGAGGCATCCTCCCCCGCCTATGGCTCCGCCGCCGCTTGCGGTGCCGGAAGCGGACCACACCGATGACGACGTTCCGGAGGTGACTGGGGTAGACCTGAGAGTGGCGGTACGCAGGCTGAATGCCAGAAATACCGCCCCGGGACCCGATGGCTTGCCTGGCAAAGCCTGGGTCCTGGCCTCTGAGGCTCTCGGGCCCCGACTGGAAGGGCTCCTAAGCGCATGCTTGGAGAGAGGCCAGTTCCCGCTTCGTTGGAAGACGGGGAAGCTGGTCCTCATCCGGAAGCCAGGGCGCCCTGCGGACTCTCCGTCCGCATACCGGCCCATCGTGTTGCTCGACGAGGTGGGCAAGCTCTTTGAAAGAGTTATTGCTAACCGCCTCGCCGGGCACCTCGCGGGGATGGGGCCGGATCTTGCGGAACACCAGTTTGGTTTCCGCAAGGGGCGCTCGACGGTGGACGCCATCATGCGCGTGAGAGCCCTCACGACGGGGGACGCGGTTTCCCGGGGCGGGGTCGTGTTGGCGGTGTCTCTTGACATCGCCAACGCCTTTAACTCCATGCCCTGGAGCTGCATTGGGGAGGCACTCCGGTATCACCGGGTGCCGACCTACCTTCGTCGTGTGGTCGGGGATTACCTGACGGATAGGGCCGTCATCTACCCCGGTCGGAGCGGAGAATGGAACCGGCGAGAGATGTCGTGCGGTGTTCCACAGGGATCGGTTCTGGGGCCGGCCTTGTGGAACATCGGTTACGACTGGGTGCTGCGCGCCGACCTCCCTAGCGGCGTCAGCGTAGTCTGCTACGCTGACGACACGCTGGTACTGGCACAAGGGAGGTCGCACGAGGCGGCGGCCGAAAACATGACACGCGGGGTTGCGATAATCGTGGAGAGGATCCGGCAATTGGGTCTCGAGGTGGCATTGCACAAGTCCGAGGCCATGTGTTTTCATGGGCCTCGGAATGCGCCACCGTCGGGATCCCTACTGACGGCAGGAGGGGTTTCCATCGGCATCGGGTCGACGCTGAAGTACCTGGGACTCGTCCTCGATAGCCGGTGGAACTTCGTGGAGCATTTCCGACGTTTGGCCCCCAAACTGGAACGGACCGGGGCTGCCTTCAAGCGGCTCCTGCCCAACCTGGGGGGTCCAAACGCCTCCTGCCGGAGGCTCTACGCGGGGGTCGTGCGGTCCATGGCCCTTTACGGGGCCCCGGTGTGGGCGCGTTCTCTGAGGCGGCAAGCCGCCCGCTACCTGAACGCGCCCCAAAAGGGGATAGCCCTTAGGCTAGTCCGGGGGTACCGCACGATCTCCGGTGAGGCGGCTAGCCTCCTTGCCGGATTGCCGCCATGGGATCTGGAGGCGATAGTCCTCGCGCGCCTTCACGAATGGCGCGCGGAGGCACTACGTCGTGGGGAAACTCCACTGCCGCGGCAAATCGCCGCTCAGCGGACAGACCTCCGGCGCGATCTCATGGTGACATGGAGAGAGCGACTGTCGCAACCCCGTGCAGGGCACGCCACCATAGTGGCGATAAGTCCCCTCTTTGAGGAGTGGCTAGAGAGGCGCCACGGCGCCCTCACCTTCCGCCTGACGCAGGTCCTCACCGGACACGGTTGTTTCGGGAGGTTCCTGCACCGAATCGGGCGGGAGGAAACGCCCGGGTGTTTCCATTGTGAGGATCGTCCGGAGGACACGGTGCAGCACACTGTGGAGGCCTGCCCCGCTTGGGCGGAACAGCGCCGTGTCCTCGTAGAGGCGATTGGCGGCGGCGACCTCTCGCGCCCGGCCCTGGTTCAAGCCATGGTCCGGAGCGAGAGGGAATGGGAAGCCATCACCTCCTTCTGCGAAGCAGTCATGCTAGTGAAGGAGGTGGCGGAACGTGAGAGGGAAAGAGCCTCACGTCCCAGCCGCCGCGGGAGACGCCCTGGGCGTCGGGGGTCACGTGGTGGCCTCCGGCCACCGTAGGCGCGGGCCTGTGGACGGCGAGTTATGGGCTAGCTCGCCGTCCGGCCGTCTTATGACGACAGGCCGTGTCGACGGCGCGTTCGTGTTCCACACGCGCCTCAAAGAGATGTCAGCAACCACGTAGGGGTCCGCACGGGCCGATGCCTGCCAGAGCTGCGGGACTGTTCGAAAGAGATACCGCGGCCCTGGAACACAAAGGGCAAAGAAGGAACATGGATGGGTTTTAGTCAGAACAAGTCTGACACTCCCTCCCGCTCCGCCCAGAGCGGGGGACCCCCCCCGCTCTGGGCGGATGGCATTTGATGATTTCCCATCCTAAAAAAAAAAAAAAAAAAAAAAGACTGTGCATCAAGGGGAGTTTTACCTTCTGTCTTACATGAAAATAAAATTTGGTTTCATGGGCCTCAATTCTTACATAATGTAATTATAGAGTATAGTAAACCATTGAATGTAGATATTAATTTGGAGGAGAATATTAAATGCCATGTTACGGTAGAACATAAAGGTTTACCGTGGGATAAGTACAGTTCGTTAAGGAAATTATTAAGAATAGTAGCTTTATGTAGAATTTTCTTTTATCATTATGTTAAGTCTAGAGATATACCCAAATACATAAAGGGGACAGAACTAGACGAAGCATTAAAGTGTTGTATAAGAAGATGTCAAAGAGTGGAGTTCGAAATTGAGTACATACAGTTACAAAGGAATATGCCTGTAAATAATAAGTCAAGTAAAATTAGTTCTTTATGTCCTTTTTTAGATAAAGACGGTATAATAAGAGTTGGTGGTAGATTACACCATGCTTCATTGAGTGACTTTTACTAAGTTGCTGATTGCAGACGCACATGATAGGACGTTACACGGTGGTCTTCAGATAATGATTAACTATCTAAGATCAGCTTATTGGATAATAGGAGTAAAAAGTCTTGCTAAAAATTATGTAAATAAATGTGTCATTTGTGTAAAAAATAAAGCTAAAGTATATAATCAGTTTATGGGTTCGCTTCCTTCATCACGTTGTACTCCATCGCGACCATTTCTGAATAGTGGTGTAGATTATGCAGGTCCAGTTCAAATTAGGACGACAAAGGGTCGAGGGTATCGCTCTCACAAGGGCTACATTTGTGTGTATGTGTGTATGAGTACTCGAGCTATACACTTAGAGGTGGTGAGTGACATGAGTACTCAGGGTTTTCTCGCAGCCTTTCGTCGATTTGTAGCGAGACGTGGCCATTGTGCAAACATCTGGAGCGATAATGGCACCAATTTCGTAGGTGCAGCAAGAGAACTTAGGGAATTAGCTTCGATCCAACAAGATATTGCAGGAAAGTTAGAAGATCGTAATACTACTTGGCATTTCATACCACCGCATGCTCCAAATTTCGGTGGATTATGGGAGTCAGCAGTGAAATCTACCAAATATCACTTAAAACGCGTAATAGGTAGTTCAACATTGACTTACGAGGAGATGAGCACTCTGTTGAGTGAAATAGAGGCGTGTTTAAATTCCAGGCCAATGACTGTGATCAATGGTGAAGATATTCATGAACCGATGCCATTGACCCCAGGTCATTTTTTAATCGGTGAGCCGCTAGTCACTGTTCCGGATATTAGTTATGAAGCGATCTAATATCAGTTCTTTATCTCGATGGCAGCATGTACAAAAAATGGTTCAAAGTTTGATGAGTGTGTTAAGGTTCACTATTGCTTGTTCGGGATTCGGGTTAAATTAAATACGTGTTGTTTGAACGCAAGTATATTGGCGACATGACTTATACACATAGCTAGGTATGTGAATGTGCGGTTTGCGTAGCTACAAATCAATTCTCAATCTAACATACCGCCCGCCAAAAGGACTTTAAGTTCTTTTACAATAACAATGAAAGTCACAACTATATCCACTATAAAATTATACAAATATCTCATTAATTCAAAAAAGACTAAGCAGAATCAACTGGCAATGGGCATAATTTAGAAATAGTTCTCTTAGTTATAGAACCTCCACTTTTCACGCTATACACCCTCGTGCTACCATCCATGCCTGGATGTTTATCTGTAATTCGTCCTAAGGACCATTTGCTGGGTGGTTGATTTTCGGTCTTGATCAACACAATATCCCCTATTGCAAATTCCTTAGCTTTTTTCATCCATTTAGGACGCTGCTGAAGCCTGGTCAAATATTCATCTTGCCAGCGTCGCCAAAAGTCATGAACAACCTTTTGAGTATGCTGCCATCGTGACAAATTATGAACCTTCACAGCTCGCAGATCAGGTGAGGGTACCACAATCGGTGGTTCTCCTATTAAAAAATGGCCAGGAGTTAATGGATCTAAGTTTTCCGGGTCGGAGTCATCTATTGGGCACAACGGACGTGAATTCAGACAGGCTTCTATCTGACATAAAATTGTAGTCATTTCTTCGAACTGTTACAGCCCTTATTATAAGGCAATAAAGTCGACATCTGCACTCTAGAGTCAATGTCTCATTTTTCATTTCAAAGTAAATGCTGAATTGCAATTAGCGCACATTAGCGGTATTTTAGTACTAATCGAGTTAGTTAGATTCTGGACGCCGTCGCGTAAACCAAATTTGGAAACCTTATCTCGAGAGATACAAGGGATTATAGAAAGTCACTATTTGTTGGTGTATTTTGTGCATTATTTGATAAAGCTAATATCAAAGGTGTAATTGTGGATTTTTTGTGATTAAATAAGTGGTTCGGTAAATATTAGTTTTTTTTAAAAAGACTAACGGGGTCGGCCTTATAACAAATTGGTGTCAGAAGTGGGATACCAGAGACGAAGTCTTCCGACGTTGAGTCAGACAGACACTGGTATCCCGAATCCCGAGCCTCCCGTTCAGTGGCCGACAGTAAGACTTGGCCTAAGGCTAAGCCTGCGTCACTACCTTTGGACGACGGTCAGCCTCCGCTCTTCAGCGTGAGCCCGCTCCAGCCACTACCTTTGGACGACGGTCAGCCTCCGCTCTTCAGCGTGAGCCCGCTCCAGTCACAACACATTGGACGACGGTCAGCCTCCGCTCTTCAGCGTGAGCCCGCTCCAGTCACAACACATTGGACGACGATCAGCCTCCGCTCTTCAGCGTGAGCCCGCTCCAGCCACAACACATTGGACGACGGTCAGCCTCCGCTCATCAGCGTGAGCCCGCTCCAGACATCATCACCAACACCATCATCAGCTCCAGGGTCTAACTCACCACATCCAAGGCCAAGAAATTCCACAGCAAACCGTGTGAAAATTCCAGCTCCCACGCGTCATCGCAACAAAATGCAAACGCAAGGCTTCGTGTTACTGTGAGTGTTTCTTGTGTCTATAATTTCAAAGTGAATCGTGCCTCCGAATCGTATTTCTAAGTTATTGCTATATTTTTATCACTATTTGTATCGACACTTTTTCATGTATTTTACTGTTCGTAAATTATAAAATTTGTCCAGCATATCATAAATCTATGTCCGTTAAATCAGAAAACGCAAAAATGTCCGAAAAGTCCGACAAAATTACCTTGTCCGTCTTAACTAAATTCGTAAAATCATATAATGGGGACAGGGAGACACTACCTGCATTTCTCACAAATTGTGAGAATGCAATGTCTCTGGCCACACAAGAACAACAAAATGTGCTCTGTAAATACATAATTTCCCAGATGGAAGGGAAAGCACAGGTAGCATGCAGTCTAAAATCATTTGAAAAATGGTCAGAACTTAAAACCTTCCTCAAGTCCACCTTTGGAGAGAAAAAACACGCAACACATCTCTTATCGGACTTACAACATTGCAAACAATTGCCAAACGAAGACGTTACACAATACTCTCTACGAATCGAGTCAATACTGACCCGAATTCAGTCGGACACTCACCACAGCTGTAAAGACGAAAAAGAATTACCTGGTCGTATAGCAGCCATGGAAGACCTGGCGCTCAATACATTCATGCTAGGCCTAGGCTCTTCTATATCCAACATTGTTCGGTGTAAAAATCCTTCAACTCTTAACGAAGCTATTCAATACGCTATAGTCGAAGAAAAGTTATTTAATTTATCCAAACCTAGATCAGCCAAACAATGTTCGACATGTAATAAAGTAGGCCATAGTTCATCGGAATGTTTCAGAAACAAAAAGCCTAATTTTAATTCCCAAAAACCATATCATAAGGTCTTCATTTCCCAATGGGATTCTAATAAAAATAACAATTCTAATACTAATTCTAATACCAATACTAATTCTAATGCTAACTCTAATGCCAATTCTAACGCGCAAACTTGTAGATATTGTAAAAATTTCGGTCACACTATAGAGCAATGTCGTAAAAGGCAGTTCAATATGCAACGCCGCGAAAATACGGGCCCTGCACAACGCCATCATAACTCACCTAATAACTCTACGAATGCATTTACGCATACATGTGAATGTGAGGCCAATGATCATAATAACTACGCTGAATCTCATGATAATTTAAACTAAACCGGATTTTGATGCCGTGTCCGTCAAAATCTATACAAAACTATAATGGCACGACTCCTACTAATTCTATATCTCAGTCAATGAAGCTGAGTCCTTCTAATTCTACATCTCAGTCAAAGATACTGAGTCCTACTAATTCTACATCTCAGTCAAAGATGCTGAGTCCTACTAAATCTACATCTCAGTCAAAGATGCTGAGTCCTACTAAATCTACATCTCAGTCAAAGATGCTGAGTCCTACTAATTCTACATCTCAGTCAAAGATACTGAGTCCTACTAAATCTACATCTCAGTCAAAGATGCTGAGTCCTACTAAATCTACATCTCAGTCAAAGATGCTGAGTCCTGCTAAATCTACTAATCCTACTAATTCTACATCTCAGTCAAAGATGCTGAGTCCTACCAATTCTACATCTCAGTCGAAGATGCTGAGTCCTGCTATCTCTACTAATCTTACTAATTCTACATCTCAGTCAAAAGTACTGAGTCCTACCAATTCTACATCTCAGTCGAAGATGCTGAGTCCTGCTATCACTACTAATCTTACTAAATATAATACTAGATTCACATCTCATGCCAATGAGCTGAGTCCTACTATACCTAATAATAATATAAAATCTCACTTATGCCATAAGGCTTTACAAAGTTCTCATACTAATTCTGAACATAACTTACCTACATCTAACTTAAATATAAATTCTATATCTAAACCTATATACGAAATTAACGATTTTTGTAAAAAAGTAGCCTTACCTCATACTTACTTATCTACTAACCATGCCTTAGAACAGTTATGTTTCCTTATCGATACAGGATCAACCATCAAGACTCGCTGGGAACGCAGTCGGGTGCGGACGCGTTTTTTGTATTTCTTTAATATTTTACTCAAACTATAAAGAAATTAGCTATGCAATAATGACTCATAATGTGTAAACAAAAAAGTGAACTAAAGGACTAAAGTGGTGTGAACAGTTTTCGAATTTTAATTCGCGAGTGCAAAATCGCGCCTACCGAGTGAGCTGAGGTAAGCTCTTCCTCACCTCGGGTAAGAGAGACGGGCTGCGCGAGGAAAATAATTCGTCCTTGTCGCACAGCAGCGGACGCTTGAACGCCACGCACACTTCGATATTTTTTTCGAATAACGATTAAAAATTTGAAAAACTATGGCCAACGAGTGTAGCGCTTGTTGTGTACCTATTGCAGATAGCTTCTTCATGAAATGCTCAAATGAGAAATGTATAAAAAGGTATGATTTAAAATGCCTTAATATTACGTCTGGTGCTTTTAAAGCATATACCTATACATATAAAAAGAAGTGGGTATGTCCAGATTGTATAAGTTTAAAACCGAAATGTGGAAACATAGAAACTCCAGTGAGAGCTGATGCAAAGGACCTTACTATTACCGCTGCACCTGAACATAATGTTACCATCCAGCGTGGGAGTCAAGCTCAGTTTTCTCCTATTATGATGGACAGCGATGTTGATACTGCATTACTTATAGAACTACGACAGTTTCGTTCTGATATTATTGCCCGATTAGACAGCCAGGCGAGTGCGATTACGGAATTGCAATATCAATTTTCACAAACAAAAAATGATCTCAACAATCTGGTTAGAATAATAACAGTGATAGAAAGCAAAGTAACTCAGAACCACCAATCCCAACCAGTAGTGACACAAGAGGCAGCTATGAGCTCGCCGAGTACTTTTGCTGAAGCTGTGACCCTAAATACAACTAACACTCAACAACCTTTAAACAGCGCGAATAAACAGCAGGCCGCCAAAAAGCAAAACGTAAACAAGCGTGCGGCCACGAAATCGCCTGTGCCGTCCGCTCAGATAAATGTTATGAGCGTCCCAAGTGAACCATCGGAACAAGTTGAAGAAATAACCCAAGCCGGCTGGACTACGGTGCGTAACAAGAAACGTAACCGTTTACCTAAGGATGTCAGCATTGGAAAGAATACTGAGTTAAAGGCAATACTAGCTACAGAACGGAAGAAATACCTACATGTATGGCGACTACATCCCGAAACCACCGTGGAAGCTATGACCGACCACGTTAAAAGTATTTGTGGCCAGGAAGTGATTACAAAAATTGAAAAAATTAAGCATAAAACGGAGCGGGACTATTCATCTTTCATAATAGGTGTATCGGAACGAATTTATAACGAATTAAATAAAGCAGAAATATGGCCAGTTAATGCGGAATTTAATGAGTGGATTTGGTTTCGTAGATACACCAAAAACACATTCAACGAGCAACAACAATAATAATATAGAAATATTTTACCAAAATGCGAGAGGTCTTCGCACAAAACTAGATATCTTCAGGAATAACATAATATCATTTAGCTCGGACTTATTCGCTATAACTGAATCAGGCTGCAATGAATCCATTCAAGACGCAGAAATAATCCCTCAAGGATATAAAATAATACGTTGTGATCGAGTGGATGGGCGCAAGCAGGGCGGAGCGTTTCTCGTGGCCACACACCGTTTCGAGCTGCGACAAGTACTTGTCTCGGACGCATCGATAGACGACTGCGTATTTGAAATGGTTTGTGCAACGGTTTATTTAAATAATAGATTTTTGTTTTTGTGTTGCGTTGTTTATATTCCACCTGGAAGTTCGGAAAATGATTATATGATTTTGTTTAGGATAATAGAAAATATGTGTAATAGATATAGACAAGTGATTGTTGTTGGAGATTTTAATTTACATTCTTGTCCTGTAAATATTAGCAATTATTACGAATGTTTTATGTCATATTGCGAGTTCACACAAAGTAACATGGTACCCAATGTCTTAGGCCGCCAGCTGGATTTGGTTCTTAGTACGGGTTTTAGCAGAGAGGTGTCAGTGGTGTCGGCGGACGACGCGCTCGTTCCCGTTGACCCGTACCACCCGCCACTAGCGGTGAGCGTGCACCCCGCGCCCCCAGCCCCCGCGCCTTCCCCGCCCTCGCCCGCTGTCGAATCCGTCGCTGACAGCGCGCGCAATATTAGACCACAATGGAATTTTTATAAAGCCGATTATGAATTATTGTATTTGATGCTAACTTCTGCTGACTGGAGTGCAATGTATGAAATGCATGACTTGAAAGACATTTTAAATTTATTTTATGAGGAAATAGGCCGTATTTTAGACGAATGTGTACCAAGGAAAAAGATTAGCCGGGAAAATTCGCGGTACGTGTATCCCGAATGGTACACCGCAGAAATTATTAAAGAAATCAAAATTAAAGCAAAACTTCACAAGGTGTTTAAAAAGTCTAAACGGGATTGCGATTACGAAGAATACGCTAAATGTAGGGCCCGGATAAAAAAGTTAATAGAAATTGCACACAGAAATCACAAACATAAAATTCAAAATCAGTTCGCTAAAGATCCAAAGTCATTCTGGCAATATATCAGATCAAAAAAAAGTAGAATTAATCGGCAAAGTATTATAAAAGATGGTCAAAATCTTACGGATGAGCAGTGTGCTAGGGAATTCGCAGACTTTTTTGAGTCGGTGTACAGTCAGGAACCACCGCAACTTGATGTTCAGGCGGCGATGGCGGAGGTCAGCAGTGCTACCAGTGCACGGGTACATATAGAGACATTGAGTCTCAAAGATGTGCAGGATGCGTTAACGAATCTCAAGCCTAAACGATCATCTGGTCCTGACGGTATACCAGCGTTTCTCTTTAGAGATTGTGCTAGGGTTTTAGCAAGCCCGCTGCATCACATATATAATACGTGTTTAAAACAGTCGACGTACCCAGATCAGTGGAAGACTACACGAGTCGTTCCAGTACCCAAGGGTAAGTCAGGTCCCGATATCAGCGGGTATAGACCAGTGGCAGTGTTGTCAACACCGGCAAAAGTGTTTGAGGCCGCTATCCAACGCTGTATACAGGGGCAAGTCCGAGCGCAACTGTCGGATGCGCAGCACGGCTTTCGACCCGGGCGCAGCACTTCCACCAACCTGCTTAACTTTATGGCACAGGTAATACCAGCAGTCGACGCTGGTGTGCAGGTAGACGCGGCGTACTTTGATTTTAAAAAAGCCTTCGACACTGTGGACAATGATGTCTTATTAAGGAAGCTGGCAGATGTGGGATGTACGCCGCACTTGCTGCAGTTCTTTGTCAGCTATATGAAAGACCGCCAACAGTATGTAGACTACAACGGGTATGAGTCCGAGCCATACTTCACCAGATCCGGAGTAAGCCAGGGCAGCAATTTGGGGCCTCTTGAATTTATTATAATGATAAACAGCTTGCCGGAGGTCGTCAGACATGGTTCATGTTTATTGTTTGCAGATGACCTCAAGTTGCTGCTCGAGGTAAGGGACGAGTCGGACTGTGAGCGACTCCAGGATGACATTAATAGAGTGGTGAAGTGGAGCCATGAGAACAAGCTATACTTCAATGTATCCAAATGCTCGGTAATATCCTTCACTCGTGCGCGTACCCCTGTCAGCTATGAGTACAGAGCAGAGGCGATACCGATGCAGCGAGTAACACAAGTGCGTGATCTTGGAGTAAATCTCACTCCAGATCTAACGTTTCGCGAGCATATCATTAAGATATGTAAGAAAGCGTACAGAAACCTCGGCTTTGTACTTAGGCAGTCACAGGGGCTCACCAATATTACGACAATAAGGGTTTTATACGATGCACTAGTCAGGAGTCATTTGGAGTATGGTGCTGTCATATGGGCTCCACATGAAGCCAAGTACTCTGTCATGCTGGAGCGCGTACAGAACAAGTTCACGCGTCACTTGTACTTCAGACTGTATGGCGTTTACCCGTTGTACCCGCTGATGTACCCCACCCTGTTTGTACTAGGGATGGTCGGGTACAATGAGTTAAGAGTGCGGCGACAATTCACTCTTGTAGTCTACCTTATTAAATTACTCCGGGGCACGGAGCACAATCCGGGAGTGCTACAGCGCTTGAACTTTTGTGTTCCGGACCGCTACGTGTGGAGACGGAGGCGCCCGTCACTGCTGGCTGTGCCAACCGCTAGGACCAACCTACTGGCCAAAACACCTCTCACGCGAGCAATTCGTACTATTAACGAAATCCAGTGTAAGTTAGATATCTTTTCGTGTTACTTTAGTGAACTCGCAAGGATAATTTTACATATATTGTGTTACGAATGCAGAACTTTATTGTAATTTTTTGTGTTTTTATTTATTTTTATTTTTAATGTCAATTTTGTAAGATATATTGTAAGGTAGCGTTGCTTAAGTATTTTATATAATTTTGTGTTAATGTAGGTTAGGTATTTCGTATAGTTACTATTTAAGTGTATTGTCTAATTTTGTAATTATGTATATTAGTATAGCCCTAGCTATCGCATTAGGTTATTAAACCTGTAATGGTAGTTTAGAGTTTTTGAAAAAATAAATAAATAAATAAAATCAGTATTATCAAAGGCTCCTGTTTACTAGAAATTCCAAATCTATCCACCGAAACGGTAAAATTAAAGGGCATTAATAGTTCAGAAAACCCTGTTGAAACTTTAGGTACTTTTCAAATGGAATTTAAGCTATCCGATAAAACTTATAAATACAAATTTCATGTCACAAACGACGAAATCAATATTAATAATGACGACGGAATTATCGGTAGCGATTTTTGTGATTACTTTAAATCAAATATCGACTACTCTTCTAAGTCAATGTCTATATTGAATCATTCTATTCCTATTACTTATACTCAACCATCGTATAATATTCCAGCTCGTTCCGAAGTGGTT
Organism: Noctua fimbriata; assembly: GCA_905163415.1. Classification (NCBI taxonomy): domain Eukaryota; kingdom Metazoa; phylum Arthropoda; class Insecta; order Lepidoptera; family Noctuidae; genus Noctua; species Noctua fimbriata. The sequence continues at coordinate 78,817 of CAJHZP010000012.1, forward strand.
ATCGAGTGCACTGTATCTAATTACTCTCCCGAGCTTTATCATAACAACGAAGCTCTTGTACTAGATCATACCCTAAGTGAAGGTGTCTATATTGCAAATTGCATAGTCTCAATCAAATCAAATAAGAAAACAAACATTACTATCTTAAATACTACAGAAGCTGACATTGAAGTAAAAGACTATCACGTAAAAGTGACACCGTTTGAAAGTAGTTGTTCAGATTCTATATCTTGTTACAACATTAATTCTATTTCTTGTAATAGATCTGATCGCATAGACAAAGTTTTAAGCCTTATTCGCTGCTCCCATTTAAATGATGAAGAGAAAAAATCTCTCTTAGAATGTTGTTCCCAATACACAGATATCTTCCATATCGAAGGTGAGCCCTTAACCTTCACGAATGCTATAGAACATACTATTAATACAGGTGATGCACCGCCCATTAATGTCAAATCATATCGCTTCCCCGAATGCCACAAGGAGGAAGTCGATTCCCAAATTCGTAAAATGCTAGTTCAAGATATCATTCGACCTTCTATTTCACCTTGGAGCGCTCCAGTTTGGGTAGTACCGAAAAAGATGGACGCTTCCGGCAAACAAAAATGGAGAATAGTCATTGACTATCGCCGTCTCAATGACATCACTGTTTCCGAAACTTATCCGCTGCCTCTTATCACTGATATCTTGGACCAATTAGGTCATTCTAAATATTTTAGCACGCTGGACCTCACCAGTGGCTTTCATCAATTAAAGACCAGTCCCAAAGACGCGCCTAAAACTGGTTTCACTCCAACCGGACAAGTGTGAGTTTCTTAGACATGAAGTGACTTACCTTGGCCATATTATCACCGATAAAGGTGTATCTCCAAATCCTGAAAAGGTTAACGCCGTATCGCATTTTCCAATTCCTAAAAATCCTAAAGACATTAAGTCATTTCTAGGCCTAATAGGCTATTATCGTCGATTCATTGAAAACTTTTCTAAGTTAACTAAACCACTTACCTCTTTACTGAAGAAAGATGCTGCCTTCCACTGGAGTACAGAACAGCAACATGCATTCGATTTTCTGAAAGAAAAATTAATTACTGCCCCCCTTCTACAATACCCTGATTTTTCACAGCCTTTCAACGTAACTACCGACGCTAGTAATTACGCCGTTGGTGCAATACTATCTCAGGGTCCCGTCGGCAAGGATCGTCCGGAGGACACGGTGCAGCACACTGTGGAGGCCTGCCCTGCTTGGGCGGAGCAGCGCCGTGTCCTCGTAGAGGCGATTGGCGGCGGCGACCTCTCGCGCCCGGCCCTGGTTCAAGCCATGGTCCGGAGCGAGAGGGAATGGGAAGCCGTCACCTCCTTCTGCGAAGCAATCATGCTAGTGAAGGAGGTGGCGGAACGTGAGAGGGAAAGAGCCTCACGTCCCAGCCGCCGCGGGAGACGCCCTGGGCGTCGGGGGTCACGTGGTGGCCCCCGGCCACCGTAGGCGCGGGCCTGTGGACGGCGAGTTTTGGGCTAGCTCGCCGTCCGGCCGTCTTATGACGACAGGCCGTGTCGACGGCGCGTTCGTGTTCCACGCGCGCCTCAAAGAGATGTCAGCAACCACGTAGGGGTCCGCACGGGCCGATGCCTGCCAGGGCTGCGGGACTGTTCGAAAGAGATACCGCGGCCCTGGAACACAAAGGGCAAAGAAGGAACATGGATGGGTTTTAGTCAGTACAAGTCTGACACTCCCTTCCGCTCCGCCCAGAGCGGGAGGGGTCATTTGATGATTTCCCATCCTAAAAAAAAAAAAAAAAAAAAAAGGGTCCCGTCGGCAAGGATAAGCCGATCGCATATGCATCGCGTACCCTAAATAAACCTGAAGGCAACTACTCGACTACAGAAAAAGAGCTTTTAGCTATCTTATTTGCCGTTAAAACTTTTCGACCATATTTATATGGAAACAAATTTAAAATAATTACAGATCACAGACCCCTTGTATGGTTATTTAATGTTAAAGATCCCGGCAGTAGACTCATTCGCTGGCGCCTCAAACTTGAAGAGTATGACTACGAAATTATCTATAAACAAGGTCACCTCAATTCTAACGCCGATGCGCTATCTCGTTGCCCTATTAATTCTATTGATGTTAAATAATTTTACTTATGAACAATATTTTAAAAATCAATTTACTAACCAGCTTCCTACTTCAAATACTAATATAGAAGAATGCACTCAGGGTCTACACTTATCCAAGTTAAATACAATAGCTTGTCCTGTCTCTTTAGACTTTGATTATTCTATGCCTTATTGTGAAGAAATACTATCACAGCTCGATAATTCTGCTGACTTACTAAATTCCGAACGCGAACCTCTTACCATACATCGCGTTAATGATAAAAATAAATCTTACTATTTTCTATTTACTAAAGTTCATCATTATGAACAGACTAACTTTAGAGATGTTTATACCTTATTAATCAAACTCAGGAATCTACTAATCGATTGTCCGAATATAACTGATCTCGCGTTACCAGATTTTAGTGATCCATTTTCTAAACTAGCTTATACTAAAGTTTATAATATGATAGCGTATATTTTTCACGATACCAACATTTTTTTTTTTTTTTTTTTATTTATTTGGCTCACCAACAATTGAATACACTGCTTCAAACATATGAGATACATTCAATAGAGTCACAGACAAGTGTATCAACCTCTTACAGGTAAGCACATCATGCACTACTTATTTGTCGTTGGTACTCACCGCACACAACTATGGTTTTTAAATACATAATTTAAGTTAAATTAAAATCAAATAAAATGAAAATCACAATCAGCATCAAAATTAAAATCAAAATTAAAATAGAAATTAAAGTCAAAATCAAATCCATATCAAAATCAAAAACAAAATCATAATTAAAATTAAAATCAAAATCAAAATTAAAATCAAAATCAAAATTAAAAACAAAAACAAAATTTAAATCAAAATCATAATTGAAATCAAAATTAAAATCAGAATCAAAATCAAATCAAATTCAAAATTAAACATTAAAATTCAAAATTAAAAATTAAAAAATAAAATTAAAAATCAAAATTCAAATTCGAATCAAAATTTAAATAAAAAAACAAAATCAAAATTAAAATCAAGAGACAAAAAATTAAAAATTAACACTAAAATTATTTTACAGGTTTTTATAAATAATGCTTTTGAACCTACCAAGTGAGTCAGAGTGCACATCTACGAGATCACTGCAGCTATTTAATAGTTTACATAGGCGGGGGATAGGCGAATTAGCACCAAGTACGGTTACATTAAAGTTCATATATATAAAAATCAATTAATTTATCCTACTCCTATAGAAGTTCCTAAAATACTAAAAGAAAATCATGACTCTGTTATCGCTGGTCATCCAGGATCACATCGAATGTATTCGCGTATCAAAGCTGCCTACTATTGGAAAGGCATGCGCTCTGACATTGAACAATACGTAAAGAAATGTAAGCTTTGCCAGATTAACAAACCTTTAAGGAAATCAAATAAAGCTCCTATGGAGATAACCTCTACATCTACGAGACCATTTGAACGATTAGCCCTTGACGTCGTAGGTCCTTTACCCGAAGCGGGTTTCCAAAATTTTAAATTCATCTTAACACTACAAGATGACCTAACCAAATTTACTAGCGCTTATCCGATGATTACAGCTACTAGTGACGAAATAGCTCGAAACCTCGTACATTTTATGTCTCTTTTCGGTTTTCCTAAAACCATTTTAACAGATCTAGGTACTTGTTTTACATCAGAATTATTCAAACAATTAACTGATATATTGAAGGTCAAAGCCCTTTTCACTACTCCTTACCACCCACAAACTAATGGAGCTCTTGAACGCTCACATGCCACTCTAAAAGAATACCTAAAATCATTTGTTAATGAGAATCAAAACGACTGGCACTGTTACCTGTTCACTGCAATATTAGCGTACAATACCACCCCTCACTGTACGACTAATTTCACTCCCCACGAATTATTATACGGTTATAAACCACGTATTCCTAACTCCATATGTGAAACTTCAGGTAATACCACATACAACGAATACATCAGAGCTTTACAATATAGAATGCGATTTAGCCGCGAAAAAGCCGTTCAAAACATACTAAATAGTAAAGAAAAATCTAAACAATATTACGACGCAAACTCTCGTGACATCAAATATAAATTAGGAGATATGGTGTATTTAAAACACCATCACAGACTTCGCAAGGCGTTATCGCCCATATGGAAAGGCCCCTACAAAATTCTAAAAGTCCATAATAAACATAACGTGACCCTTCAAGTAGGTCGTAAAAATATCAAGTACCACACTAACGAAATAAAACCTGCAACAACTTAAACCATACTATTTTCTTTTCAGAACGCTATGCTGCCATGGCATTTTAAGCCACAGCCTCACCGAATCGAGCATCATTCCTATCTACCATAGCCCCGGAATTTATTTTGAACCCATTAAAAATATTAATTTCTACAGCGATTATTGGAAAGTTATCACTCACGTCGATTTAATCTCTTTAGAACCTTATCTTAACAAAATTGAAACTCTATTACATGAAACTTTGAATCTCTGTAACAAAATTCAATCACAGGATTCACAAGATTTTAACATGTGCAAAGATATATCTAATCCTATCGAAGTTTTAATTCAATCTAATTACATTAAATTACAATCTTTATCACACATTATCTCTAATAAATCAACAAGTAAAGTAAAACGCTTGTTTAGTACGTTAGGGTTCAATTTTGTTTGAAGGCACGGATGTAGAAAAGAAATACGTCCACTCGCTTTGATACTTTATTTCGCACTACTTACTCAATGTTTTTTACACATTCTAATTAGTATCGGACATACCGCCCACCAAAAACAATAGTTTTTCAGTAAAATACCTAACTAACAATATTAGAATTCATGCAATGGACTGTAACTTACATAATGTATTTTCAAATATAGTATAAATCACAACAAAATTTAAATTTAATTCACACTAGCATTTTACTGAACTTGAATTTACTGGTTACTCACTTCAATCAATATAATTTAAACAAATTAGTAACAGAAACAAATTAATCAGTTAATTAACAACCGCCCACCATAGCTCATTCGTACTCAACGTTTTTGGGCAGTGGTATCAGTTTAGATACAGGTCTTTTTAATTCATGGTTACCCTTTCCATTTCTTCAGTTGTTAGATATTTTTGTGCACGTTCTGTTCCCTTTTCTTTCATCATTCTTCTGCAATATGCCAGTACTCTTTTCATTCTCGATATTGTTGAAAATCTTTCCCAAATTGGTTTCTCCTCTAATGTATTGTGTAATGAACTCTTTAACTCTAATTCTGTGTGTTGAACGACTTGTCTTTCAAAATGTAAATTTTCTCCTTTTAGCCATTTAGGTCCAGTCCACCAAACTTCGTTAACTGCTAGATCGCATGCTTTACGCCTCTTGTAGCGAAGTCAGCAGGGTTATCAGCAGACTGAACATGTCTCCATTGGCTGTTATCTAAGACGCGGATGATATCAGCTACTCTATTGGCTACAAAGGTTCGCCAGCGACTAGGCTGAGATTGTAGCCATGCCAATACAACCATGGAATCGGTCCATACATAAATTTGGTCTTTAGTAACTTTCAGGATTTCTGTAAGATCGTTAATGAGTTCAGCTAGCAATGCAGCAGCACATAGCTCTAACTTTGGAACAGATATTTGTTTCAGAGGTGCAACTTTAGTTCGGGAGACAATCATCGTCACATGCACCTCATCTTGTTGAACGACTCTAAGGTAGGCGACGGCAGCGTATGCTTGAGTAGATGCATCTGCAAAACCATGCAGTTGTATATCTTTGTAATTTATAATTGTAGTTTTAAACCATCTTGGTATTTTAATTATTTGCAAATGCACTAACTCTTGCCTATACGCAATCCACTCTTCGCTTAATTCAGACGGCAACTCATCATCCCAACCCAGATTACACAACCACAATCTTTGAATAAGAACTTTAGCCATGATTACGACTGGTGATAACCATCCGAATGGGTCGAACAGACGCGCTACATCCGAAAGTATGGATCTCTTCGTTATAGGATATCTCATGTCAGGTAAGTTTACTGTAATGTTGAATGTATCATCCTTTCTATCCCATGTTAAACCAAGAATCTTTATAATTTTATCAAGTTTTATCTCTATTTGATCTTGAGACCTTCTGTCTCCTTGTATGTATTTTAAAACTTCTTCAGAATTACTTGACCATTTTTGCATGTTAAATCCTCCCCTGTTCAGTATAGTTCTAATTTCCTCACACATTTTCTTTGTTGCTTCTATATCTTCATTTCCCGCCATTAAATCGTCCATATAAAACGATGTTTTTATTACAGGTGCAGTTTCAGGATATGTTAGTGCTTCATCGTCAGCAAGTTGACATAAGGTTCTCACGGCTAAATACGGAGCTGCAGCCGTGCCAAAAGTAACTGTTGTTAAATCGTAAAATTCAAGGTCTTGTTTGGGGTCATCTCGCCATACTATGCGCTGCAAACTTGTCTGTTCTTCGGTCATATTTATCATACGGTACATCTTTTCAATGTCTCCTACTACGCAGATTTTGTGTTTGCGCCACGCTATAATAAGGCTTCTTAAATCAGGTTGTAGAACAGGTCCTACCATCATGGCGCTATTTAAAGAATGTCCATTAGACCCTTGTGCAGACGCATCATACACGACTCTGACTTTACTTGTCTCTTTATCTTCGCGCACCACCGCATGATGAGGCAAATAAATTGAATTATGGTCATCTTTTGTTTTAGATTTCTTCATATGACCCATTTCCTTGTATTCATGAATGACTTTCGCATAATCTTCTTTAAATTGTTTGTTGTTTTGAAATTTTTTCTCTAAGCTATTGAATCTATTTATTGCTTGCGGGGATACTAAACAAGTATCCCCGCATAATTTTACGGTTTCTTCTTTACTCTGTTTCAAAGGTAATTGTACTACGTATCTTCCATTATCATCTCTTCTAGTAGTTTGTTTGTATATCTCTTCACACCTCTCTTCTTCCTTTGTGAGTATTTTCTTCTTTTTGTACAAATCTGTTTCTATTTCCCAGAACCTTCTTAGCAAATCATTATCTTCCGCTACAATACTTGTTACATGAAGTGAAATTAAATTGTGTTGATCATCCTTGTTGTCTCTTTGACCCGAGAGAATCCACCCCAAACTTGTCTTCTGAGCCACAATCCCATCTGGCATTCTAATTAGCCCTTCTTCAATAATCTTACAAAAGATGTCAGAGCCAAGTAACATGTCAATTTTACCAGGCGTGTGATAGGCAGGGTCGGCTAATTGTAATGTTTGGAGTCCTGGCCAGTCAATCACGATGTTCTTTGAAGGAAGACTTGTTGATATTGTCTTTAAAACATAAGCCTTCACTTGTATGGTTTCCTTTTCATTGAATCGAGACTTGACTGGCAGGTCAACTAAGTGTTTGATTGGTACCTTCGTTCCTTCCCCCACTCCAGAGACTGCACCGTTGATATTAGTCCTTTTTAGACCCAATAGTTCAACCACCCTTGCAGACACGAATGAAGCCTCTGATCCTTGGTCAATTAAAGCACGAAGCAGGTGTGTGTTACCATTACTCGCTGTGACCTCAACTTGTGCTGTTGCTAATAAAACTTTATGACCATGTTGTTCTTGAGAGAAGTGTGCAGTTGTAATCTTTTGTTCTGGTTGTGACTTTTCTTCTTGATTTGTGTTCTTACTTTGGTGCAAAAGCGAATGGTGTCTTCTTTGACAGACTCTGCACGATGTTTTTGATTTACATTTGTATACAATATGATTTGGAATGAGGCAATTAAAGCATAGATTTTTCTTCTTAACAAATTCGTGTCTCTTGTCTACTGGTAGTTTCGCATATTCCTTACAATTGAAAATGTAGTGACCGAACTCACTGCAATAAGTACATACATGTTTTGAATCGACACTCGAATGTGCCGAGTGAATCTCATTATGTTCACTATCTTCTGAAGTAATGTGGAATGATCTTTGTGTTGAAGGCTTCTCTTTCGTTGTAGTTGTTGTGATTGGAGCTATTAGTTCTAATGTTCTGAATTTGGACTCGAGAAATTTCTTCATTTCTGGCCATGTAGGCAGTTCATCAGAATTGTCTTTATGAGCTTGTTGTTCCCAATCTTTTAGCGACTCTGTATCCAATTTCTGTCCCACCAGAAATACTATTACTGGATCCCAAGAATCAGTAGTTATTTTTAAATTATTCAGACTAGTTAAACATTCCGCAGTAGTGTCAAGTAGTGCTTTAATTTGATTTGCCGACTGATTATTAACTTTCTTCTGTGCGAACAACCTTTTTAAGATCGAATTCACTATCATTCTTTTATTTCCAAATCGTCCTTTAAGTATATTCCAGGCCTGTGTATAATTACTCCCCGTTGTTTGTATATTGCGTAATAAAAGTTCAGCTTCTCCAGAGACACTAGTTTTTAAATAATGAAGTTTTTGTACATCGCTTATTGACGTGTTGTGTACAAGTGCTTCGAATAAATCTTGATATGTTGGCCAATCCTCATACTTTCCCGAGAATGAAGGTAATTGTATCGTAGGTAGCTTAGCGAAAGGCGGTTGATCATTTTGCATAGATGTAGACATGTTTGGAGAATCGATTGACCGTTGTTGAATAATCAATTTTGACAAAAAATCTTCCAAATCCGCTCGTAAACAATGATACAATTCTTCGACTTCATAATATTCTTCGTTCAGAAAATATGGAAAAGCTCCCCGTTTGTCTCGCGGAGTGCAACTAGTAAGGTTGTTATGTGCTTGCTTAAATATGTTCCAATCATCTTCGATAGATTTCAATCTACTTTTTACGTAACCTTCGGTCAGTCGTTGTTTTGGACATTTCTTAATGTTTATTTGTGCCTTTTGTAACATCTTGGCCACATCTTCTAAAGTAGATATAAACTTGCTTTGTTCCGCCGTCGGTGTTGTCATTTTTCACTTTATAATTCACTTAAATCACCGTAACAAGTCAATCGTAGTTATGTTATTAGTTATTACACTTAAATTCACAAGTTCGTAAACAACTGCCAAGTCCATATAGAAAAAATCCTTATCTCAGGAATGCGGCTCCCTATTGTATTCGCGCGCTCGAGTTAATTAGCCGTGCCATCCGGCTCGTAATGACCATTATGTTTAGTACGTTAGGGTTCAATTTTGTTTGAAGGCACGGATGTAGAAAAGAAATACGTCCACTCGCTTTGATACTTTATTTCGCACTACTTACTCAATGTTTTTTACACATTTTATTTAGTATCGGACAACGCTCTTTAGAGTTTGGAGGTGAAATCTTAAAGTTCTTTTTTGGCACATTAGATGCAGACGACGCTAGAAAATACGATGCAGCAATTGAGTCATGTAAAAAGAGTGACACAGAAATATATCACCTAATGAGAGATAACATTCACATAATTAAGTCTACCATAAATAACTTTAACACTACTATTTACAAACTTAATGAAAACGAAAATAAATTGAATACCCAAATTAATCAGATGAACGAAATATTTTCTCAAATCATAAAAACTGACAACTTACTGCTATATACCTCAAGGTTAAATAATCTTCTCAATATTATAGAAGGTTCTCTACTTTCTATTTCTAATTTACTGGATACTACTGTAAATTCTATTTTATTTTCTAAGGTTAATATATTACATCCTAGTGTTATAAGCCCCTCTAATCTTTATCTAAACACCATCCATTCCATCTTTATCTTTTTCTTCATCTTTATCTTCATCTAAACATAGTAGTCAAGTAAGCAAAAGGTTAGATTTCCCAGTTCCTTTAAGTATTCATAATATTCACTCCATAATAGATGTGTCCGAATTTAGCTCCTATTACTATAACAATAAGATCATTTTTATATTACAAATTCCTTTAATAACACCTGATAAGTTCATGACCTATAAAAACATACCTCTACCTACTCCGCATGATGACTCACACAGTACATTTGCATTGATACAACCTTCTAATTCCTATATAGCCTTAAGTGACGACAGGATGCATTATGCTATGCTGGACACGCTTGAGAAATGTAAGACAATAAATAATAACTTTTCTATCTGTGAATTAACTACTATATATTCATGTATAACTAATCCAAACTGTGAATCTAAAATATTAACTGAAGTAACACTGTCATTACCTACAGAATGCAATGCAAAACTTTTATATGGTCAAATTGATATTTGGCAAAAGTTAAATAACAATAAATGGATTTATGTACAATCAAAAACAAATAAAATGACAATTAAATGTGAAGATAACATTAGCGACTATTCAATTATAGGTACTGGAATTGTAAAATTAACAGAACATTGTATTGGTTATTCTAAAACTATTCAGTTAATGACAACTAGTTCCTATTCTTTTATTGCTAAGTCTCCTTTAGATATTAAGTTTGATATAACAGCTGATGACTGTTGTAAGAAGGACATATTTAATAAAAGCCTGTCACATTTGTCGCCAATCTCTTTAAGTAAAATTAACCTAGATTCTCTCAAATATGCAACTCATCAAATGGATAATTTAGAGCAAGAATTAAATAATTTAGAAAAGGAATCTCATTTTATTAAATATGGCCCATACTACTCTAGTTTTACTTACATTATAATTGTGTGTTTATTTTTATATGTTACTTATAAGATCTTTAGATATTTTAAGAATAAAAATGCTACTAATTCTGGATGCTGCGTGCAAATATTTAATCAATGTTATAATCAGAAAACTTCCAAGCGCAAATCCAAAATCTCTAATTCTGTCGAGATGACTGAAATGTCATCAGCATCTGATGAAGACAATAAGTCAATACAATCTTTACCTATTCGAAACACTAATTATAAATCTACTGCTAATGCCCATAAGGCCAAGTTTCCATCAAACAGGAATTTAAATTTTTAAAATACTGTGAATTATGTTATGTTTTATATTATAAATTACTATTACTATGTCTTGCTATGTTTAATTATAACGTTTAAGCTACTTACATGTACTACTTATATCTAGTGTAAATTGTGAACTGACTATCTTAATCTCACTGCATCTCCTATCTTTTCTATTTTTACTTCGCTCATCTTATAAGATAAAGCTCCGTCAAAAAGGGGGAGCTGTTACAGCCCTTATTATAAGGCAATAAAGTCGACATCTGCACTCTAGAGTCAATGTCTCATTTTTCATTTCAAAGTAAATGCTGAATTGCAATTAGCGCACATTAGCGGTATTTTAGTACTAATCGAGTTATTTAGATTCTGGACGCCGTCGCGTAAACCAAATTTGGAAACCTTATCTCTAGAGATACAAGGGATTTTAGAAAGTCACTATTTGTTGGTGTATTTTGTGCATTATTTGATAAAGCTAATATCAAAGGTGTAATTGTGGATTTTTTGTGATTAAATAAGTGGTTCGGTAAATATTAGTTTTTTTTTAAAAAGACTAACGGGGTCGGCCTTATAACAGAACGTCAGGTGAGTCGTAATAATACGTTTTAGGTGGTACTTTATCGACTTCACGCCTGCCTCCCATAATCCTCCAAAGTTTGGACTATATACTGGTATAAAGTGAAATTGTGTGCCATCTGTTGCTAGCGTGGATGCAACTTCTCCTGTCGTCTGTGCTTCATTCCACAAGTCATGAAGTTCTCTGTTTGCACCCACGAAGTTTTTACCGTTATCACACCACAGGTGGCTACATTTGCCTCTTCTGGCAACAAAACGTCTAAAGGCCGCGATAAATGCCTCTGAAGTGAGGTCTCCAACTAGTTCTATGTGGATTGCTTTGGTAGACATGCATACGAAAATTGCCACATATGTCTTTTTAGTTTTGTTGCCTCTTCCTTTAGATACCAGTGTTTGAAACGGTCCTGCGAAATCTACTCCGCTATGCAGAAACGGTCTCGTCGGTGTTACTCTTTCTACCGGTAAGTCACCCATTATTTGTTCTTTTGTTGTGGCATTCATTCGAGCGCACTTCATGCATTTGTGAATATGTTTCTTCACCAGAGATTTAGCTCTTATAACCCAGTATTTAAAACGCAAGTGACATAGCATTAGCTGTACTCCCCCATGAAATGTTTTGTCATGTGCATCAGCAATGATTAACTGTATCAGTGCGTTTTTATTCCCCAGGATCACAGGATTCTTCTTATCATCAGGTAAGTTAGCATGTCTTAAGCGACCGCCCACCCTGAGTACATTGTTCTCGTCTAGGTAAGGATTTAGACAACGTAACTGACTTTTTTTCTTAACTTGTTTTCCTATTTTTAGTCTGTCTATTTCTTCTTTAAATTCTTCCTCTTGAGCCTTTTTAATACAGATCTGTAGAGCATTTTCTAATTCTTTTGTTGTTAAATTCTGATTTTCACTATTTATATTCTTCTTATGGTTCAAAAATCTTCTACAGTAAGTAATAGCTTTAATTAAATCCGTTAATGTTTCAAAATTATCAAATTGTGATATTAAAGTTGTTTCAGATTCTTCAATCCGGTCTGCGTTCAGGTAAGTATTGATTTTAATTTTCTTCATTTCCATGTCTGTTTCTGTTATCTCATGTTTAATATTTATTTTTGTTTCAGATAGCCAGCCCGGTCCGTGCCACCATAAGTTGCATTTCTTCAAATCGGATAACAACATTCCTCTAGATGCCAAATCAGCGGGATTTTCGTGTGATTGAACATGGAACCAGTGCTTGTTATTAATGTTTTCAACAATTTCGACTACACGGTTTGCAACGAAGGGTTTCCACCTGTTAGGTTCACCACTAAGCCACGCGATAACAATTGAAGAGTCAGTCCATGCGTACATTCGTGTTGTTGGTATCCTCATTGATTGTGAAACCTGCTTCATTAACTTTGAAAGAAGTAGGGCTCCACAAAGTTCTAGACGAGGTAACGAAATTGTCTTCAATGGTGCTACTCTGGTTCTAGCAGCTATCAGTTTTGTTTCAGTCCTGTTGTTTGGAGTTTCAAGTCTTATATAGACTGCCGCTGCATATGCACGCATTGAAGCATCGCTGAATCCGTGAATTTGTATTTTGTCGTTGTTAACAGTCATTGTACCAAGCCATCTCTCTATTTGTATTTCAGTTATATTAACGAGGTCTGATCTTATTTCTCTCCATTCTTGTTCTAATGTATTACTAACTTGTTCATCCCAGTTAACTTTTTCAAGCCAAAGTTTTTGTATTAATATTTTAGCCATAACAGTACTTGGAGCTATCCAACCAAGGGGATCGAACACTCTTTGTATATCAGACAATATGCTTCGCTTTGTTATGGACTTTGCTATGGGTGTAAATGTAAGATTGTATTGAAACTGGTCTGTTTTTAAATTCCATTCAATTCCTAATGCTTTGAGAGTTCCATCGAGGTTTAAATCAATATGTGCCTTCGCAGATCTTTTATCTTCTTCTATATGCTTCATCAAATCGATACTGTTGGATGCCCATTTTGTAAGTTGAAAACCGCCTTCTTCTAGTGTGTCTGATAGCTCTTTAGAAAGTGTCATAGCTTCATCTACTGAGTCTGTGCCAGATAAAAGATCATCCATGTAAAAATCTTCGTTTATAGTTTTTGCAACAAGAGTATTATTCTTAGCTTCGTCTTTGGCTACCTGTTGGAGCGTTTTAACGGCCAAATATGGAGCAGATGCTGTACCAAAGGTGACTCTGAGTAATCGATAATCTTCAAGGGTATCAGATTCCTGTTGCCTCCACAGGATTCGCTGAAAATTTGTGTCTTCTAGGCTCACCAATACTTGGAGGAACATTTGTTTTATATCTGCCATAAAACAGACTTGTTTCATGCGCCATCTCATCAAAATGTTTCTCAAGTCTTCTTGCAGCTGAGGACCCACTAGTAATTCATCGTTCAACGAAACGTTGTTTGATCCTCTACACGACGCATCAAATACAACGCGTGTTCGTGTGGACTCTTTATCGGCTCGGATAACAGCGTGGTGTGGTAAGTAGACAGATCTTTTATTCTTTTCCTTTTCAGGTACCTTCTCGATGTATCCTTTTTCTATATAATCATTTATAACTTTACTATATTCTTTTTGCAGGTCTGGCGATTTCCTGAACTTCTTTTCTAATAATGTAAATCTGTGTGTTGCTATCGATTTTGTGTTACCATCTGGTGATTGTGGACTGTATGTATTAAATGGTAATTTAACAATGTACTTTCCTTCTTCATTTCTAGTAGTTGTCTTTTCGTACATTTCTTCACACAGTTGCTCTTCTTTAGTTAAGTGTCTTTTAATGTCTACGTCAATTTCCCATATTGATTTCAGCATGTCTTCTACGTCAACTGAATGATGCATGACAGCGTACTGGTTTTGATTTGTTGTATCAACTTCTCCAAAAAGTATCCACCCCAGGCTGGTTTCTTGAGCGCTTGGTGTGCCTGGTGGACCTTTGATTAGGTTGTTTTGCAGAATTTCAGCATATTCCTTCACACCCAAGAGCAGATCTATAGACCCTGGCTTGAAGTAGGTTGGATCAGCCAGGTTGAGGTCTTGAATGTGTGCCCAATCTTGCTTATTGATGATTTTGGTGGGTATCTTTGCGGTAAGCTGCTTGGACATTACGTATGCCTTGATTGGTAAACAATAGTTTCGGTCCAATCGTGCTCGAATTTGTAGCTGTACCACATGTTTTATATCGGTCTTCTGGGATCCCACCCCTATAATGCTTGCTTTTACAGGTTGTCGTTCGAGCTTTAACAATTGAGTCGCCTTCTCGCTAATAAAAGCTGCCTCGGAACCTTGATCTATCAGCGCCCGCAGTAAAATGGTGTTACCATGCTCGCTTGTTGCTTCCACTACTGCCGTTGCTAAAAGTGCTGCCACTCTCTTCTTAGTACTGTAATGCGACGCTATCATTGTATTGACTTGTAATGCTTGCTCTTCTTCTACATGTGTTACAGCTGGAGGTGTTGTGACCGATGATTCTCCTTGCTGCTTGGTCTTCGTTTCATGTAAAAGGGAATGATGGCGCTTGTGACAAAGACGACAAGATACTGGCACTCTACACTTGAATGCCGAGTGTCCTGGTACTAAGCAGTTGAAACATAATTGTTTGGTTTTCACAAACTCTCTTCTTTCTGTAGGTTCCTTCTTGCTGAATTCCTTGCAATGACTTAAACTATGGTTTTCTTTACACATCACACAAACTTTCTCCGTAACTGGTGTGGCAACATGGCATGAACGCTCCTTTATTGTTTTATTGTCCTTTGATGTAGTACTATTTTGATTCGTTAATTCCAGGGTACGGAACTTCGATTTTAAAAACTTCTTGAAATCACTCCAGGTAGGTAAGTTTTCGGATTCTTCTTTATATGCATGTTCTTCCCAGTTCTTGTGCGTCTCTGGGTCCATCTTCTGCACTAGAAGATATATAAGGAATGGATCCCAAGAGCCGGTGTCAATATTTAAATTGTTTAAGTTGTTTAGGCACTCTGTGGTTGTATCTAACAACCCCTTTAACTGAGAAGCTGATTGAGAAGTCATCTTCTTTTGGTTAAATAACCTTTTCATAGAATGATTCAATAGTAAGCGTTTGTTGCCGTATCTCTTATTCAAAATATCCCATGCATTTATATAATTTTTATCGGTTACCTGTATATGCTTCAACAGTGATTCGGCTTCTTGAGTAACACTAGTCTTCAAATAGTGAAGCTTTTGGACATCACGGAGTGAAGTGTTATTGTGCACCAACGACGTAAACAAATCTTGGAAAGTTTGCCATGATTCATAATTACCGGAAAACTTCGGTAACTCGATCCTCGGAAGGTGCACGAGGCTATTTTGCGAACTTGTGCAGCCGAAACTACTATTTGCTGAATTTAATTCCACTGCCGATTGTTTAGTTAACGAAATAACCATATCCTTTAAATCACCTTGAAGCACGTTAAACAAATCTTCATAAATAAAAAACTCCTCATTCAAAAAATAAGGCAAAGTTCCTTTCTGTTCCTTTGGTGTTATTTTTACTAATTCTTTATGGGCACATTTGAACGTATCCCAATAATCTTCGATTATTTTCATACGTGCTTCGATATAACCTCTTGTTAGGCGTGCTTTAGGACATTTTCTTAGGTTATTTTGCGTTTTTCGTAGCAGGTTTGCAGTATCTTCTAACACGGAGAGAAATTTCTGTTGTTCTTCAGTCGTAGTCATATTCCACGTAAACAATCTTGAAAGCAGTTGATACCCGATGTGTTAAGTAGATACGTAATTATTACTACAATAGTCTTCGTAGTAAACAACTTGCTAATTCTTGGAATCCGATGCGCGCAAAAAAAAAGGTCGGCTTATCGCTGCTGTGGAATGTGAGCCTTTTGTTCTCTCGGTAGGTGTCCGTACTTGATGGATACGGCTCGATTGCGACCATATGATGAGTGTGTTAAGGTTCACTATTGCTTGTTCGGGATTCGGGTTAAATTAAATACGTGTTGTTTGAACGCAAGTATATTGGCGACATGACTTATACACATAGCTAGGTATGTGGATGTGCGGTTTGCGTAGCTACAAATCAATTCTCAATCTAACAAAGTTTTTGGAAACGCTGGTCGGTAGAATACATGAGTAGCTTAGTTCATAGGTATAAGTGGTCGCGCAGGACTCCTGAGCCTAAGGTCGGGGATGTAGTTCTCGTTAAGGAATTCGACATGCCCCCTGCTTGTTGGTTTCTGGGTACAATTATTGAGAAACATCCAGGACCCGATGAAATCACACGAGTAGTAACGCTACGAACTAGTAAGGGTTTGCTGAAACGTCCTACGTCCAAGCTCTGTATTCTGCCAGTCAATGAATAATAAACATAATTGATTGTATTTAAACCCAGAATGTTTGTGAAGTCTGTTATTTTATTGTTAAGGTTACATTAATAGTTCAGTAACTGAAGGTTTATTGAATAAACTAGTTTTGTTAAGTAAGAACTGTTTATATCTATGCTATATCTAGGCAAGTGAATATAAGCTCTAAGTTGTTGTGAATTTGTGGTTAAGATTTTAGGTATTTAAGTTAGGATTCTGATTTATTTTATACAAAGATTTATTTGATGTAAGGGTAAGGTAATTGTTAACTTTTGGTTAAGATTTAAGAAGTTAATATTAAAAGCTTATGTTTGATTTTATATAAAGATTTTATGTCAGGCTATGATAGTTAATAATAGAAACAACTTGTATGTCATTTAGTTTTAATTTTATTTTTTTTTGCCTTTAATGTAAGTGCTAGTTCTAAAAATATTAATGTACGCAGAATAGTATCTTTTTGTTTGAAGGACATTCCTCAATAATGTCCTTGGGGGGCGGGATGTTCAAGTGTCGCCAAAAAAATGCCGTAAAATTGTTACTAAAGGAAAATTAGTTCCTTTTTCTGATCACAGATGGCGTTGTTAGTTTAAGTCCATTTTCTAGATCGCGGTGTTAAGATTCTCCGCGATCTAATGACCCTTCGCGATTATTTTTTGTTTAGTTAGTTCAGTACTACATTATATGTGATTGTGATATAGACAGTGGTTTTATTAGTATCCCTGGAATATCCTTCGCTCAGCCAGATTGGCAGTAGTACAAGTTCTAGTAGGGAAGTGCGTCGTGACCAATTAAACAATACCTATAGTCCACAATAAAGATGATTTGATTTGATTTGATTCAGAGTTTGTATAATGAATCACAAATACGAACAAGAAATGTAATAGAGAGATGCTTTGGTGTGTGGAAACGACGCTTCCCAGTTTTAAGCATAGGTTTAAGATGTAAGCTATCATTAGCACAAGATATAATTGTAGCCTGTGCAGTATTACACAACTTGGCAAGAATGAAAAATGAAGAGGAACCGCCAGAGGATCCAGAGTAAATCCACCACAACCAATGTTTGCCCCCACCATAGTCAATACCACTGGTGAAGAAAGGCACATGACTAGAAACATTGTGCTAGAATATTTCAGTTCCTTGATTACTTAAATTATTAAGCTTATTATTTCAAAATTAAACAAATTTTACTTTTAACAAGTCTTTATTTTCTTTTAAATATAGGTATTGCCATTGAAAACAGGTCCGGTGTTTCTTAATTTTTCTAAAATCAGTTGATGTAATTCTTGTTTTCTTGCCTCATCATTAGCAAGATGTGTCATTTTTAGCTTGTGTTCATCTTCTATGAACTGATGTTGCTTTTGGGTAGTCTGCATTTGCAACTGTACCAGTTCCAAACGGGCTGCACTTAATTTGTCCAGTCTGCCAGTGACACTTGTTTTTGTAACTGTGTCCGGTTTTAATAGAGTTGATACTCTAGTTTTTAGTGCCTTTGGATGCCATTTTACCCATTTATTTTCTGAAAACATAAGTTTAAATACCATCAAACATAAAATATTAATATCACAACTATTATTTTACTTCCTGTAGAATCTGTAAAATTATGAATTTTGCTTACAATGCTGGTGTTCATAATTTTGTAACTCGCTACTTTTTCCAATATTAATATTGCAAAAGCAGAATAGTACCTTTTTGAGATTCATCATCCTCTTCATTTATTTCCAGGATTAGTGACTCGTTCATGTCTAAAATAATACAATTGATTAAATAATGTCATTGAAATTAAACATTAATTATGTAAGCTGTTTGCACCTAATATGACTTGGCTATTACAGCTGGTGTAAGGTATGTTACAACAATGTGAATAGGATGGACTATCTGTTTGCGAGTAGTATAAGAAAAAAACAGGATACAGACCTGGTATTTTAACAGCAGAATTTATCTCCAATTCAAAAGAGTTTATTTGAATTGCGTTCAGCACATTCTCGTGGGCTGAAATTGTTGGTACTGGAAATGAATATAAAGTAACATTTAAAACTGAAGTTTTATATAAACATTAAGAATTCATCCTAGTTTCTTATAGATAATGAATTCATCCTAGTTTTTCAAATTATAATGAATACCTACATGTAATAGTATCACTGTCGTTACGCGCTTCCAGGCCTGTGATATTAGAGCAAATGCTCGGCACCTTTTCTTCAACTTCATTAAAATCTGGAGCATTTGAAGGTCCTCCTCCAGTCCTACACATCTCCTGTCGTTGCACAGAGGACTTCTTATATTATGCCTAAGTAATATATATATAAAAATATATATGAAGATCTTAAAGTTTTTCAGAAACTATTTATAAATATTCTTCAATTATTTCTAAAATACCGAAATTAATATAAATTACATTCATTAATATCTAGTGGTCGAAATTCGACGGATTTTTTTTTGATAAATATTATTTTGAGACAACTGGGCATACAATTTTTCAAGAAAACAACATCTATGAGTAAAGCGACTAATAATTCATTCGAAAATATTAGGAATTTTTAGGGTTCCGTAGTCAACAAGGAAAGGAACCCTTATAGTTTCGCCATGTCCGTCTGTCTGTCCGCAGCCTAGCTCAAAGACTCTTAGTACTAGAAAACTGTAATTTGGCATGAATATACAGATTAGTTACGCCGACAAAGTGGTAAAATAAATCTCGAAAAGTATTTTTTTAGAGTATCTCCTACACGTAAAGTGCGGATTTCTTTTTCTCGCGTACCCCATAAGTGTGGTATGTCGTTGGATAGGTCTTTAAAAAAAATATGCGCTTTTTTTATTAATTTTTCGATTAAGGGATTCGTTTGTGAAATATTAAGCTTTATAGTGCTAATTTATGTTAGACTCAAGTGTCCCCCCCTCTACCAGCTAAACGGTTGTGTTTAGGTGTGTGAAAATTCACGGTGGTAGTATGTATAACGAAATTAAAAGTAAAATTATCACAGCTAAGTAGGCTTTAGAAGTTTACGAGTAATAGTCGATCAACTTATCTAATATTTAACAAGAATCCTTAAATATTTCACAAGTTATTATGCCTCATTAGCTAGCTACTAAAATGAGAAGATATTTGACTAACAATTTGTAGATTGACTTTTATAAAAACATTCTAAAAAAAAAAAAGCATTTTTTCATTGACTCTTTTCTGATAATAATTGCGAAATTATTTTAGTCAGTCATGAATGTGGTTCTTGAATATTCTTACGTCAAGTTATCCGTGAAAAAGTATCACTTACCAATGACTAAGAAAGAGAAGTCTTAGTCTTACTAAGACGTGGCCTAAAATCTCACGTGATTAAAGGATTACCCCAATATACATATTTTTAATTTTTTCCTCGAGCTATAAATATAATTCTTTAATAAATAAAAAGTTAGTTTTTTATACAATATGATTAACAATCCTTGTAGGATCAGAAAAAGCAAAACAGGTTTAACAACAACGCGACGTACAACACCATGAAACATTATTTTCATTTAACATGAAAGTTAACATATTAATGAATTTTAACATAAATCACCGTACCAAGCATCTGCATCTGAAGGATTTAGAAGTAGCAGCTTTGGCTGCGGAAGCGATAGCGGGGGTCATGGGTCCGGATCACGAAGCTTTTGCGGCGAGACCGACGAGGCGTAATGATAATAGTAACTACCGGGCTGGATCTGCAACACACATGCCATCTTATTACATACCTATATTATGATTATAATATCACGCCTGTAATTCATGAAGGCGTAGGTAGAAGTGCATCTAATATTACACCCACATTTCGTTATGTCTAACTCCTGTATAATAAGG
The DNA here is from genome assembly GCA_905163415.1 of Noctua fimbriata. Classification (NCBI taxonomy): domain Eukaryota; kingdom Metazoa; phylum Arthropoda; class Insecta; order Lepidoptera; family Noctuidae; genus Noctua; species Noctua fimbriata. The sequence continues at coordinate 99,554 of CAJHZP010000012.1, forward strand.
CCTGCTACCCTATTATGCTGTAAGCCCTTAAGGGTGCTACTGAAATATTCCTGACCGATAACCCAACAACACTTTGGCCGACCTGAGAATCGAACTCAGGTCATCCAGCAGGCGCGCTTGCGATCCACCTAGAGACCAGCGAGGCAGTGTACGTAATTTATGGACGAGGATTTCTTGTATTAGATACTTACGATGAGCCCAGTGGCCGGACCGAAAACAGCGCCCTGGGGTGCTCCGGGGCCAGGGTTCTAAACATATAATGAGAACAAGTTAGGTTAGGTAAGTACAAAATGTAAACGAATATGAAATCTACTGTTCTTTAAGTAACATCTAATTTACTTCTGGACATCACTGTTAAAATGACATTGATTTTTATTGCATGTACAATAAGGCTGCTGTACTGTTGCTGACAAATCTGTCAAATAACAGTGTTCTTTATTGTCATCAACATAATGTGGTATTTGGTTTATTGTTACATTAGGATTATTGACCCCACCAAATAATTGATATACTTTTATCAACTGTCAAATCGCGTTTCCTCCCTAGATTATGTATGGCAATAGCAACCTGTGACGTCACTTATTTGTCAACTCAATGACTCAACTATTTATTGATTTAAAAGCTACTAAAATACTAATTTGAAAATTAATCGGGATTTAAAATAATAATTTTTAGAGAAGTTGTGTTGTGGAATAAGTGGTTAATGGTGTCAAATATCCACTTGTTAGTTAATACTTACCGCGTTTGGGAATTCAAGGAATCACGACGATGCCGCCTGCAAAAATACAAAATAATTTATAGTCGATGTCAATTACACAAATACTCTCATCCAGTTGTTACCAGGCACCCTGCGAAGATTGTTGCATCAGTAGTACATCGTTAAATCTTTGTTTAGTGTTAGCTGTTGCCTGCGCGTGCGACCATCGTCCGCGTGTAATTATTTTAAAAATATAACGTCCCCATTTGAATCGGATTTTGTTAACAATTTCATGTTTTTTTTTTGCACGGAACCTTAATCTATTTTCATAGATAAAGGTAAGACCCAAGTTACTCATAACATCAGTTACTGTCAGTAAAAGTTTCGTCAAAAGTCGGAGATTAGCCGCAACAAGCTTCCCCCGATTCCTCAAAATGGAACAAAATAGGGTTGTGAAGATGTTTCTGTGATGATCGATTGTTAGGTGAAAATTAAGTCGAGTTTTTGATAATGTACAGACGGCACATCAAGCTACTTCAATCTCAAATTTATATAAGAGATTTTCAACTGTACCGCTAAAGCATTAGGTTTAAGGTTGATTGGAAAAAAATACAGTTTCGGGTAGCTTGACGTGCTGGCGTCTGTACATCGAGTTGAAAGGGTCTAAGTAGAGAAATAATTAAAAAAATCTCTGACTTTTTGTGTTTTCTTAACCGGGTATTTCAGGGACTGTCCTCACTCTATTCGTTCTTTTTTTAAAGAACGAAAATGTGTTATCGTGTGGTTCGTGAGACTAATGAAAAGTAAAAAAAATACGAGAATAAAAATAAAAAAGAAGATAAATATTATGAATTGTTTGTATGGAAGTTTGCAATTTGTTCGGAGGAAATCTGACTTACAAACTTTAGCAACAATCGTGAGTTGATGGTTAAACGTGCTTTCCGAGACACAGTTTGAATCGTCACCCTACCATGGCTAGGATCGCTTAAATGACTGAAAGTATTAGTGGACACACTAAACGCGTTTTTAATATGTACTTATTAGGTTATTATTGTTCAAGAATATTTTTGTCTATGGGCCTCAGTTGCCTGATATTTAAAATGATTAAGTATTATTTTCTTTACAGATTTTATACATTTTTAAATATTTCTCAAAAAAGCTATATAAAAAATTGTAGCCCACTGGTATCAGGAACAGGGTCTAAGCTACCGGGGGCGGTCAGCGCGTCAGAGCGAGGAACCACCTAACAATACGAGCCGTGTCCAGGAGTACCACTTTCTGAATCAAGCCCTTGATACAGGTGCCTAACGAGAGCCTCCTCGGGTATTGGTCGAGGCTCTTGGCAATTAAGCCACTGGCTGAAACGACTATCTGCACAATGATCACTGAGCTCACATCCCACATGTCGACAACCTCGTAAGCCAAGTCAAGATACCTGATTTGCATATCTTTCACGGCTTTCAAGAGCTTCTCGTGCGGAACCGTTATGTCAACAATCATTGCGCGCCGCTCTAATCGATCCACCACCACTATATCAGGTTTTATTTTTATAAACGTTTAGTCTGTGGCTCAACTCTAGCCTATTGCTACATATAGTCGTTGTCTGTGGTTCTGTTAATTGTAAATGAAAGTAACAGTCTTTAGAATATAAATAAAATTAAACTTAAAGATTTTGGCTGCATATTTCATCATGTCTGTTACGTAGCCACGCCCACCTCTCTTCGGGTAAAACTTACTCTATCAGCTTTCGACATCGTTTGCAGCTTAGAACTTCAGCGATAGCCTTCGGGCAACCGCAATTTTGGTCCCCCGAAGGCTCTGAGTTCCTCTTGTACCGCACCCTGACATGTGAAACAAAACGATTACAGAACTGTATTTTGAGATGCATATTATACAGCGTGTTTCAGAAAGGTGTGGTCGTATTATATAGGTGTGTGGTGCAGACCGTCAAACTGAACCACATTCTCTAAGGGTCCAACATCGTAATCCCGAAAAGATATCAGCTGTCCCACACAATTGGGTAGAGTAGGTGTTGAAAGTTGGTATGGGCCACGCCTTTTTAATACATGCTGTATATTTATACTATTTCTTTAATATAAAATTCAGGTGCGTTTGTTCTTATTCTTCAACCAGCTTCCCTGATTTTGATGTTTATTATCCGACTGAGGCGAAACCCAAAAGGAGGGTTATGATGATCCTATGACAAATCTGTTAATCTGTTGAAGCATGATTGATTTAAATAAATTTCCAAACATACAGAATTTCTCATCTTATATTGCTTGTATTTAGGAAGCACCAGCGCGAGGCGAGCATAGGATGGGCGGGGCGAGATTCGAAATACATATTTATTTGTACAACATTGAACTTTAATGCTATAGAGTAGTTGTTACTTTGCTAAATGCATACAAAAAATCTCGCGCTGGGAGGGATTTATACCGATACATGTTTTGGTGTGAAAATGCGGGTTAGTAGATGCATGATGCATGATGATGCATGTTTGGTAGTAGGATATGCCGGTTTCACCGTTTTGAGAGCAGTGGTCATGATATAAATTACACAAAGTAATGCACCCAGCGCCTGACTGCGTTCGAACTTATAACTCGTGACTCGGGGCCGTTACCGCTGAGCCACCAATGGCTCGGAACCGATGGGTGAGATTTTAGGTGGTGGTAAGTAGCTACAGGTAATACTTACATATAGTGGTCATCGTAAGGGCTGCTAAAGCTTGTTCTGAAAACCAATGGTGTCAAGCTTGCCCTTCTGAAAAGAAACACATAAGATTATTTTGTTATAAGAATACTATTTACGGTTATAATATATTTGAACGGTACGTAGCCTTGCATTTTGCTTTGTGTGGAGTGTACTTATTGCTATCCGTAGGGAACTATCAGTTATATGCCAATCTAATCACTATTCTACAGCATACGCTTGTAAAATTAGAATACACGTAAATGTATGTCATTTATTTATTTCAACAAAACTTGGCCGTTTCTTTTTCTTTACGACGTCGCAATTACTTCACAATATTAAACCAAACAGTTATAAGTAACTCTTCTGATAGATCTCTCGTCGTTGGTGACATAAACAGGAGCGGTATTAACTGGGTCCCATCTGAACGCTCGTCCCAATGAACCCTAACGAACCCGACGAAGTTTTACCTAGATTGCGGTCTGGACAATGGTTTGGAGCGGTATAATTTTAGATTTGATACTTTCAAACCAATTAGTTTACGTTGCTGTATGTTCAAGCCCGCTGGTTTCCGTCGACGCCTACCATCCATTGCCATGTACCATGTATTAATTATTATGCATTGCGTTGAAGGTCCTCTGTTAGACTATGAGTCTATAAACACTATATTTATATGACTAAGGGCCGATTTTTCAATCCTCAGATAAACAGTCAGATAGTACTTATCAGACAGATAACAAAATATTGCATTTTTCAATCGTCATATAAGCTCTATTTGGTCATTAACGGCCCTAACTGACGAATAAATCTATCTGCCTCTTTGACGGCCAGATAAATGTCTATTCAATAGATAGAACTAGATCTATTGACGTTTAGTTTGAGGTTATTTCTTCTTTTTCTAAAGTAATATCAAAATTATGGAAATTTTCGATACTGTTGACGATCTGGCAATTGAAGAAGAGGCTGTAATGTATGAATATTTAAATACTGAAAGATGTGGTATTCTGTTATAAAATCATATAATATATACTGATTTAAAATAAATGTGCATAAAGCGGGCAGTGAGGGCAACCCCGACAAGGTGGGTGGGGGCATGGTATAATAATATATTATTATACCATGGGTGGGGGTCACTCCACTGTCATCCACCGTAGAGGACGGTCGTTGCAACCACTGGGCGTTGGATGTACCCAAATACAAACTTTGTGTTTTATTACTAATATATAAACTTATATTATTTGTGGAATTTGGAGTATTCCACAATTGGCGACGAGGAAAACTGGTGAGTGTTGAAAGATTATTTCAAAACTAATTACATGCAAATCGGCAGTCAACGGGTTGTTATGATGTGTTTATTTCCTACCTACATGGAATACAATATATTTTCGCTAGACAATATTGGTAAACAATAAAATCGTACATTAATCAGTCGTATAAAATATGCAAGTACCCTAAAGAAAAAAAATAACAAACAACAAGGGCAAATTAGATAGCACGGATTTATAAGTGTGTGCATTCAATCTTAGCGTTAACCACTGATAAACTAATAACAACATCACAGTACCTTAGCTACAAATAATTAATCAATAAAAATTTCAAATAAGAAAAGGAAGTTATTGCCTACCTACCCTCATTATAATTTATAACGTAGGTATTACTTATATTATTCCCAATAAATGAAAATATTATTATTTATGTTAATTTTAGGTAGATTTTATCTATGCGCGATTATAAGTACTTGTTATTTAAGCATAACTCAGGCAGTAGGCACTATTCGAGAACTTTTGATGCAACTTTATGATATTTTTAGATATTTCTTGTAGGTCTAAAAAATTAAAGGGGTTTGATAGCCGATTGCATGTTAAATATGTAAAGATGTTATTATGAAACAAATAACATGTTTAACTAAATATGTGTTGAGGCATAAATAGTCAGCAGCAGAAAGTACTATTAGTGAGGAAAAATAGTGCTGACATCAAGTTTAATGTGTGTGAACTGTCAAAATTGTGCCAAAATATGCTAATATTTAGCAGCCGAGTACTAAATTGAATAACTGTAATAAAATTTAAAAATAACCAGTTTCCTCTTTCTCAATACATTTGTTTATTTTTAATAATTTTGGTTCAATCAACAAAGTATTTTATTTGCAGAAAACCTTATTATGTCCCAAAATATACCTACTCTTGAGCAGTTCGACTGCGAAGGCGAACCGAATTCCCTCTGTACTCGATGGGAAAAGTGGAAACGCGGATTAGAAATTTATTTTCAAGCTGCGAATATCGATATATCGGTTAAGAAACGGGCATCTCTTTTGCATATCGGAGGGTTAGCATTGCAAGATGTTTACTTTAACATCGAGGAGAAGGAATCGGTTGATGTTTATAAGATAGCAATAGAGAAACTGAATGAATATTTCGCGCCGAAACAAAGTTATCTGTTTGAGCGGCATTTATTTCGATTAATGAGACAAGAACCGGGTGAAAAATTTGAAAAGTTTTTAGTAAGGTTGCGCCACCAAAGCGCCAAATGTAATTTTTCTAATGAGAATGAAAGTTTAATTGATCAGATAACCGAAAAATGTTTGTCGACTGAGTTGAGGAAGAGGATTCTGATGTTGGGAGATACAGTTACAGTGGATAAAATTATTGCGGAGGCTAATGCGCTCGAAACTGTCGAAAAACAAATGATTGATTTCCAAGATAAACAAAATGTTAACGTGAACAAAATAGACACTGTGAAAAACAGATCGATCAATGAGGAAAAAATTTAATGCACTAGATGTGGAAGTAAAAATCACAAATTTGATAGCGATCTATGTGTGGCCAAAGATAAAATATGCGCTAAATGTGGTTATAAGGGTCATTTCCTTAAAATGTGCAGAACAAGAGCCAATAAACGTAAACCCAATCCCAGAGACCAAAAAGCTAACTCAAAAAGGCGTCGTTTTGAGAAAAACGATACCGAGGGTCCATCGAAAAAAAAGAACAAGTCTGATGCGGTAATTGAATACATATTTCATATCGATGAAGATGCTGCTATTTCATGTCAAATTGGTGGGGTCGACGTAGATCTGCTCATTGACTCGGGGAGTAAATGTAACATCATCAGCGAAAAGTCCTGGAATCTTATGAAGGCAAAACATGTGATCGTTACGAATCAAGAAAAAAACCCGAATAAAACATTTATGTCCTACGGTTCTAAGAATCCCCTGACAGTACTGGGATCGTTTGAGGCTGAAATTAGTGCAGGTCCAGAAACTATTTTGGCAAAATTCTATGTGATAAAAGATGGTGTAAGGAATTTACTAGGGGACAGTGCGATAACACTAAAAGTATTGAAACTCGGTTTGGAGGTTAATGAGTTCAGTGTAACTCAATTTCCTAAATTTAAAAATATTGTGTTAAAGATTGCAATTGATAAAACAGTTACTCCTGTTTGTCAGCCGTATAGGCGTGTCCCAATACCATTAGAAGTCAAAATCAACAATAAAATTGACGAGTTAATGAAGATGGATATCATAGAACCAGTGAATGAACCATGTCCTTGGGTTTCCCCTATGGTTCCCGTCCTCAAAGAGAATGGTGATGTTAGGATTTGTCTTAATATGCGCTGTGCATATAAGGCAATCATTAGAGAACACCATATTTTGCCAACCATGCACCAATTAATGCCAAAATTCCGAAAAGCTAAATTCTTTTCCAAATTAGATGTCTCTAACGCTTTTCATCAGGTAGAAATTGCTGAAAATTGTCGAGAAATTACAACATTTATTACAAGCAAGGGATTATATAGGTATAAAAGGCTCATGTTTGGTATATCGAGTGCTCCGGAACATTTCCAAAAAATTATGGAACACATGTTGATCAAATGCCAAGGTGTCGCAAATTTTATTGACGACATTATTGTGTGTGGTAGAGATGAGAAGGAGCACGACGAGAACCTCAAAAATGTTTTGCATGTTCTCAAGGCAAATAACGTATTGGTAAATAAAAAGAAATGTCTGTTCAAGGCCAGTGAAATCGAATTCCTTGGACACCGACTATCGGCAGATGGTATAAGACCTTTAGACAAATATATTGAAAAAATAAATAATATATTGAAAAAAAAACGCGGGTACCCTCGCCGCGAACTGACGTGTTCTTATACGCTCCGTACATTTTATTGCGAAAAAGTGGTTTCAAATATCCCCCTAAACGTAAATCATGTCGAGCATTGTTAAGGGATGAGTGATGGACAAAACAGTGCAAAATAATAACCAAATTCAAAGTATTACAGACATAAGTGAGCAAAAAACATTTTAAAACTGCCATTCAAAAAAGTAAATTGGTGTGTAGTGACTTTGTGATCCGCGAGTTCGTCCTTCAAAAACGAAAGCAAGGTCAATTTGACAGCACGATCAACGATTGTTTTGGGCATAGGCTCGTCTATTTGAATATAACACTTACAACACATTTGGTCTCGGGGCTGTGTAGAACGACAGCAAAGCCGTTGAGTTGGTTCGAACCCGGAACATAGATATTCTTTTTGTATTTTTGTTTTGTGGTTTATTGAGTACTGTATTTTTCTAAGGACAAATAGAAGTATTACTGGTAAACTACGGCTGAGAAAACTTGTTTGTGACGCACACGATAGATTGGAGCTGGGGTTGGTACTCTTTGCTTCCTACGGGTACATTGTTCGCCTGGTAGTTGCATTGAGCGACAGAACGTCATGATGCGCCGCTCCCCGCCTCCCCCACCCGCCTCAACACCCGGAGCACCACAACAGACGTATGATTCAGATACACCCTCTGAGCGGAGTGGTAGCAGCAATGTTGCCGTGCGACGTAAGCGCGGACGCGAATTAGACGACGATCATAGGCAACTTAAAGCTGAAATGACGACCTTGTTCACATCATTGTCGGCGACTGTTGATCAACATTTTACCGAACTTAAGCAGCAGAATGCTGAACTCAAGGCAAGCTTGCAATTTATGTCCGACAAGTACGACTCCGTTCTCAAATCTCTTGCAAACCAAGAAGAAGACAGGGCAAAGGACAAAAAGCTCATTCTAAAGTTGGAGGAGAAAATAGAGTTTATGGAACGTAAAGTCAAGTCCACAGGACTAGAAATACGCAACGTGCCTGCCATCTTACAAGGTAATGCAAAGATGGAAGCGAAGGAAGATGTTAGCAAGATCGTGATGTCCTTGGCTAAAGCTGTGGAGGTTGAGTTACAAGATTCCGATATCAGAGACACATACAGAATAATGACAAATAAGGAGAACATTAAACCTATTATAGTGGAGTTAAATAGTGTCTTAAAAAGGGATAAAATATTGCAAGGAGTCAGGAATCTGAATAAGGCGAAGACACACGAGAATAAATTAAATACCGGACATCTTAAAATCGCTGGATCTATTAGGCCTGTGTATATATCAGAGGCCTTAACCTCCAAGGCCCAAAAGATTTACTATCTGGCCAGACAATTTGCTCGAGAGAACAACTACTCCTATTGCTGGACCTCAAGAGGTTTAGTATACCTACGTAAAACTGACGGAGAGCTACCACACCGTATTGAAAATGAGTCAGATCTTGCTAAACTTGTGTTGTCTTGTAAAACATGACTATTTTGCGTAATCTCTCGTAATGTTATGGTATTAAGGCCAAACATCCCTTTATATGTAAACTTAGCAAAATCTATTTATGCTGTACTATCTTCATCGCTACTAGTATACACACGCATTTCACACGAAATCATGCATTGCACAAGTCACTTTACTTTTCACTTCCTACTCGCACATGCACACATCATTCATACCTCCAATCTACTACAACAACACTACTACCTACGAAATATTCGGTTCAAAACCAACTCTTTTATTATAATGCACAAGAAGGTCCTAGAAACAATATCTATGCTTAAAATTAAAAAAACTGGCTACCATAACGATCAATTATTCCATATATCACAAAATTCGATAAGCTAGACAATCATTCTAATAATATAGACGACCTTAGAATTTCGGATTCTCATAGATGCGAGCCTGAAGATTGTAAAAGTATAGTCACCCCAGGATCTCTAAAGATTTTAACTCAAAATATTCGGAGTATTTCGGCAAATATACCTAGCCTACTAACATTATTGACTAGAATGTCTATCTCTCAGGACATACTTATTCTCACGGAGTGCTGGCTATCATGCAACCCAAATATACCCTCATTGAACGGATTTAATTCGTACTTTACTACAAAAAGATTGAACAAAAATGATGGAGTTGTGGTTTACATTCGAAGTAGTATCACTAATATAACAATAATCGAACCAAATTTTACAGACGCAAACTGCATTGAAATAAGAATAGGACAAGACACCTGTATCTTTGCATTATATAGGCCACCGTCATTTAAAGAAATATCTAATTTTCTGTCCTCCATGGATCAGGTACTAACCACAAATTCGTCATTTAGTAATATAATTATCATTGGCGATATAAATATAGATATTGCAGATGGCAATATAGATGCCAGAACTCCGGATTATCTGACTCTAGCTGCTAGTCATGGTCTTTTGCCAGCACACACTTTGGTTACGCACGGTAAAACTTCCCTTGATCATATCTTACTTAAAACTAAACTTAAAGCCACAACTATAGTTATTGATTCTGTGGTCACTGACCATAATGCTGTATTACTTTCACTTGACAAAGTTAAAGTGGACAGCCCTCTAGCCACGAAAACCAAAATTGATTATAATAAATTAGGAACCCAACTCAAAAATACGAACTTTACTTATATTTATGAATGTACAAATGTAAATGTTGCACTGGAATACTTCGTACATTCACTAACCAGAGCCTTAAAAATTAGTTCCAAGTGTGTTGCTGTGCCTCATCGCTTGAGAATTATTAAACCATGGATTACTCCAGGCATCCTAAGATGCATGAGAAATAGGGACCGGATGTATTTAAAAATGATAAATGACCCCAATAACGAAATTATCAGGACTACATTTAAAAGATACCGCAATTATTGCAATTCTATTTTAAAAAACCTTAAAAGGCAATATGAGAAAGACGAACTAGACAAAGCCAGGTCTAATCCTAAAAAAATGTGGAAAATTATAAATCAAGTTACTCATACTACCAAATCTAAAACATCCGCTTGTGCTTTACTAAAAATTAAAAGATCTGTTGATGAGTCTATTAATGAAGTTAATACATTTTTTGCCAATATCGGGAAAGAGCTGGCAGACAAACTTGCAAATTCAACTTTTAATAACCGCAGCTCTCATACTGAACCACAGACAGCATCTTCACTGGATTCTTTTGTATTTCTTGAAACAGATGAGCAAGAAGTTGAGCAAATGGTATTATCCTTGCGACCCGACTGTGCGGTTGGTATTGATGGTATTTCTTCGAGCCTGCTAAAGCAATATAAGAACATTTTAGTACCTCCATTAACATACATAATCAATTTGTGTATAACTAGTGGAGTCTTTCCGGACTTACTGAAGAAGGCTCTGATTCATCCCATATATAAGTCTGGGGATGCGGATCGTGTCGGTAACTATAGGCCCATATCTGTCTTGCCATCCCTGTCAAAGGTCTTGGAGAGAATCATGAACAATCGCCTAAACAAATACCTTGAAGCTCACAATATTCTTTCAAAAAACCAATATGGTTTTAGGAAAAATACATCTACAAATGACGCAGTTCATGATCTCTCTGATTATATTGTTAAAGCCTTGGACAGGAGCAACAAATGTTTGGCAATATTCCTGGATTTGGCTAAGGCCTTTGATACGGTTTCCATTCCCAAGCTCATTCTAAAATTAGAGAAGATTGGTATCAGAGATAAACAGCTGAAGCTGTTTCAAAGTTATCTGACTGATCGAACACAGTGCGTAAAAATCGGCGAGCATGTAAGTAAAGATCTTCCCATAAAGTACGGCGTTCCGCAAGGGAGCATCCTTGGACCTACGCTCTTCTTGGTGTACCTTAATGAAATTTGCAAATTAGACATCGCAAACGGCAAACTTCTGGCTTTCGCAGATGATACAGCAATTATTTTTACAGGGGACACTTGGGAGAAAGTTTTTAACGCGGCACAAGTGGGATTTGATAAAATAACTGGATGGCTATCCGATAATACCCTGTCACTTAATGCAGATAAAACCAAGTACCTAGTATTTAACATTAAAAAACCACAAAAAATCGACAACAGCAAATTTTACATTACCGCTCATAATCACACAGCAAATACTTCAGTTATATGCAACTGCCCAAAACTTCAAAATGCTCCTACTATCAAATATCTAGGAGTGATTCTAGACGAAAGATTAAGTTTTGTACCGCATATTAAATTATTGACAGGGCGAATCCGGAAACTAATCTATATTTTCAAACATCTGAGACGCGTAGCGGACCCTAAAATTTTAAAGATGGTTTACTATGCCTTGTGCCAATCCTTGATTAGTTATTGTATTTCCACATGGGGCGGTGCCTGTAAGACTAATTTATTAGTTCTTGAACGCGCTCAGAGAGCAGTGTTAAAAGTATGTACCTTTAAACCTTTTCGTTACCCTACCAAGGAACTCTATGAGTACTGTGAGGTTTTAACGGTGCGGCAACTCTTTATTCTTCAAATTGTTCTAAGGCAACATTCATTAAACACAAAGGGCGACCATGTTTCTATGAACTTGCAAAATTACTCTACTCGTAGGCCTAAACTTCCCTTGGGTGTTACTCTCAGGACTTCCTTCGGTCAGAGATTCTTCTGTTTCCTCGGACGATTTTTGTATGCCAAAGCAAACAAGTTAAATATTAATCCAAAACATAAGCATGACTGTAAAAAAGCTGTGATTGATTGGCTTCTGAAACTTAGCTATGATGAGACAGAGAATCTCCTTCATCCAGTTAAATAACAAATGTAACAAACACGTACACACACAAACATACACATATACACATACATACACACACGCAACACTCATACACAAGAATAACCACTCCCCCACTACCACAAGCATAGTTTACTACTAGTTTCAGCGATTCTACTCTTTAAATTTTGTTTTCCATATTATTAATGAAATGTATTGTTATTGTCTAGGCAACTTCATTTAACATGTTTGCATCTAATATCACGAACTGCTTTCACTGTGTCACTTAAGAGCAGCTGGTACTTATAGCTCAGGGTTTCCTTTTTTAAGTACCAGCAGTACATCATCTGTTTGTTCTTGCACATAAATTTGTACTAACCATGTATGTCACCTAATTTGTGAAACAATAAATACATTATTATTATTATTATTATTATATATAAAAACAATTGAGTCTTTTCGAGAACCTAAAAATGTTGAAGAGATCCAAAGTTTTCTAGGCTTGATTAATTTTGTAGGGAAGTGGATACCGAACTTAGCCACTTTGACTGAACCAATCCGTGAAGTTTTGCGGAAAAAACTTTTAGACAGCGGCAGACATTTTTAATTTCTGGAAAGTTAAACAGAAAGAAGCCTATAATCAACTCAAACAATGTCTGAGCAAAATAGATACGTTGGGTTACTATGACCCAGATGACAGAACACAAGTCATCGCTGATGCCAGTCCTGTAGGTTTGGGAGCAGTTCTTATACAATATGATTCGACTGGGCCGCGCATCATTGCTTTCGGAAATAAAAGCTTGACGGACGTCGAAAGACGTTACTGCAAAACCGAAAAGGAAGCGCTGGCTTTAGTTTGGGCTATAGAGCATTTTCACATTTATTTATATGGGAAAGAGTTTGAGTTGGTTACAGATCACAAACCTTTAGAGGTCATTTTTAAACCGCGTTCGAAACCGTGTGCTCGAATTGAGCGTTGGGTTCTGAGGTTACAAGCATATAACTATAAAGTTGTGTACCAACCTGGTAAATCTAATATTGCAGACCCACTGTCACGACTATGCACAAACCAAAACTGTGCTCCGTATGATAGCGAATATCATATCAACCAAATTGTAAAGTATGCGCGTCCAACAGCGTTGTCTTTAAAAAGTATTTCAGAAGCATCTAAGTCTGATAAAGATTTTATACTCGTTAGGGATGGATTACATAATAATAAATGGGATCAAATTGTAAATAATTATAAATTATTTGAAAAGGAACTCTGGCTGCATGAGGACCTGTTATTACGCGGCAACAAAATTGTGATTCCCTCTAAATTAAGATATGAAGTGTTAGCGGCTGCTCATGAAGGCCATCCCGGGATAGTAAACATGAAAGCTAGGTTGCGTACAAAGGTTTGGTGGCCCAAAATCGACAAAGACGCAGAAAATGTTATAAAAAATTGTAGAGGTTGTATCTTGGTGTCTGGCCCAAACCCACCTACACCGATGAAAAGACGAGAGCTACCAATTCAAGCTTGGGTTGACACTGCTGTAGATTTCCTAGGTCCATTGCCCAGCGGAGATTATCTTTTTGTTATAATTGATTATTTCAGTCGTTATAAAGAAATTAAAATTATGAGATCTATCACAGCTAAAGATACAATTAATGTCCTCAAAGAAATTTTCTCCCGTTTAGGCATTCCAGTTAGTCTGACTTGCGACAATGGCCGCCAATTCATCAGTCAAGAATTTAAATCATTTTGTGAAGAGTTAGGAGTTCGAATTTATAACACAATCCCTTACTGGCCCCAACAAAACGGAGAGGTTGAACGGCAGAATAGGGATATCTTAAAAAGATTAAAAATAAGTCAAATACAGAAGTCAGATTGGAAAGACGATTTACTCAAATAGCACTCCTCATGGTACAATTGGGAAATCACCTTCGGAATTATTTTATGGACGTTTGTTTAGAGATAAGTTGCCGAGCTTAATTTCTGTTGAAAATATGGATTTAGATCTTGAAGTCAGAGATAAAGACACTCGAAAGAAAGAAAAAGGGAAAATCAATGAGGATAGGAAACGTAAAGCAAAAGAACAAGAAATTGAGGTTGGTGAGAAGGTATATGTAAAGAATTTTGTAAAGAGTAATAAATTAACGCCTTTCGATCCAGAGCCACATACAGTAGTCAATACACATGGGAATGAAGCAAATGTCCGTAATGATTCAACCGGCCAAGAGTTTAAAAGAAACGTAATTCATCTTAAGCGTGTAGAGGGAAATTGGACAGTTGTTGATAATGTTGAATATTATGTGTCGGACGAAGATCAAAATGAATGTAGAAAGGAATAAAAGGAAACAACATTGTCAAAATATATTGAATAAAAACATGTAGTACAAATAGATAGAATAATGAAAAACAAACCTTACTTTTGTAATAAAATGTAAATATACACGATTACTTTTAGGTCGTTCTGGAACCGAAAGCCATAAACTCGATCATCGAACTTGAAACGATTGAGACTATTTTTTTCAAAAAGTAACAAAAAAAACATGAAAAATTAAATTTATTGTTTTTTTTGTTAAATAATGAGAACTCGAAGTAGTAGTCCTAGCGGTAAATGCATATGTGTGTGTACGTAACGTATCGACGATCGGCAACACATGCAAACGGTACCCATTGAAAAATCCATTCATCGATCAGACAGTATGATCCGTAAGCCACGCCCCCACCCCACGCTTACACAGTCTAGCCGACGCGATCGGCGCGCTTTCTTCCTAGTATTTTCGCGCGCTTCGCTGTATGAGGTCACTCACGCGTAACCTAATCACGTGTCAAAAATGAGTCGGCAATATGTCTACTCCAATGTGGAGTATTGGGCAATGGTGGATTTTTATGGGATGGCGCACCATAACTTGGAAGAGGCTAGACGCTTGTATGCTCAGCCGGAAAACCTGAACTCACTGCGCGCACGTGGAATCACCGACCCTCAAGTTCCCTTCACCTCCACCATCCTGGCTGTAACCCAGCGCCTCCTCGATCATGGACAGTTTCGAGCACCCACACACGCGCAGGGCCGTGGTAGACTACCATACTCGGTAGAATTGGAGGAAGATATACTGGAGTACTTCGAACGCGACCCACGTCGTAGTACCACAATGGCGGCCAGGCGATTCAATGTTAGTCAATATTACGTATGGAGAATATTGAATTCAAATGGATTACATCCATACCATTTTCGTCGAGCGCATGCTATTTACGAAGGCGACGGTCCCAGGAGAATCGCCCTATGTCAGTGGTTGATAGAAAATGTCGCTGCCAACATACTGTGGACGGATGAGTCCTTGTTTACACGAGTGGGCCTGTATAATGTTCACAACGAACATTATTGGTCGTTTTTAAACCCTCACCTCATTCGCGAAGATAACCATCAGGTTAGATTCAGCGTGAATGTTTGGGCAGGCATTATTAATGACCAAATAATAGGTCCTATTTTTATTGAAGGGCACCTGACTGGCGGTTCTTATTTGGATATGCTGCAGAATATGATACCGGAGTTTCTAGAGGATGGTGCCTCTGGCATATTTACGCGGTATGTACTTTCAGCATGATGGATGCCCTGCTCATTATGCGAATTTAGTGCGTGCGTATCTAAAAAGTGAGTTTGGTGAGCAGTGGATAGGTCGTGGTGGCCCGCTAGGAGCCCTGACTTAACCCCACTGGATTTTTATTTGTGGTCTGAGATTAAAAGACTAGTTTATTTCGAGGAACATACTACTCGAGATGAGTTAAGAAGTGCGATTGTGGACGCGTTTAATATTGTGAAAAGTGACAGAGACACATTAGCCAAATTAAAAGACAATGTCATTAAACGTGCCCGTTTGTGTATCGAGCGAAATGGACTCCATTTTGAGCAGTTGCTTCGATACAGGGAAGTGTAAATAGTGAATAATCTAATATCCTTAGCCTTAGTTAGTTATTACGTTGATTATGTTTGTAAATAGTTCAAATTTTTTAAATACGCCTGCGCCTGCATTTATTTTTCTTGACATTAAAAGTGTACAAGTAAGTAAGTATTTAGATACGTAAAATGTATAACTGACGCGACGGTCCTAAGCCCGTAGAAAGTATGACGGAAAATTTTGAGTTATTGAACTTATAAGTGGATAAACGCAATTTAAATCAAGCAATAATTCGGCACCGCGTTCTTTATGATAGGTACAACAACATAAATAAAAACACATACGCGGTAGATAAATAGGTATACAAATAATAACACGAAAAGCGAATTTAGACTTTATTTCTTAACCGTAAACGGTGAAATTTAGAAATTTTATCAAACTAGGTAAATACGCAGTTTACTAAAAAATATTCTGAGAAACCTATTGTCTCGAGTTCGAATGGATTTTACAAGGATGCACAACCGAATTCCACGGTTAACGTTATAAAAATAAGGTCCTTTTCTGTTCGAATTGCCTGCCTTTGTAGAAGCCGCCAGAAGCATTGCCGCAAGAAAATTGTTTTGGGCTGTAATACTATTTTTTATTTATCATATGGTAGGTAGGTAATTGGATATGTTTATTAAGTACCTATTAAAAATAACTCCCAAGCGTACTCGTCGTTGTGTAGTTGAATAAGTACGAGTATTAGTGATTTCGTGATGAGACTGGTGAATTAATTGTCAATTAATTTCTCTCGTTTACGAGGAGCCGAGAGATGATGGAGGTAAATGAACTTACACCAACCTTAATCGTACCTGAAATGAAATACCTACTTGCAGGTACTTTTTCAGCTGGTTATTCGTCCGACGCCCATTGAGTCACCGCGAGTGCACGATCAGCTGACTCGTACACGCACAGCTGTGTCGCTCTACGTCATCGACGAGCGCATCGCGTAAAATCTTGCGTTTATGAATGAAATAGTGAAACCACTACTAAGATTTAACTCGAATGACAGAATAAAAGTGATAAATTTCTAACTTCTTTATTTGATGTCTTAAAAAAACAATAACAATGCTAATAGTAACTATTACTCGACTGGAGTTACTATGTTTGGGCTCCAGAACGATGTAAAAGTATTCGTGTATATAAAAATATATATGAAGATCTTAAAGTTTTTTCAGAAACTATTTATAAATATTCTTCAATTATTTCTAAAATACAGAAATTAATATAAATTACATTCATTAATATCTAGTTTCCGTTTTCATTTAACATGAAAGTTAACATATTAATGAATTTTAACATAAATCACCGTACCAAGCATCTGCATCTGAAGGATTTAGAAGTAGCAGCTTTGGCTGCGGAAGCGATAGCGGGGGTCATGGGTCCGGATCACGAAGCTTTTGCGGCGAGACCGACGAGGCGTAATGATAATAGTAACTACCGGGCTGGATCTGCAACACACATGCCATCTTATTACATACCTATATTATGATTATAATATCACGCCTGTAATTCATGAAGGCGTAGGTAGAAGTGCATCTAATATTACACCCACATTTCGTTATGTCTAACTCCTGTATAATAAGGCCTGCTACCCTATTATGCTGTAAGCCCTTAAGGGTGCTACTGAAATATTCCTGACCGATAACCCAACAACACTTTGGCCGACCTGAGAATCGAACTCAGGTCATCCAGCAGGCGCGCTTGCGATCCACCTAGAGACCAGCGAGGCAGTGTACGTAATTTATGGACGAGGATTTCTTGTATTAGATACTTACGATGAGCCCAGTGGCCGGACCGAAAACAGCGCCCTGGGGTGCTCCGGGGCCAGGGTTCTAAACATATAATGAGAACAAGTTAGGATAGGTAAGTACAAAATGTAAACGAATATGAAATCTACTGTTCTTTAAGTAACATCTTATTTACTTCTGGACATCACTGTTAAAATGACATTGATTTTTATTGCATGTACAATAAGGCTGCTGTACTGTTGCTGCAGACACTGTTGCTGACAAATCTGTCAAATAACAGTGTTCTTTATTGTCATCAACATAATGTGGTATTTGGTTTATTGTTACATTAGGATTATTGACCCCACCAAATAATTGATATACTTTTATCAACTGTCAAATCGCGTTTCCTCCCTAGATTATGTATGGCAATAGCAACCTGTGACGTCACTTATTTGTCAACTCAATGACTCAACTATTTATTGATTTAAAAGCTACTAAAATACTAATTTGAAAATTAATCGGGATTTAAAATAATAATTTTTAGAGAAGTTGTGTTGTGGAATAAGTGGTTAATGGTGTCAAATATCCACTTATTAGTTAATACTTACCGCGTTTGGGAATTCAAGGAATCACGATGATGCCGCCTGCAAAAATACAAAATAACTTATAGTCGATGTCAATTACACAAATACTCTCATCCAGTTGTTACCAGGCACCCTGCGAAGATTGTTGCATCAGTAGTACATCGTTAAATCTTTGTTTAGTGTTAGCTGTTGCCTGCGCGTGCGACCATCGTCCGCGTGTAATTATTTTAAAAATATAACGTCCCCATTTGAATCGGATTTTGTTAACAATTTCATGTTTTTTTTTTGCACGGAACCTTAATCTATTTTCATAGATAAAGGTAAGACCCAAGTTACTCATAACATCAGTTACTGTCAGTAAAAGTTTCGTCAAAAGTCGGAGATTAGCCGCAACAAGCTTCCCCCGATTCCTCAAAATGGAACAAAATAGGGTTGTGAAGATGTTTCTGTGATGATCGATTGTTAGGTGAAAATTAAGTCGAGTTTTTGATAATGTACAGACGGCACATCAAGCTACTTCAATCTCAAATTTATATAAGAGATTTTCAACTGTACCGCTAAAGCATTAGGTTTAAGGTTGATTGGAAAAAAAATACAGTTTCGGGTAGCTTGACGTGCTGGCGTCTGTACATCGAGTTGAAAGGGTCTAAGTAGAGAAATAATTAAAAAAATCTCTGACTTTTTGTGTTTTCTTAACCGGGTATTTCAGGGACTGTCCTCACTCTATTCGTTCTTTTTTTAAAGAACGAAAATGTGTTATCGTGTGGTTCGTGAGACTAATGAAAAGTAAAAAAAATACGAGAATAAAAATAAAAAAGAAGATAAATATTATGAATTGTTTGTATGGAAGTTTGCAATTTGTTCGGAGGAAATCTGACTTACAAACATTAGCAACAATCGTGAGTTGATGGTTAAACGTGCTTTCCGAGACACAGTTTGAATCGTCACCCTACCATGGCTAGGATCGCTTAAATGACTGAAAGTATTAGTGGACACACTAAACGCGTTTTTAATATGTACTTATTAGGTTATTATTGTTCAAGAATATTTTTGTCTATGGGCCTCAGTTGCCTGATATTTAAAATGATTAAGTATTATTTTCTTTACAGATTTTATACATTTTTAAATATTTCTCAAAAAAGCTATATAAAAAATTGTAGCCCACTGGTATCAGGAACAGGGTCTAAGCTACCGGGGGCGGTCAGCGCGTCAGAGCGAGGAACCACCTAACAATACGAGCCGTGTCCAGGAGTACCACTTTCTGAATCAAGCCCTTGATACAGGTGCCTAACGAGAGCCTCCTCGGGTATTGGTCGAGGCTCTTGGCAATTAAGCCACTGGCTGAAACGACTATCTGCACAATGATCACTGAGCTCACATCCCACATGTCGACAACCTCGTAAGCCAAGTCAAGATACCTGATTTGCATATCTTTCACGGCTTTCAAGAGCTTCTCGTGCGGAACCGTTATGTCAACAATCATTGCGCGCCGCTCTAATCGATCCACCACCACTATATCAGGTTTTATTTTTATAAACGTTTAGTCTGTGGCTCAACTCTAGCCTATTGCTACATATAGTCGTTGTCTGTGGTTCTGTTAATTGTAAATGAAAGTAACAGTCTTTAGAATATAAATAAAATTAAACTTAAAGATTTTGGCTGCATATTTCATTATGTCTGTTACGTAGCCACGCCCACCTCTCTTCGGGTAAAACTTACTCTATCAGCTTTCGACATCGTTTGCAGCTTAGAACTTCAGCGATAGCCTTCGGGCAACCGCAATTTTGGTCCCCCGAAGGCTCTGAGTTCCTCTTGTACCGCACCCTGACATGTGAAACAAAACGATTACAGAACTGTATTTTGAGATGCATATTATACAGCGTGTTTCAGAAAGGTGTGGTCGTATTATATAGGTGTGTGGTGCAGACCGTCAAACTGAACCACATTCTCTAAGGGTCCAACATCGTAATCCCGAAAAGATATCAGCTGTCCCACACAATTGGGTAGAGTAGGTGTTGAAAGTTGGTATGGGCCACGCCTTTTTAATACATGCTGTATATTTATACTATTTCTTTAATATAAAATTCAGGTGCGTTTGTTCTTATTCTTCAACCAGCTTCCCTGATTTTGATGTTTATTATCCGACTGAGGCGAAACCCAAAAGGAGGGTTATGATGATCCTATGACAAATCTGTTAATCTGTTGAAGCATGATTGATTTAAATAAATTTCCAAACATACAGAATTTCTCATCTTATATTGCTTGTATTTAGGAAGCACCAGCGCGAGGCGAGCATAGGATGGGCGGGGCGAGATTCGAAATACATATTTATTTGTACAACATTGAACTTTAATGCTATAGAGTAGTTGTTACTTTGCTAAATGCATACAAAAAATCTCGCGCTGGGAGGGATTTATACCGATACATGTTTTGGTGTGAAAATGCGGGTTAGTAGATGCATGATGCATGATGATGCATGTTTGGTAGTAGGATATGCCGGTTTCACCGTTTTGAGAGCAGTGGTCATGATATAAATTACACAAAGTAATGCACCCAGCGCCTGACTGCGTTCGAACTTATAACTCGTGACTCGGGGCCGTTACCGCTGAGCCACCAATGGCTCGGAACCGATGGGTGAGATTTTAGGTGGTGGTAAGTAGCTACAGGTAATACTTACATATAGTGGTCATCGTAAGGGCTGCTAAAGCTTATTCTGAAAACCAATGGTGTCAAGCTTGCCCTTCTGAAAAGAAACACATAAGATTATTTTGTTATAAGAATACTATTTACGGTTATAATATATTTGAACGGTACGTAGCCTTGCATTTTGCTTTGTGTGGAGTGTACTTATCCTCTTGAGACCGTGGGTACACATATGTGCACCTATAATTTATTCAAGCTAAAACTAATAGAGACATGTTTTGACAGCTTTTAGTACTTGAATAAGTTATTATAAATTCCAGAGTTTCGATATAAGTCTATAGATGGCGTCGCGGAGAAAGTTTGTCGAATAATTCTTTCATTCAAATTTGTTGGTTGTAATTTTTGTCACGTGACAGCTACTTGCAATATTTGAAATTCGTTAAAAAATTAAATTGTTCAGTTTAGTTCGATATTTTTGTTGATTTGTGTTGCTAAATTATTGGACTAACGTGTGAAAGGTAAGTTTTTCATCTGTTTGATTTTTTTATTGTGTTATTGTCGTCTTGTTTTAATGGTACACGTATGTGTACCTCAGGACTAAAGATTACTTTTGTGACATTTATGATTCTTTTTCAGCTTGAATATGGACGACCGAGCGATTGAGGATATCCTGAATAACAGTGACTTTGACTTTTCTGGAGACGATGATGATGAAGAGTATTTGCCTCCAGATGTCTTAAGAGCTCTTCAGGAGTATGAAGATGCGGAAAATAGTGGAGAAAGCGAAGTTGAAGAAATATCTGAAGAAGCGAGACAAGACGACGAAAATATTGAAGAAGTAAGTCAAAGTACATCACGATTATTGTGGCGGAAGAACGTAATGCCTTGCCGTGGGCCTGATATTGCAGATGACGTGCTAATTTCGCAGGGGAGTTCAGACATGAATGTCTTGTACTGTTTTTTTGAGTATTTGGGGCTAGACTTTTGGGAATTATTAGCAGAACAGAGCAACCTGTATTCAGCTCAGAAAAGAGATCTAAAGTCAATAGATACAAATGCTATTGAAATGATCCACTTTGCCGGCGTGCAACTGATGATGGGCTCCCTCAAATATCCCCAGGGAAAGCTCTACTGGTGTCAAGATCTTTGTGTACCTATAATTAGGGATACAATCAGTCGTGATCGTTTTTTTGAGCTTAGGAACTATCTGCAAAAATGTCATAGTTTGCCACGCTCGAAACATATGTCAATTGACGAGCAAATGATACCATTTTCCGGACGATGTGAATTCCGCCAATACGTGCCAGCTAAGCCAAATCCACTTGGCCTGAAAAACTTCGTGCTGGCTGCCCGAGATGGGTTGGTATTGGATTTTGAAATTTATGTTGGCAAGGATACATTACTTGCAGATACCATGAAAAATCTAGGACTAGGAGCGGGTATCGTGGAAAAACTTTGTCGTACAATTACCGGTAGCTGTGTTTTGTACACAGATAGATTTTTTACCAGTCTGAAGCTGGCAGAACATTTACTGGAAAAAAATTGCGGCATTTTTCTAACTGGAACTGCAATGTCAAATAGGATTGGGCCAGTAGCAAAGAAACTGAAGAATGACAAGGCATTAGGAAGGGGAGAGTGGGATGAAAGAGTAAGAAGTGATGAGAATGTGTGTGTCGTAAAATGGATGGATACAAAGGCCGTGACGATGTTGTCTACATGTTCAGGGAGCGCTTCTGCAGATACCTGCAAACGGTGGTGTAAAAAAGAAAAGAAGAAAATAGACGTAGCCCGGCCAGCAGCAATCAGAAATTACAACACCTGTATGGGTGGAATAGACTTATGCGACAGACTAATCGCTTACTACCGGAGTGCAATGCGAACAAGAAAGTGGACTACAAGAACTTTTTGCCATTTTATTGATTTGGTTGTCGTCAATTGCTGGATAATGTACACCCGCTGTTGCACCGAAGAAAATGTCCAACGCAAGGACAAGTTAGGCTTACTACAATACCGACTGAATCTAGCCAAAGCCTTGATGAAGTATAGCGGCGGAAGGGTTGAACCCAACTTCTTGGCTCTTGGTTCCAGATCTCGTCCCAGCGCCAGCCCTTCGTTAAGATCCCGCTCGACTTCTACAAGCGATGTATGTGAACCGCCCACAAAAAAACACCGGCAAGTTGTACCCCAACCACAACCTGAAATTAGGCTTGACAATGTGGGTCATCTGCCGCGATTTGTGGACAGCAAGTTCGCTTCAAAATGTCGACATCCAACGTGTTCCTCACGCTGCCGCACCATGTGTGTCAAATGCAATGTGTACCTATGTGTGCTCAAAAATAATTGTTTTGAAAGCTACCACAATTACAAGAGCTTTGGCCCACGCTGCAACCTAAGGTACACATATGTGCACCAACTTTTTTATTAATTAAATTAATAAAAAAAAAAACTAAAAAAAATTGTGTGTCTTATTTATACCCCTATAACTACAATAAACCACAAAAAACATTATTATCATATTTGGTTCAAGTTCAGGTCTTAAGAGGTGATTGCTATCCGTAGGGAACTATCAGTTATATGCCAATCTAATCACTATTCTACAGCATACGCTTGTAAAATTAGAATACACGTAAATGTATGTCATTTATTTATTTCAACAAAACTTGGCCGTTTCTTTTTCTTTACGACGTCGCAATTACTTCACAATATTAAACCAAACAGTTATAAGTAACTCTTCTGATAGATCTCTCGTCGTTGGTGACATAAACAGGAGCGGTATTAACTGGGTCCCATCTGAACGCTCGTCCCAATGAACCCTAACGAACCCGACGAAGTTTTACCTAGATTGCGGTCTGGACAATGGTTTGGAGCGGTATAATTTTAGATTTGATACTTTCAAACCAATTAGTTTACGTTGCTGTATGTTCAAGCCCGCTGGTTTCCGTCGACGCCTACCATCCATTGCCATGTACCATGTATTAATTATTATGCATTGCGTTGAAGGTCCTCTGTTAGACTATGAGTCTATAAACACTATATTTATATGACTAAGGGCCGATTTTTCAATCCTCAGATAAACAGTCAGATAGTACTTATCAGACAGATAACAAAATATTGCATTTTTCAATCGTCATATAAGCTCTATTTGGTCATTAACGGCCCTAACTGACGAATAAATCTATCTGCCTCTTTGACGGCCAGATAAATGTCTATTCAATAGATAGAACTAGATCTATTGACGTTTAGTTTGAGGTTATTTCTTCTTTTTCTAAAGTAATATCAAAATTATGGAAATTTTCGATACTGTTGACGATCTGGCAATTGAAGAAGAGGCTATAATGTATGAATATTTAAATACTGAAAGATGTGGTATTCTGTTATAAAATCATATAATATATACTGATTTAAAATAAATGTGCATAAAGCGGGCAGTGAGGGCAACCCCGACAAGGTGGGTGGGGGCATGGTATAATAATATATTATTATACCATGGGTGGGGGTCACTCCACTGTCATCCACCGTAGAGGACGGTCGTTGCAACCACTGGGCGTTGGATGTACCCAAATACAAACTTTGTGTTTTATTACTAATATATAAACTTATATATTATTTGTGGAATTTGGAGTATTCCACAATTGGCGACGAGGAAAACTGGTGAGTGTTGAAAGATTATTTCAAAACTAATTACATGCAAATCGGCAGTCAACGGGTTGTTATGATGTGTTTATTTCCTACCTACATGGAATACAATATATTTTCGCTAGACAATATTGTGTAAACAATAAAATCGTACATTAATCAGTCGTATAAAATATGCAAGTACCCTAAAGAAAAAAAATAACAAACAACAAGGGCAAATTAGATAGCACGGATTTATAAGTGTGTGCATTCAATCTTAGCGTTAACCACTGATAAACTAATAACAACATCACTGTACCTTAGCTACAAATAATTAATCAATAAAAATTTCAAATAAGAAAAGGAAGTTATTGCCTACCTACCCTCATTATAATTTATAACGTAGGTATTACTTATATTATTCCCAATAAATGAAAATATTATTATTTATGTTAATTTTAGGTAGATTTTATCTATGCGCGATTATAAGTACTTGTTATTTAAGCATAACTCAGGCAGTAGGCACTATTCGAGAACTTTTGATGCAACTTTATGATATTTTTAGATATTTCTTGTAGGTCTAAAAAATTAAAGGGGTTTGATAGCCGATTGCATGTTAAATATGTAAAGATGTTATTATGAAACAAATAACATGTTTAACTAAATATGTGTTGAGGCATAAATAGTCAGCAGCAGAAAGTACTATTAGTGAGGAAAAATAGTGCTGACATCAAGTTTAATGTGTGTGAACTGTCAAAATTGTGCCAAAATATGCTAATATTTAGCAGCCGAGTACTAAATTGAATAACTGTAATAAAATTTAAAAATAACCAGTTTCCTTTTTCTCAATACATTTGTTTATTTTTAATAATTTTGGTTCAATCAACAAAGTATTTTATTTGCAGAAAACCTTATTATGTCCCAAAATATACCTACTCTTGAGCAGTTCGACTGCGAAGGCGAACCGAATTCCCTCTGTACTCGATGGGAAAAGTGGAAACGCGGATTAGAAATTTATTTTCAAGCTGCGAATATCGATATATCGGTTAAGAAACGGGCATCTCTTTTGCATATCGGAGGGTTAGCATTGCAAGATGTTTACTTTAACATCCCCGGCGCTCACGTAGAGGAGAAGGAATCGGTTGATGTTTATAAGACAGCAATAGAGAAACTGAATGAATATTTCGCGCCGAAACAAAGTTATCTGTTTGAGCGGCATTTATTTCGATTAATGAGACAAGAACCGGGTGAAAAATTTGAAAAGTTTTTAGTAAGGTTGCGCCGCCAAAGCGCCAAATGTAATTTTTCTAATGAGAATGAAAGTTTAATTGATCAGATAACCGAAAAATGTTTGTCGACTGAGTTGAGGAAGAGGATTCTGGTGTTGGGAGATACAGTTACAGTGGATAAAATTATTGCGGAGGCTAATGCGCTCGAAACTGTCGAAAAACAAATGATTGATTTCCAAGATAAACAAAATGTTAACGTGAACAAAATAGACACTGTGAAAAACAGATCGATCAATGAGGAAAAAATTGAATGTACTAGATGTGGAAGTAAAAATCACAAATTTGATAGCGATCTATGTGTGGCCAAAGATAAAATATGCGCTAATGTGGTTATAAGGGTCATTTCCTTAAAATGTGCAGAACAAGAGGATAAACGTAAACCCAATCCCAGAGACCAAAAAGCTAACTCAAAAAGGCGTCGTTTTGAGAAAAACGATACCGAGGGTCCATCGAAAAAAAAGAACAAGTCTGATGCGGTAATTGAATACATATTTCATATCGATGAAGATGCTGCTATTTCATGTCAAATTGGTGGGGTCGACGTAGATCTGCTCATTGACTCGGGGAGTAAATGTAACATCATCAGCGAAAAGTCCTGGAATCTTATGAAAGCAAAACATGTGATCGTTACGAATCAAGAAAAAAACCCGAATAAAACATTTATGTCCTACGGTTCTAAGAATCCCCTGACAGTACTGGGATCGTTTGAGGCTGAAATTAGTGCAGGTCCAGAAACTATTTTGGCAAAATTCTATGTGATAAAAGATGGTGTAAGGAATTTACTAGGGAAAGACAGTGCGATAACACTAAAAGTATTGAAACTCTGTTTGGAGGTTAATGAGTTCAGTGTAACTCAATTTCCTAAATTTAAAAATATTGTGTTAAAGATTGCAATTGATAAAACAGTTACTCCTGTTTGTCAGCAGTATAGGCGTGTCCCAATACCATTAGAAGTCAAAATCAACAATAAAATTGACGAGTTAATGAAGATGGATATCATAGAACCAGTGAATGAACCATGTCCTTGGGTTTCCCCTATGGTTCCCGTCCTCAAAGAGAATGGTGATGTTAGGATTTGTCTTAATATGCGCTGTGCATATAAGGCAATCATTAGAGAACACCATATTTTGCCAACCATGCACCAATTAATGCCAAAATTCCGAAAAGCTAAATTCTTTTCCAAATTAGATGTCTCTAACGCTTTTCATCAGGTAGAAATTGCTGAAAATTGTCGAGAAATTACAACATTTATTACAAGCAAGGGATTATATAGGTATAAAAGGCTCATGTTTGGTATATCGAGTGCTCCGGAACATTTCCAAAAAATTATGGAACACATGTTGATCAAATGCCAAGGTGTCGCAACTTTTATTGACGACATTATTGTGTGTGGTAGAGATGAGAAGGAGCACGACGAGAACCTCAAAAATGTTTTGCATGTTCTCAAGGCAAATAACGTATTGGTAAATAAAAAGAAATGTCTGTTCAAGGCCAGTAAAATCGAATTCCTTGGACACCGACTATCGGCAGACGGTATAAGACCTTTAGACAAATATATAAAAACAATTGAGTCTTTTCGAGAACCTAAAAATGTTGAAGAGATCCAAATTTTTCTAGGCTTGATTAATTTTGTAGGGAAGTGGATACCGAACTTAGCCACTTTGACTGAACCAATCCGTGAAGTTTTGCGGAAAAAACTCCATAAACATGCAGACATTTTTAATTTCTGGAAAGTTAAACAGAAAGAAGCCTATAATCAACTCAAACAATGTCTGAGCAAAATAGATACGTTGGGTTACTATGACCCAGATGACAGAACACAAGTCATCGCTGATGCCAGTCCTGTAGGTTTGGGAGCAGTTCTTATACAATATGATTCGACTGGGCCGCGCATCATTGCTTTCGGAAATAAAAGCTTGACGGACGTCGAAAGACGTTACTGCAAAACCGAAAAGGAAGCGCTGGCTTTAGTTTGGGCTATAGAGCATTTTCACATTTATTTATATGGGAAAGAGTTTGAGTTGGTTACAGATCACAAACCTTTAGAGGTCATTTTTAAACCGCGTTCGAAACCGTGTGCTCGAATTGAGCGTTGGGTTCTGAGGTTACAAGCATATAACTATAAAGTTGTGTACCAACCTGGTAAATCTAATATTGCAGACCCACTGTCACGACTATGCACAAACCAAAACTGTGCTCCGTATGATAGCGAATATCATATCAACCAAATTGTAAAGTATGCGCGTCCAACAGCGTTGTCTTTAAAAAGTATTTCAGAAGCATCTAAGTCTGATAAAGATTTTATACTCGTTAGGGATGGATTACATAATAATAAATGGGATCAAATTGTAAATAATTATAAATTATTTGAAAAGGAACTCTGGCTGCATGAGGACCTGTTATTACGCGGCAACAAAATTGTGATTCCCTCTAAATTAAGATATGAAGTGTTAGCGGCTGCTCATGAAGGCCATCCCGGGATAGTAAACATGAAAGCTAGGTTGCGTACAAAGGTTTGGTGGCCCAAAATCGACAAAGACGCAGAAAATGTTATAAAAAATTGTAGCGGTTGTATCTTGGTGTCTGGCCCAAACTCACCTACACCGATGAAAAGACGAGAGCTACCAATTCAAGCTTGGGTTAACACTGCTGTAGATTTCCTAGGTCCATTGCCCAGCGGAGATTATCTTTTTGTTATAATTGATTATTTCAGTCGTTATAAAGAAATTAAAATTATGAGATCTATCACAGCTAAAGATACAATTAATGTCCTCAAAGAAATTTTCTCCCGTTTAGGCATTCCAGTTAGTCTGACTTGCGACAATGGCCGCCAATTCATCAGTCAAGAATTTAAATCATTTTGTGAAGAGTTAGGAGTTCGAATTTATAACACAATCCCTTACTGGCCCCAACAAAACGGAGAGGTTGAACGGCAGAATAGGGATATCTTAAAAAGATTAAAAATAAGTCAAATACAGAAGTCAGATTGGAAAGACGATTTACTCAAATAGCACTCCTCATGGTACAACTGGGAAATCACCTTCGGAATTATTTTATGGACGTTTGTTTAGAGATAAGTTGCCGAGCTTAATTTCTGTTGAAAATATGGATTTAGATCTTGAAGTTAGAGATAAAGACACTCGAAAGAAAGAAAAAGGGAAAATCAATGAGGATAGGAAACGTAAAGCAAAAGAACAAGAAATTGAGGTTGGTGAGAAGGTATATGTAAAGAATTTTGTAAAGAGTAATAAATTAACGCCAATAATAAAATGTAAATATATATATATATATAATTAAGTATATTAAAAATTAATGTTATTAAAATTGAAATGATTGTGCTAGTTAATTAAAAAGAATTAAATATTAATAATTTACAAAATTTTGAATGTTAAAATAATAATCTAATGTATTAGTAATGTTTATTTATTTTTCTATAAAAAGGAAGAGATGTGGTATTCTGTTATAAAATCATATAATATATACTGATTTAAAATAAATGTGCATAAAGCGGGCAGTGAGGGCAACCCCGACAAGGTGGGTGGGGGCATGGTATAATAATATATTATTAAACCATGGGTGGGGGTCACTCCACTGTCATCCACCGTAGAGGATATATTATATTTTCCGTTAAAATAAAAATAAGCAGACCATCCCATTTGTCCGTGGGTTGTCCCAAACTGGCCAAAGCACGTAAGTTTTTACTGACATGGTCAACTAAAAATCTCAAGGACTTCTCCGCTTCCCGTGTAAGTTGCTTAACATTCAGTAGTGAGTTAAAATGGTGATTGATTAGAACTCTTTTATTGTCATAACGATTACAAAGTAATTTCCAAGCTTCCGAGTAATTTGCGGTGGATACCTCCAAGTTTGAAATAATTCTTGCGGCATCACCTTCCAGATACGACGTGAGATAATTAAACTTCTGAATTGATGTTATATGTTCATTTCTGTGTATCAAACTCTCAAAAGTGTCACGGAACCCCAACCATCGAAAATAAGAACCGTCAAATTTGGCTTTTTTTTATTTGAGGTAATTTTACGCCAGCCACTTGATGATCCGAACAACAAGAATTATCATGTACAGAACCACGTCTATGTTCACATTCGATCTTTGAAAATTTATCAACAAACGTTTTCGCGGTAGCAATGTTGACAATTATGTCGCACTCGATACTTTCGCGTTCATCGATTTCAGCTGACAAATTGTCCGAATTTAAGACCTGGATCTCATTTTGCAAGTCATCAGTCTTAACCGACAGTGCCTCGAATCTAGCAAGCTTCAACCGTAACTCTGTTATTTGAATAGTATTTAACTCAGTGAGCTTTGAAATGCTACTCAAATAGTTCTTAAATTTTGTTATTTGCCCTTTGGCGGACGATCGTTTAACAATTAAATCTTTCAAACGACATTTATCTACAGAATCGTAAGGCATTGTGAACACACACGTATAAAGTACTAAGTTCAATAAATGATCGCAACTTTACATGCGAAACAAAATGATTAAACAAAAGAATGGCTCACGCTCCTCGATTCGACGGCACCTGGTGTCCAAAAACCGGTTACGCTCGCACAGCTGATTGCAGGCAGCGAGACAATGCACTCGGCTCGGGCGGAGTAGATAAGGATCTGAAATTATCGGCGTTACAAAATAAGTATTTATTACCGAACTATGAAAAAAAGAACGCTAGTGACCTTTGGACCCGACGGTTACGATTTCTTAAACGCGTCGGTACCTAGAAATAATACTGCTGCTGCTTGGAATCCTATATTTTAAACGATTTAGTTTAGGACCAATATTATAGTTATAGCAAAAAATAACGTTTGGGTCTGTGAGTTGTAAGGAATGAAGCTAGTTTTTTAACAAAGAAAATATTTTTCAACTTGTAGGTATGTTGACAAAAAATATAAAATGATGATGCAATTTTTTCTCTAAAATCGTAGGATATTTAAAGGACTTTGGATCGCATATGTGTGAAGATTAGGAAAAATAGGAAGGACAGGGCACTTATCTGATTTTGCAGAAGTCCGATGCGCGATGTGTTTTTTTTGCTGAATCACTGGTCGCTTCAGCCTGAACTCGTAGATGATTCTGGCTGCACCTTCGATCTTGGACCCCTTCTTCAATCTTCAATCACGCCAAAGAAGTCCGCATCCATTGGCCGGCAATGTGTTGTCGAAGTTTTTGATCCAGTTTTCTGGTTACTTTTTCTTCTTCTTTTATTTGTATTTCTTCGTATTTTAGTATTCTTGAATTGTATTTCCCCTCATGGGCCACCAATATGTATATTTTGATTATACATTGGGGCTTATTATAGTCCAAGTACATAAACAATATTTAATTAAAAATCGTGCGTACAGTTCTTACGTCGGTAGCGGAGTGTCACAGCCAATACAAGTTTTAAAGGATCAGCAGAGTACGTTAATGCCTGATAAAATTGCATTAGCAAGTAGTCGCTGATCAATGAGATATAGTGTTCCATAACCGTGAGGCAATAGGCCGCAACAGTGATAAAAAAACAAAGTACCTGCATCAAATTTTGACATTGGTGTGCGAGCATGGCACTTTTTAATTGAAGTTAAACAGGTAGATCCAGATGGCCCTGGGAATTCTGTAGAATCAACAGCAGGTGAAGGTCCAGATCTGAATGGAGCAGATAGGTGTTTTGTTTGAACCAATGACCCAAGCAAGTTAGATATCAATCATAGGTCCAGAATGACCAAATTCTCTTCCAGGACAACAGTAGCTATGGTCTGTCTTCACAAAGGTACTGACTGTTTGTTGAAGACCTGTAACATAACATTGCAATATTATCAGCAGTTGAATTACTTTTTTCCACACATTACATAACGCCTTGTTCCCGAAGGGTTGGGCAGAGGTGTCCTTATAGTAGGTACACCCATATTTCACCAGTTATGTTTTAGTCCCATGTAATAGGGGGAGTCTATTGTCATCAACTGGGCACAAATCAAGACTACCAGCTACTTTTTTCCGCTATACAAATTCGGCTGGTATTTTGTGTAGCTGTATAATTTGCCCATCATTATCCTTTGCCAGTCTAATGAAAACAAAGTGTGTTTTGATGCGACCTCAGTCCGTGTGAAGTAACTAAGATGTTCCATATTACTAAGCAAGGCTAGGCAGATTGCGCATGATTAATTGATTGAATTTGGATAAACTTAACATTACACATCATATTTAATGGATAGACAGCCTAAAACATCCTACTGCTGTGAAAAGAGATTATGTGTGTAAAAGATAAATTCAACCAGTTAGGTATTGCTTTATAACAAACAGACCATCACCCTAATTATGTAACACACCATCAATCACAATTTGATTGATTTTGAAGAATATTATTAATTCATTGCTTCATATGCTAGAAAAAATTGTCTGCTCAACAACGTAAATAACACAGTGAATGTTGTTGAACTGTCAAAATGAAACCCATTGCTACCGTTAAGTGTGTTACGCAATTAGACTACAGTTCACATTTATAATAACAGTGATAAAAAAACAAAGTACCTGCATCAAATTTTGACATTGGCATGCGAGCATGGCACTTTTTAATTCATGTCAAACAGGTAGATCCAGATGGCCCTGGGACTTCTGTAGAATCAACAGCAGGTGAAGGTCCAGATCTGAATGGAGCAGATATGTGTTTTGTTTGAACCGATGACCCAAGCAAGTTGGTGATATCAATCATAGGTCCAGAATGAACAAATTCTCTTCCAGGACAACAGTAGCTATGGTCTGTCTTCACAAAGGTACTGACTGTTTGTTGAACACCTGTAACATAACATTGCAATATTATCAGCAGTTGAATTACTTTTTTTCCACACATTACATAATGCCTTGTTCCCGAAGGGTTGGGCAGAGGTGTCCTTATAGTAGGTACACCCATATTTCACCAGTTATGTTTAAGTCCCATGTAATAGGGGAAGTCTATTGTCATCAACCAGGCACAAATCAAGACTCGGCTACTTTTTTCCACTATACAAATTCAGCTGGTATTTTGTGTAGTCTAATTTGCCCATCGTTATCCTTAGCCAGTCTAATGAAATCAATGTGTGCTCACAATGTGGTGTTTTGATGCGATCTCAGTCTTTGATATTTTGTGATTGAGAAGAGAAATAAGTATTTTAATTATTAATTTTTTTCTTAAATATGCCATTATTTTGATCTCAATGAAAACTCACCATTGAATAAATAAGTGACAAATATATCAGATTCTTTTTTAATATAGCAAAACAATGTGGTTTCCCATACATACATTAAAATAATCTTCATTATTTAGCTTAAAATAATAGATTCAAAATTCCTGTTTAAGCCACAATTTTCAGATTTTATATGTTACTTATCTGAGGATTGCTAATCTGAATCAATTTGGTATTGATCAAAATGTTGTTTCTCATGAACATATTGCGATAATTTAATTCTACTTACGATTCAAATTAACTGTGGGTATTGCTGAACAAATAAGACGACCTCCAGCTGTCTTGAATGAGGGATCAAAATGATGATCACAATTTTTTTTGTTCTTGTAAATTTTCGTATGGTCTCTTTCTTTAAACATGCTGCCAACAGCCGCTATCCAAGCAGCGAACAAATCAGGGTGGTTATCAGGGTTTGGGAACCGGTGAAAGGGTACACCGTATGCAACTGAAAATGGAACGAAATTCATCAATATCAGAATATGGCTAAATAAAATGAAATTATGGGATAACATAAAACTTTTTCTTGCTTATATTAAAGGTAATACGGTTCTGTACGGTAATAAACACTTACCTAAGCATCACAGTGAAAAATACAATATTTTCTTCGGTGTTCACTCATGATAACAAAAAACAAAAATCACCAACGAAAAACAAAGTGATAACAATATTATGAAATAAAAACAAAACAAATAACAGTAACAAGTAACAATTTTAACAGAATTAGTTGAGATAAACTCGGGAAGCGCATCAACGTCGGGAAAGCCAGAGTTGATTGACAATGACATTGCCGATTTGCCGAATGGAGACTATGACATTTGTTGTGCTAATCTATTAATAGAATTCTAGAAGGTAAAATCACCTACGAAGGTGACGATGTTACAAAAAATGCAGCTCAAATATATTATAATAAGCATAAAGCGAACAAATATTAATCTTTTTGATAATAATAAAAGGACAATATTTTGAACTTCATACGTGTTTTATTTATTTGAGATTAAATCCTTAAAGTACCTAAGTATGCATACTTAAAGGTAGGTGTGTACCTATAGGTAGGTGGGTAGCTTTAGTTCACCCACTAAACTCTAGGCCACTGAGTTGTTACTCTTTATACTTAGTTTACTCTTTGACACTGAGTACACTGACAAGACAATGTCATTTCTAACAGCTGATATTAACATTAAACAGTTTATTATTTGAGGGGTCTAAAAATATTATTTCAGTGGTTTCAAATTCCGTATTTTTGTCGCTTTTATATTAGTGCAATTTGATGCTGATCAAATTTCTCTCTGAATAAAAAACCAACGTCCATACAAAAAGTAGAAATCTCCTTTTTATTGAAGACATTTATTTCCTTCCCTGGCCATACACCTTCAATACCTTCACGAAAAAAGTTAATAAACGTTCCATTTCAAACTAACGAACACTCGCCTCGCCACACAACAAGACAAAAGTATGCATTCCATAGAGCTGCAACTCTGACTCATCTCATCTCATGTGATTGTGTAAAACGAAACGTCTCATTGGGCCGTAAACAAGTGAAACTTAAGTAAGAAGCGCCAGGGTAGCCCGCGAAATTTAAATTTTCTAACGTGTTTGCAATTTACAGGTTTTTTTTTCAGGTTGTATGTTGATTAAGTAAGTAAGGAATGGATACCAAAGGTGAAGGGCAAAAATAACACTGTGACAAAAAGAGTAGACATAATTGAAACAGCAACACAATTTTATAGAGAACTATACGCAGATCATTGCCCCCCGTTTCATCCAGTCAGTGGGAGTTTATCACAACTCCGCTTAACAGAACTTGAACCCGAACCAGAAATATTACAGAGAGAGGTGGAAATAGCAATTAATAGTCAAAAGATGGAAAAAGCACCAGGTCCTGATAAAATCTCCAACGAACTGTTGAAAGGATCCGCAGAGGAACTAGTCCCTATACTAACAAAATTATTCAACAGAATTATGTTTAACCAGCACATTCCTGCACAATGGGAAACTTCACACATCATTCTGCTTCACAAAAAAGGGCCGAAAGATGACATAAGTAACTACAGGCCTATAAGCCTTATGTCCAACTTGTACAAAATATTCTCGAAAGTTATTCTTGAAAGAATAAGCGTGAAACTGGAGGACAATCAACCAATAGAACAAGCCGGCTTTAGGAGAAAATTCTCGACAATAGATCACATACACACTGTGAAACAGATATTGCAGAAGTACAATGAGTACAATAAAACACTGTATATGGCGTTTATTGACTACAACAAAGCGTTTGATAGCATAAGTCACGAAGCTATATGGGAAAGTCTGGCTACCCAAGGCATACCTGGAATATATATTGAACTAATCAAAACTATATACTCGAACACCAAAGCAAAAATACAGTTAGAAGAGACAGGGCCCGAGTTTAAAGTTAAGAGAGGCGTCAGACAAGGCGACCCAATGTCACCCAAATTATTCTCTGCAGTCCTGGAAAATGTATTCCGGAAACTGGATTGGTCTCACCTGGGTCTCAACATCGATGGACGGAAACTAAATCACCTCAGATTCGCAGACGACATAGTCCTATTCGAGGAAAACCCAAATCATCTTGAGCTCATGATCCAAGCTTTAAGCAAGGAAAGTGCCTTGGTGGGATTGTCCATGAACACAACAAAAACAAGACTGTTAACCAATTCGGAAAAAAAACCAATAGAGGTAGATTCAAAACCACTTGAGTATGTAGATGAATACACATATCTAGGCCAAATAATAGCACCAAAAGATCAAACCAATAAGGAAATTAACACAGGAATAGCAAGTGGTTGGAGAAAGTACTGGTCACTAAAAGAGATCATGAAATCCAGAGACTTAGGAATCGCTATAAAGAGAAAAGTTTTCACCATCTGCATACTACCCTGTATAACATACGGTTGTGAAACATGGGCACTGACGAAACAACACAGAAACAAATTGCAATACTGCCAAAGAGCCATGGAACGGAGTATGACAAACATACGAAAAGCAGATCATGTAAGAAACGAACAATTGAGAGCAAAAATCAAGCTACCGGACATCTTGACCAGGATTGACCAACAAAAATGGAGATGGACTGGCCACATGATGAGAGCAAATTCAGAGAAATGGAGTAAAGTAATGACCGACTGGTATCCAAGGGACAGTAAGCGCAGCAAGGGGAAACAGAAAAGAAGATGGGAAGATGAGCTTAGGCAAACAGCGGGCCCCAATTGGAGGAGAGTGGCTCGTGACAGAAAACAGTGGAAGGAGCTAGAGGAGGCCTTTGCCAAAAGGCACACTGAATTGAGGGACATATTATAGCAACAGATAAAGAAACTGAAACAATTCAGAATAAAAGGGCAATTTATTATTAATTTATTATTATTATGTTGATTAAGATATGATTTGCGATGGTAACAAATATTGCTTTGTCAATAAACTCATCAGTACAACCCTCTAAGTTCATATAATCCCATTGAATGACTTTTTCATGAAATAGTCGACGAAGAGCACCACACCCGGTCTGTTAGTCACCGTAACGTGATATCCACTCAATGGGAATACAAACGTGAAGTAAGAGTAAAAGTATTAAGAGCTATTCATAAAACTACCTATCTTTAATAAGTCATTCACCATTAATTTTGCCTTTTCATTTGGAACTGTACAAGGATCTTTTGGCGTGTGGCTAAAATAAGAACTAACATTACCATTCCATAACTTAAGATTTTATTAACATAAAATAGTCAATAAAAAAACTAATATTAACACAAGAAAACTAAAAATTTTAAAACATCACAAGCTATATAAACACACAATAGAATAACAGAAATTATCTCTCAATCATTCCATAATCGTTTAGGCGGCGCGCAGCATCTATCAATTAGCAGACGACTTCGTTTTGGCTCTTCTTCAGCAAATCCCAACATTATTATACGTGCCATACTTCACCACGAACACAAATAACAAAAAACAACAAAAGACGTAATGTTTACATTTGATACCGGCTTCGGTGTTTATCACTGAACTTGAAAAACACTACCTATGAGTAGTGTCTTTCACGAAAGCCACTTCAAACTAAGTGATCATCAATTTGATGTTTTAATCGCAATAATATAAGTATCGATACGAAAACGTCTGTGAAAATGAGTTACGGTAACCATCAGCGATGATGGGCACCAATGACGTCATACTTGATGGTCACGTGTCATAGCCAATACGAAACTAACCATTTGACAGTTAATCGATGAACACTCAGCCAAGTCCTTTTTTAAGCTTTCACGGTTTACATTTAAACTTGTACTGTCACTTACGGGATATCTTCCGTGATTGTTCATTATTTTTTTTTATTTTTTATTTTTTGTTTATATCGGGAGCCCAAAATAATTTGATTATATACCATAAGAAAGTATTTCAGTAGGTTTTTTTTTTAATTTTTTAAATGACATTTGGAGGTCGCTACCAAGGTTTGAATTTTAAATAAAAACTCAAAGTCTGTATTTGTTAGATTCTTTTAATTTTATAGCCAGGACATAAAACATATTACAAAATTATTTTTGTTGTTATGGATTATGATAATTTATGTATATTTGATTCATTTATTTTTAAGATACAAGGGTTAACTTGTTAATGTTAGGATACTTTTTCCTATACTCTTTTACCAACAAAAGCAAATATTGCTTTTGTTCTTCATTGGTTGTAATTAATTTATTATATTCTTCCATTAAAGCAACACCGCGCTCAGCTATATCGTTCACTACTCGCAAAGAATGAACGATATTTTTGGCAGCTACATAGTCAGTGTCTTCGTTCTAAGTTTCCACGTCTTTTTTTTTTTAAATTATGAAATACCTAGAATCTGGAAGAATCTTAAGGAATTACTACTCACGAAGTTTTCGTGGATATGTATCAAGGCTTATTCTTTTTAAGCAATCTTCTGTGCCTTAAATTTCCAGTGCTTCTACCATTTTTTTCTTCTCTTGAATTGAAAGTTCGTCATCGAAAAAGGCAAGCGAAACTAGCTCTTCCTACAAATACCACAAATGAGGAGCATCTGTTCAAAAGGTCGTATTTGGGTGGTTTTCAAAAAAATTGTTCGTTGCGTAATGGAATTCCACCCAGAAAGAAAAAAACAATATTGAAATTAAACAAGTTGTAAGCTAACGAGTTATATCATGTTTTAAAAAATAATGAAATTTAATATGATGTTTCTAATTTAACGAGAAATACATATTTTAAGGAGGGATGTTAGCTAAAAAGTTCCGTTACGTCACAAAGTTTAGATTAGTATTAAAACTCACTGGTAAATCAAATAAGATTTTTTTTTAATTATAATATATTTTAACAAGAACAGTCTTCAAAATCACAAACTTATAATTAGTAATAGAAATAACATCAACGTTTTTTCTACGAAAACTATTCCTCTACGTTACTTTATGGCACGTTTCATTGCACAGTAGGCATGTCGATTCATTTAAAAAAATATCGATCTCCGATTCGATTCAAATCGGACATACTAGAATCGATTCTTGTTTAAATCGAGCATTAAAAGATCGATTTTCGATTATTCGAGCCAATTTCAAATATGACTAATTGCTTAATAAAGATACAGGACATTATTGATGACCATTTACTGCAAATACAAGTAATTGGATAGAAGTATTATTAAATTAATAAACATAATATCACGCCTATATTCCTTCGAAAGAATAGGTAGAAGAGGTGGGAATCGAACCCAGGATCTTTTGCTCAGCAGTAGTGCTTGCGACCACTAAACTAATGTGGCAGTTTAAATTTCTAGCCTCGCCTAAGTACTCGTAAGTCGGTTAATAAATTAATCAAATTTTAAGTTTATAAAATTTTATTAAAGTTAAATACAAATTTAACAAGAAATTATATTTCCCAGTATTTTAAGTCGAGTGACTTTAAAAAAATTTACTTATCTAATCGCTCAGGATCTAAACGACTCCTTTCGTCAGTAGCAATATTTCCCGCAACAGAAAAAAGCCTTTCACATGGAACAGATGTTCCAACTATGCAAAAGTATTTGTTGGCAATCGGCGTTATTGAGCTGTACAACGAATTTCTTTGGTGATACCAATATGTAATAGGAGCCGTCGTTTTAAAGTCGACGACAGGCTGTGTTAAATAATGTTTCAATTCGTCTTGTAAACCTTGTCCTTCAGTTTCTGCTTGAAATAATTGTAGCTGATTTTTTACTAATATGTTATGGAATTCCCAAATATGCAAATGCATGCTTGCATGTTTGTTATGCAATTCTTCTGCTTCCTTCAGCTGGCATTCCAAATTATTCTCTGAATCTTCATTACTTAATTTATTCTCCAATTGTTTTTTTGAAGCTACAATCATACTATTAATTTTATCAATAGCTCTGGAGCATGCTATTCTGTCGGAAAAATGAATTTTCTTGAATCTTGGATCCAGTAGTGTGGTGATATCTAACACATGTACTTGTTCCACTGTACCAAATCTCTTTTTTAATTCTTCCAATATTAAATTTTTGATTGCAGCACCGACATCTGTTTCCGTCTTCATTGTACTGTATGTTTTCAAAAGACAGGAAACTATTGGTATAATTTTGCTTGACGTTACAAATTTCTCTACGGATACTTCTTTCGTCACAGCTTCCATAGGTTTTAAAATATTTATAAGATCTTTAATACCATCTAGTTGACTGGCTGTTAACATAGGTGGAGCTTTCGGGTAATTGAGTAATATCGGGGTAAGTAGCTTAGATAACTTTACAAACCGAACTAGCTGATAGTAAATTGAATTCCATCGTGTGCAAACAGACTGAATCAATTTGAGTGGTATTGCTTATATCATTTTGCGCTTTACGAAGAGCATCAGCTACATTTACATTTTGTTTACAGTATCTAGTTATATCCTTTACAGTATTTAGTAACTGTTTGGCACTTTCAATACCAGCTTTTTCTTCAAAAAGGTTTTTGAGCTACTAAATTCAAAGTGTGGGCGAAACACCATAAGTGTTTTTGTTTGCCAAATGCAATTGTTACGGCCTTGACGATATTCGCACCATTATCAGTAACAACTGCTGCAACTTTTTCTGGGGTTATACCCCATTTTTCAGTCATTGTTATTAATATTTGACATAAATAATCAGAATTATGGGGCTCAGTTAAATGGGACACACCAAAATTTATACTAATCAGTTCACTTTCATGTATAAAATGTCCAGTTAAACCCATGTAGCTTCTAGTATTATGTGTATCTGTCCATATATCCGTAGTTAAACATATTGACTCTACTTCTAAGAGTTTTTCTCTAAATTGCAAAGAAAGAACATCATATTTGTCATCTATCATTTGTGTAATTGTCTGCCGTGAAGGAAGCTTATATGTATTTTTAAAATAATTACACGCGGACGATGGTCGCACGCGCAGGCAACAGCTAACACTAAACAAAGATTTAACGATGTACTACTGATGCAACAATCTTCGCAGGGTGCCTGGTAACAACTGGATGAGAGTTTTTGTGTAATTGACATCGACTATAAATTATTTTGTATTTTTGCAGGCGGCATCGTCGTGACTCGATGAATTCCCAAACGCGGTAAGTATTAACTAATAAGTGGATATTTGACACCATTAACCACTTATTCCACAACACAACTTCTCTAAAAATTATTATTTTAAATCCCGATTAATTTTCAAATTAGTATTTTAGTAGCTTTTAAATCAATAAATAGTTGAATCATTGAGTTGACAAATAACTGACGTCACAGGTTGCTATTGCCATACATAATCTAGGGAGGAAACGCGTTTTGACAGTTGATAAAAGTATATCAATTATTTGGTGGGGCCAATAATCCTAATGTAACAATAAACCAAATACCACATTATGTTGATGACAATAAAGAACACTGTTATTTGACAGATTTGTCAGCAACAGTGTCTGCAGCAACAGTACAGCAGCCTTATTGTACATGCAATAAAAATCAATGTCATTTTAACAGTGATGTCCAGAAGTAAATTAGATGTTACTTAAAGAAAAGTAGATTTCATATTCGTTTACATTTTGTACTTACCTATCCTAACTTGTTCTCATTATATGTTTAGAACCCTGGCCCCGGAGCACCCCAGGGCGCTGTTTTCGGTCCGGCCACTGGGCTCATCGTAAGTATCTAATACAAGAAATCCTCGTCCATAAATTACGTACACTGCCTCGCTGGTCTCTAGGTGATCGCAAGCGCGCCTGCTGGATGACCTGAGTTCGATTCTCAGGTCGGCCAAAGTGTTGTTGGGTTATCGGTCAGGAATATTTCAGTAGCACCCTTAAGGGCTTACAGCATAATAGGGTAGCAGGCCTTATTATACAGGAGTTAGACATAACGAAATGTGGGTGTAATATTAGATGCACTTCTACCTACGCCTTCATGAATTACAGGCGTGATATTATAATCATAATATAGGTATGTAATAAGATGGCATGTGTGTTGCAGA
Organism: Noctua fimbriata; assembly: GCA_905163415.1. Lineage (NCBI taxonomy): Eukaryota > Metazoa > Arthropoda > Insecta > Lepidoptera > Noctuidae > Noctua > Noctua fimbriata. The sequence goes on from CAJHZP010000012.1 coordinate 141,278, forward strand.
TCCAGCCCGGTAGTTACTATTAACATTACGCCTCGTCGGTCTCGCCGCAAAAGCTTCCGTGATCCGGACCCATGACCCCCGCTATCGCTTCTGCAGCCAAAGCTGCTACTTCTAAATCCTTCAGATGCAGATGCTTGGTACGGTGATTTATGTTAAAATTCATTAATATTGTAAGGGGCTGACGCACACATTATTGTAATAGTTCGACGCGCGGCTTGGCAACTAGGACAGTTAGCCTCACGCCTCGGACTAAGTAGGTCGCTGTAACAATTATCCAATAAAAGTCGTAACGTGTTTGTGTAATTAATTCAAGTTATCATTTATCTCCTCCACCAGCAAAAGGGGGCGTAGGCTAAACTCACACTGGTGACCCCTGTGTACGTGAACATCGGTGGTGGAAGGTATTAAATAGTGACGGACAGTACAGTTAATTCACAAAATGAACCAAGCCGCGGGATCCGTGCAGGTGAAAAGCGGAAACCAGGACATCACGGAGGTAGCGGCAGTCTCGCTAGCGTCGAAGATAACGAACGAACCACAACCCAGGTTGTGGTTCGTTCAGTTCGAGGCTGTCGTTGCGAATCAAAAGATGTCAGATGAGAACAAATATAATCTGCTGGTTACCAAACTCGTCAAGGACAACGTGGAGCAGGCAAGTGACGTATTACTGGCACCTCCGGAAACGAAAAGGTACGAATTATTGAAGAATCGACTCATGACAGTATATGAAGAATCAGAGAACAAGCAATTCCAGAGACTGCTGTCAGAAATGGAACTGGGAGATCAAAAGCCGTCCAAACTACTCAGAAAAATGAAGGATTTAGCGCGGAAGAAATTGCCAGACGAGACACTACAAATGATGAGGACGGGACATCTACCAGCATCCGTCAGAGCGGTATTAGCAGTTACTGATATACGGGAGCTAGAGAAACTGGCAGAATTGGCGGACAAGATTATGGAGACGACACGACCCATAGAAGTAGCGGAAGTAGCCTGTCAAAAACCGAAGCCACAGGAACGAGATCTAGCTGCAGAACTGGAGGAGCTACGACTGGAGGTGGTGCAGCTGCGAAGAAGACAGCCATGGCGTAGGTCAGGGCAAGGCCGATTCCGCCCACGATCGAGCTCACGGGGCAGGCAAGGGGCGACATCAAAAAGGCGTTCCAGTGCTGATCCCGATTGGTTGTGTAATTATCATTTTAGATACGGACACCGGGCCAACAGCTGTCAGGAACCGTGCGCGTGGAAGAAGATGCAGGAAACGTCGGGAAACTAGCAGCGGTGCAGCCAGCGGCGGACACCTGCACTGTTTCACCCGCTCACCGCCTGTGTACAGAGGACGAGACCAGTGGATTCAGGTACCTAATAGATACGGGAGCGAATGTGTCAGTGATCCCAAATAATAGTAGATTACGTGCGTATTCAAAATCAAGTGATTATAAGCTGTACGCAGCCAACGGTACCGTCATACAAACCTATGGTACTAAGACTTTGACCTTAAGTTTAGGATTAAGGAGGGCATTTCTGTGGACTTTTGTGGTTGCGAACGTAAGGCAACCAATTTTGGGGGCAGATTTTCTAAGTCATCATGGGCTATTGGTTGATGTAAAAGCTAGGAGATTAATAGACAAAGAAACTAATTTGAAGGTAATAGCCTCTGTTGTTTATTGTAAGGAACAGTCAGTTACAACCGTCGAGGGCGGTCATGATTTTGCAGAATTGTTAGCAAAATATCCAGAAATAACAAAACCATTGTCTTTTAGAGAAACGCCCCGCCACGCTGTGTTACACCACATAGAAACCACGGGCCCACCACTACATGCCAGGGCACGCCCGTTACCGCCAGATAAATATAGGAAAATTAAAGAAGAATTTCGAATTATGCAAGAAATGGGGATATGTAGGCCCTCCAAAAGTCCGTGGGCTAGTCCACTGCATATTGTTCCAAAGAAAAATGGAGAGCTACGTCCTTGTGGGGATTATAGGAGGTTAAACGCGGTAACGAAACCGGACCGGTACCCAATACCCAGGCTTCATGATTTTACATATTTACTAGCCAACAAAAAGATATTTTCAAAAATAGACGTAAATAGGGCATATCATTGTATAGCAATCAATCCGGAAGACATAGAAAAAACCGCGATAATAACACCATTCGGACTATTTGAATTCCCCCGCATGACCTTTGGCCTGTGTAACGCCGCGCAATCATTTCAAAGGTTCATGGATCAGACGGTTTTAAAAGGTTTAGGTAACGTTTTTGGGTACATTGATGACGTCATAATAGCCAGCACCACGAGGGCGGAACACGAAGCTGATTTAGAAAAAGTATTCAAGCGCTTCAATGACTACGGGGTGACTATTAACCAAGCTAAATGTAGTTTTGGACAAGAGAGCGTAGAATTTTTGGGTTTCGAGGTATCCACGCAGGGCATCAGGCCACTAAAACAGAAAGTAGAGGCAATTTCGAAATATCCCAAGCCAAAAACGAAAGAACAATTAAGGCGATTCCTAGGGATGGTAAAATTTTATAGGACACATATTCCAGGGGCAGTTAAATCGCAAATAATTTTAAATCAATATCTAAAAGGTGCCAAGAAAAGGGACAAATCACTCATACAATGGTCAACGGAAGCTGACGAGGCATTCTTGCAATGTAAAACATGCTTGCAGAATGCGGTCACATTATCGCACCCATTGGCAAATACAACGCTAGCACTAATGACGGACGCATCGGACACATGTGTGGGTGCAGTTTTACAACAAAGTAGCAACGGTAAATGGACACCTATAGGTTACTTTTCTAAAGCAATGAGTCAGACGGAACAAAAATACTCAACGTACGATAGGGAATTATTAGCGATATACTTAGCGATTCAATATTTCCAGAACCAGGTGGAAGGCAGACAACTGATAGTTTACACAGACCATAAACCAATAACCTTCGCGTTTACAAAAAACAACACCGATAAAGAAATACCTAGGCGAACACGGCAGTTAGCATACGTGAGCGAATTTAAAACAGATATTAGACACATCACCGGGTCAGAGAACCCAGTAGCAGACGCCTTATCGCGAGTAGAAACAGTGTATTGCCCGCAGGCAATCGATTACTCAGAATTAGCAGAAGCCCAAGCAAAGGATAGTTACTTATTAAGCCAACCAAACAATAGTAACGTCGTCATTAGGGAAATCGAGGTACCGCAAACAGGCGGGAAAACGATTTCCTGTGAAATATCTACCAAGAACGCGAGGCCGTACCTACCAGAAAGTTTAAGAAGAAAGGCGTTCGATGCGACACACAACATAAGTCATCCAGGCATCCGAACCACTCGCAAGTTAATGCAGGAAAAATTTTTTTGGCCAAACATGAATCGGGATATAGGGCAATGGGCAAAAGCGTGTGTACATTGCCAAAGAAGTAAAGTTATTCGGCATACAAATTCAGAGTTAGAGACATTTACCAAATGCGATCGATTTGAGCACATTCATGTAGATATTGTAGGACCACTGACAACTACAGAAGAAGGGTTTAGGAATTTAGTAACGGTAGTCGATAGGCGCACTCGATGGCCAGAGGCGTTTCCGATCAAGGACATCACGGCAGAAACGGTAGCTAAAATAGTTTATGAGGGGTGGATTGCACGTTTCGGTTGCCCGGTAAAAATGACGTGCGACCAGGGAAGACAGTTTGAGAGCGCATTGTTCATGTCACTATTTTTTTTTTAAACCAGAATGCTGCAGGATCAAACAATGGACATGTCGAAGAGATGAAGATGCACATGTCGAATATTAGCATTGTGCTGCTAGTAATTTGTATACTACTGGGTCTCGGCGCTATTTATTTTGTGTACAAACAGTACAAGAAGTGCCACCATTCATGGATCACAGACCAAATAGTACAACATAACTTCCGGCGATCAATCAACCGTACCAGAGGTAGCCGAGGAGACGAACGAGAGGTCCATGTCCCGATGAAATAGGAGGCAACAGCACAAGAATGCAGAAGAACAAGTGTGAAGAGCAGTGGTAACTTTGTGAGTGATTTGTGCGATTTCAACATACAAAAGTGCATAATGTGTGATAGTGATATTATACTCGTAGAGTGGATTCTTCACAGAATTATGGATTTTAAAGTTTAAAGACTATAAAGTTTATTATAAAAAGTACTACCTAGGAAAAAGGTGAAACTATAACTCACCTTCTGAATTTTGTTTACTAATGTAGTTAAGTCGTGTACTACGTGTATCATGTTACGCCTGTATCCCCTACTACCGTAACTCACCGTGAGAATGTGGTATGTATATTAAATATTAATTCATTGATTGCGAGGGAATGGAAGATGAATTAATTAAATGTTTAGATGAACTTACATTAATAAGAAAATATCTAGTTAAGAAAGGAAAATCGCGTTTCAAGGGTAATGTTATAAAAAATAAATTATCAGAGACAGACATAATATTTGATAAAAGTACAACATTAATTAAAATATTGAGTACTAAGGAAGGAATTAAATCGGAAGCTTTAGCACGATTAACTCTTATAAGAGATGAAATAAAAACGAAGATAGTAGTAGTGAAAGTGATTTTTATGACACGAGCTCAAATACAGAAGTAATCATGGAATTCGATTTAAAAACTGCGTGTAATTTGATTCCTGTAATGAACAATAAGGAAAATAACATCAAGAGTATCATTGACTCTGTTGAAATGTATTCAGATATGCTGTCAGAAGCAGGGAAGAAATTACTAATAACATTTGTTTTAAAAAGTAGACTGTCAGAAAATGCTAAGCTACGAATGTCCCATAGTTACACATCTACAAACGATCTTGTTAAAGACTTACGTTCCACACTGTTACCTAAAAAGTCATTTACTGCCATACAATCGCGATTACAAAATACAACACAAGGTTGGCGCACTATCGACCAATACGGTACTGAAATTGAAAAACTTTTCACCAACCTGACAATATCGCAAGCCGATGGTAATTCTCAGAATTATGTAGTTTTAAAGCCAATTAACGAAAAACTAGCGATAAAACGATTCGCAGATGGGTTAAGCGATTCCCGGCTCAGTACAATTATTGCAGCACGTAACTATGACACGCTGAAGGATGCAATCCAGGCGGCGAAGGACGAGGAGTTGACTACGGCATCAACTTCGGGAGCAGAAAATGTCATGCATTTTTCACGTCGTGGTAGAGGTGAGTCGCATGCTTATGATAATTATTCTCGTCGAGGGAATTCTTATAGTCGTCGAGCACGGGGACAACGTGGATATTATCACCAGAACTCAAACAATCAGCGAGGATATTATCACCATAACTCAAATAATGTCCGGAGAAATTTTGATCAATCACGTGGAAGATCATTATATCGCTCTCGTGGTGAACCTCGAAGCTCATTCAACTCAAATCGAGGACGAGGCAACCAAGTGCCTCACGAGAACCGATCGAGATACGAAACTCATGGTAGTGGAAATCATCGTCGCGTGTTTTATACGGAACAATCTAATAATAATAATAATAGTAACAATAACAACGAATCCGTAAATTCTAAATCAGAAGAAATGCAGTTTTTTCGATCATAAACAAAATATTTTGATGTTAGCAGGCAAAGCAAAATTTTTAACATTATACTTTGGCAATAGAAAATACTTTTGGTTGGTAGATACAGGAGCATCCATTTCCATAATAAAGAGAGTCGCGTTACCGAATAACATGACTATAATTAGAGATGATACTATTATAAATGGTATTGGTGGTCAAACAAAAACAAACGGTTTTATTAATCTTAGCCTGACTCATCGTAATGGGCAACAACATGTTGACTTTCATGTCAAGCTGCATGTTTTCGATAACATTTCCTTAAAAGCAGATGGAATTTTAGGTTTAGATTTTCTATGTCATTACACATCCAATATCAACTTGGAGACTAATATCATTACCTTGTCTAAATATGGAGTGGAATATTCTTTAGTGTTAAGTGACACGATAGATTATTCAAACGAAGTGTTACACATTCCAGCCAGAAGTGAATCATTTCATTATTTACTTTTAAATAACAACACTGATGAAGATTGTGTTATACATAGCAAGCAATTAACGGAAAACGTGTTTCTTGCGGGCTGTTTAGGAAAAATTAAAAATAACAGATTACCAGTAAAAATATTAAATACCAATGAGCATGACGTAACATTGCCAATGTTTCAGCCAGAGATTTATTCGATGCAAGATTATGATTTATGCGACTTTAAATTACAAAATAACAATTTACAGAGGGCAAAAGTGTTATTAGACATTTTAAAATTAAATAATCTTAACATAGAAGAACGACAATCAATACAAGGAATATGTGCTAAGTATTCCGACGTGTTCTTTTTACCAGGCGACAAATTAACAACTACAAACGTTTATGAACAGTCAATAACTTTAAAACCAAATACTAGTCCTGTTTATGTTAAACAGTATCGACTGCCTCATTCCTTGAAAAATGAAGTCAATAAACAAATACAAAACATGATTAACAACGACATAATAGAGGAAGCAAGGAGTGAGTGGTCAAGCCCAATTTTATTGGTCCCAAAGAAAAGTGGAAATGACAAAAAATGGCGTTTAGTCGTCGATTATCGTAGACTTAATGACTGTATTGTAGATGACAAGTTTCCTTTACCAAATATTACCGAAATTTTGGACTCTCTGTCTGGATCAGTCTATTTCTCACATTTAGACTTAAATCAGGGTTATTACCAAGTAGCTTTAGATGAAAACAGTAGAGAGTATACTGCGTTTACTACAAACACCAAATCAATACCAAATGAAAAGGTTACCGATGGGACTCAAGACAAGTCCAAGTGCTTTCAGCAGAGTAATGTCAGTAGCCATGTCCGGATTAACATTTGACAGATGTTTTATTTATTTAGACGATCTAGTAGTTTTTGGAAGAAACTTAGATATCCATAACAAGAACTTAGTTAACGTTTTAGAAAGACTGAGAAAACATAATTTGAAATTAAATCCAGAAAAATGAAATTTTTTGCAAAAGAAAATTCTTTATTTAGGCCATCTAGTAACACAAAATGGAGTTTTACCCGATCCAGCAAAAATAGAGATATTACAAAAATATCCCACACCAACAAATACAGATGAAGTAAAAAGATTTGTGGCGTTTTGTAACTATTACAGAAAATTTATTAAAAATTTTGCAGAAATTACCTATCCATTAAATAAATTAACCAGAAAATATGAACGATTTAACTGGGATAAAGAATGTCAAAATGCATTCGTCACGTTAAAACATGCTTTAACAACTCCACCAGTATTAGAATTTCCCGATTTCACTGAAGAAAATGAATTTGTTTTACAAACTGACGCATCAGGTACAGCTGTTGGAGCAGTTTTGTGCAATCAAAATATGAAACCAGTAGCTTATGCTAGTAGACCACTCAATAAAGCTGAACTAAACTATCCAACTATACAAAAAGAGCTATTAGCAATTGTGTGGGCAGTGAAGTATTTTAGGCCTTACATTTACGGAAAAACATTCACAATTATGACCGACCACAGACCATTAATATATTTATTCTCAATGAAAGATCCATCAAGTAGGCTAACTAAGTTCAGATTAGCGCTCGAAGAATACGATTATAAGATATTGTATATAAAAGGGAAGGATAACAGTGTTGCAGACGCGTTGTCTAGAATAACAATAACATCAGATAACTTAAAACAAATGAATGAAGAAATTATGTTAGTGATGACTAGAGCGCAAAAACGGCGTTTAGAATTAGACAAACAAGTACATGACACACCTCTTCTCAGTGGACCCGACGACTCGTGGCCTGATCAACCACCAGTAGTCGAGGTACTAAGAGTACCAAGTGACTCCGTAGAAATGACTTTTATAAAAAATGATGAACTAACTAAATTAAGAAGACAAAACAACGTAGACGTAGAGAACGAATGTTTCATTTACAGTCGTCATAGAAAAACGTTATTTATTAATCTTAACTTTAGGGCACAATTTACGCGAGACGAATTTGTGACTAAGTTAGGAGAATTTTGTAAGAATATAAATATAAATGAACTATGCATAGTCAAGAACAAAGAATACGAAAGCTTTATCAAAGATTTATTAAAAGAAATCAATGAATATAAGGAATGGACAGGTCCACGGATATATGTATTTAGAGGAGTTAAGAGAATTGATGATGAGGAAGAAAATAACTATATTTTACATGATTTTCATCTACTACCTACCGCAGGTCATGCAGGTATACGTAGGATGACGAACAACATAAAGAGGAAATTTTACTGGCCAGGCATCGACAAAGATATAAAAGAATTTGTGAGTAAATGCACAAAGTGTCAGAAAATGAAGCATTGTAGGTATGTCAAGGCGCCCATGGAGATAACTACAACAGCTTCACATTCTTTTGAAAAAATATTTCTCGACATTGCAGGTCCATTAGAAAGGGATATACACGGTAATTGTTACATTTTGACCCTCCAGTGTGAGCTTACTAAGTTTGTAGAGGCATATCCTCTGAAAAACAAAGAAACAGTAAGTGTTGCGAAAGCATTAGTTGATAATTTTATACTAAGATTTGGAGTGCCAAATGCCATAGCGACTGACCGTGGCACAGAATTCGTGTCATCAGTAATGGATCAGGTATGTAAACTTCTGGGAATAAACAAATTGATATCTACTGCATATCACCATCAAACTATTGGTGCCCTTGAGAATACACATAAACACCTTGGTGTTTTTTTTGCGGATACAATGTGATGGAAAAAAAGACACATGGAGTCAGTGGTTACCTTTTTGGTGTTATAGTTTCAATAATACTGTTCATACAGAAACAAAGTACACACCTTTCGAACTTGTATTTGGTAGAGCTAGTGTAATACCATGTAGAGTCAGTCAATATATTGAACCATTATATAACCCGGAAAGTTATCCTTTAGATCTAAAGCATAAATTACAAGTTGCACACCAAGATGCTCGCAACAACTTACTCAAAAGTAAACAATACCGAAGTTATCTTACGATAAAAATGTTAATAATGTAACGTATAATAATGGACAACTAATACTAGTTAAAAATGAAACAGCCACTAAATTAGAAACTCTGTGGCAAGGACCATTTGTTATTTTAGAAGATTTAGGTGTTAATGTGAAGATTTTAAAGAGTAATAAACCTTATGTAATCCATAAAAATAGAACTAAGCCATTTAGAACCTAAGCATAATCTAAGTAATCATTTAAACTAAAAAAAAAAAAAAAAAAATGTTCATTTATTATTTTTGTTTTTTTTTTTTATCTCTCCCCCCCGAGGTGAGGTGTATGTACTTAGTAAGTAAGATCTATGTTATAAGATATATTGTATTAGCATAAGATGGGCAGTAATAAATGGTAACCGATCGGCTCCAGTCGTTTCAATAATAACACTAGTTCCCTACAATCGTTTCGGTTTCTATAGGATCGACATTAAGCTTTACGGTAGCTTGTCAATTTAATACAGTTTTTATTTTTCTATCATCGATTTCTTACTGGGTGGTCCGTAAAAATAAAGATTAGTTTTTTAAAGCTACAATTTTCAAGAAGCTATAACTCGAAAACCATCAAGAATCGCGGAACATAAATATGGGGTATTTTCGAATACCCCTGGGCGTGGGGTAACTAATTTGTTGTTTATGATATCACTGAAAAGTGAAAAGAAAACTGCATCTTGCCCATCCTAACCTACGGTGCACAAAGTTGGTCACTTACTGAACAATAGAAGTCCAAACTTATATTTATTATAACCATGTGAACCTTTGTGAAGAGAAAAAATAAAGATATTGTATTGTATATTGTAAAGAGATTGTATTGTTCAAGATTTGCCAGCGAGCAATGGAGCGCAGCCTAATAGGTGTTAAGCGAACAGATCGCGTAAGAAACATTACCCTGCGCTTCATTACTCAAGTAGCAGATGTTGGAGAAAAAACAGCCAAGCTGAAGTGGGAGTGGGCTGGCCACGTAGCACGAATGCGCCCGGAGAGATGGGCAACGATCGTGACTCACTGGACACCTGTCGGAAGAAATCGCCGTCGAGGTAGACCGCGACGAAGGTGGTGTGACGATCTGATCTCGTTTGCGGGGCGAACATGGCCAGATATCGCGCAGGACAGAGAGGTTTGGAAGGAGAAAGGGGAGGCCTTTGCCCAGCAGTGGAACACTCAAACAGGCTAACAAAATAAACAAAATTATATCACTATTTGGACCACCCAGAAAGTAAAAATCAATATTGGTTTGTTCGTTCGTTCGTACCCTCATCATCTGCCTAGCCTTTTCCCAACTATGTTGGGATCAGCTTCCAGTCTTACCGGATGCAGCTGAGTACCAGTATTTTACATGGACCGACTGCCTATCTGACCTCCACAACCCAGTTAGTACCGGGTAATATGATACCCCTTGGTAAGACTGGTTGTCAGACTTTTTGGGCCACTGACTACCTAAAGTCTGTCAAAGATCTACAAATGACAGCCGGGACCAACGGCTTAACGTGCTTTTCGAGGCACGGAGGACACTCAGTATTTAATGGGTGGTCACCCATCCGCAGACCAACCTAGGCTAGCACGGCTTAACCTAAAGATCGACCCGAGCGGCTGTTATTATTTAGCCACGAGCTCCTCGTTCGTTCGTACCCTATAGACTCCTAAACGACAGAACCGATTTTGATGAAATCTGGCACAGTTGTTCTACATAGGCATTGCAACGCATGCCATGCACTTGTTGCTGATAAATTGAACCTTCTAAGCTACACTTACAGATTTACTACTTACTTTCAGGTGAATATCTACAAATTCTCTGACGAACAATGTAAGGAAGCTTACCCAGTCCACCGACATCTTAAAAATGGTTACGATAGAACGACCCAAGTGTGCTATGGGGACGAAGAGCTGATCAGTGATACTTGCGAGGTAAGATAACTAGTGATCAACCTACAGACGACGTGGTAATCCACGACGCGGGCTCAGTACGGGTTTGTGAATGAGTGTACTTAATAGTACACCCACATTTCGCCAGTCCCCATATAATTGGGGGCGACCCTTTTGCCATCAACCGGGCACAATTCCTGACTCCGTGGCTGCTACCGAGAAATTCCTGATGGAAAAACCCAATAACGCTATGCCCGACCCGGCAATCGAGCCCAGGACCTCATGCTCAGCAGTCGCGCTTGCGATCACTAGACCAGCTAGGCGAGGTCTCATGTCTTCGAATTTTCGGTTCTAGGACATGCCAGTTTTGTCACGATGCCTCTCCTTCACCGGACGTAATAAATAACACAAATTAACCTGACTGTCTGCCATCACTCAGATACAGCTTGTCGCTTTGCTGTCCTCTCCATCGATGCCCTAAGCCGAGGCTTGTAACTCACACGGGTACCCTTAGCGTGTAGTCGCTTAGTTTATAAATTTTATGCCCCTAGCTGAAGACCTTAGACTCAAGGCATCCACAGGATAGTCCGGTTAAGCAGTAGCTAGCCTCATAGGTTGACCTGCGAGATGAAGGACACTTTTAACGTACACATCTTGCTACATCGTTCTCACATAATGTACCATCTCAACATAAATGACGTAACCAAGTTATTGTAAAAGTATTCTGATTTAAAAGAGTGTCCATGGAGTTTCTTGCCCGTTCTTCTCCATAGAGATCTACGTTAGGGAATGGGCAACTACAGTACTTTCACAGTTTGTATGCCTTGTGACTGGGACTGTAGCTACTTTTCATTGTTGTCTTTGTTTCGACAATTCAAAAGTGCCTGTAACTGGCCTATTTGAAATAAATGCTTTGATTTTGATTTTGACACATCGAAAAAAAAGAATGCCTGCCTGCCCACTTTTTATCCAAAATACAAAATTCCGGTGGTACGCACGACGGCTAATCAAGCTATACAAAACCATTTTATGCGGATCTCTCATTGTATAGGAAATCTATACAAAGCGAAGTTATACTGGAAATGTACAGCTTCATGTGCCGCCGTTCGTACAGACCAGCCCTCAAATTCACAAACGCTTCGAGTCGGGTGCGACAGTAAAAGAAACCTCTAACCGATTACATGTTCCTCCCCAGGGTGACAGCGGGGGCCCCCTCCAAATTAAGAATGTAAAAAATAAGAAATCCAGCTGCCTTTATACTATAATTGGAGTCACATCGTACGGCAGAGCCTGTGGTTACGTCGGCAGCTCAGGGATGTACACCAGGGTTTCCTATTATATACCCTGGATTGAAAGCATTACGGGGAAGCTAAAGTAAATGATGGTCAGATAACGTCAAATAAAATTAAGGCCAGAATCGTTTCATATTTCATTTCATTTATTCAATAACAATTTACATTTTGTCTAAAATGTGTTACATAAAAAAACGTAACTAGATTAATAAGAAATAGAAAAATATACCATCACTATCACAAATTAAATTAATTAAAATATTAATATTCCTTTATTAATTTCCTAAACATATAATTTACATTTTTAAATATTTCTATATAAAAAAAATTAAAAAAAAAAACATTTAAAAATATAAAACATAGTAGCCCACCGGCATCAGGAACAGGGTCCGAGCTACCGGTGGTCAGGGCTCTTGAGAGAGGAACCTCCTAACGATACGCGCCGTGTCCAGAAGTACTGCTTTCTGAATCAAGCCCTTGATCCAGCTGCCATGCGAGAGCCTCCTCAGATCGTTACCTTTTTAAAATAATATTGAATTTTTTTTTTTTTAATTTTCTTGTTGAATACTTTACGTACAAATTATACATGGGATCATTGTACTAAGATAATAAAAATACTTAATTTGTAACTCAGGGGGATCGGCGTTGAGGGCTGAAATACAGGTTATGCCTAGTTCGGCCCCAAATGCTTATACTTTTGAGTACTTTAAGTTTAGATTAAGCACTCTATTTGTAAAAAAAATTACATATTTATTTGAATAAACATTATCATTTATCATAGTGGTCGCTAGCGCAACTGCTGGACTTGAGGTCCTGGGCTCGATTCCCAGCCCCCGTAGCATGACCACCGTAGACAAGAATTTGTTTGACGGAAGAATCGACAAAATGACATAGTTCAAAGAAATCTGTCATTGTGTCGACACAATCTGTCATTTTGTCGATTCTGTCATGTGGTCATGCTACGGGGGCAGCTCGAGCATGGCTTTTCCTATCCGGAATCTCTCGGTAGCAGCTGTTTGAGGCTTGTGCCCGTTCCTTGACGGCAAATAGGTTCGCCCCTATACCATGGGCCTTCAACAAAACTGGCGGGAACCTTCGGGGGGAACAGGCGCTATGTTACGTTGGTATTTTTTTTTAAATGGCTACCTTTATTCCATCTCTTTGTTTAAAGCAACTTTTACAATGATTAAACCTGAAATCGCGAAGAAGAAAACTAGACAAAATGAAACAGCTGATTTTTTTGCAGCGATATCGCCATTTTTCTTGATATTCTGTGTAATTTGGGGCAAGTCTTTAAATAAAAAGCAAGTTTGGTACTTATCTCAGTAGATATTTATTTAAAGATCTTTTCATCTTTTGGTATAATATGAAACTTATAAACTAATTAATATCTAAGCCGCTACACTTTCTTGTCCATCATCATCTGAAAATAAAGAAAAAATAAATTAATATATAAAATAAAAATAAAAAAACTCTTAAATAATTTCACTCCAGGGTCTGTTTCTCGCTCTATCAAATGACCGTTCTGAGCGAGAGAAAAGGATGAGAAGCATAGAACAATGCGATTCCGTGCTGCTAGACGAGGAGGTCTAAGCTTCGTTAGTCGCTGGTCGGTCCGTGCATCCATTTGAGGTGACCATACTGAGACCCGTCCGTGCCTCGGAAAGTACGTGATGCCGTTGGTTCCAGCATGCGAAGCTAAAATGGGACTGGGCGGGTCATGTTTTTAGGATGAACCCGGACAGATGGGCGAAGATAGTCACACAGTGGGTGTCTGAAGTCGGCCGTCGTAACCGAGGCAGGCCATAATTCGGCACCGCGTTCTTTATGATAGGTACATCAACATAAATAAAAATACATTCGCGGTAGATAAATAGGTATACAAATAATAACACGAAAAGCGAATTCAGACTTTATTTCTTAACCGTAAACGGTGAAATTTAGAAATTTTATCAAACTAGGTAAATACGCAGTTTACAAAAAAATATTCTGAGAAACCTATTGTCTCGTGTTCGACTGGACTTTACAAGGATGCACAACCGAATTCCACGGTTAACGTTATAAAAATAAGGTCTTTTTCTGTTCGAATTGCCTGCCTTTGTAGAAGCCGCCACAAGCATTGCCGCAAGAAAATTGTTTTGAGCTGTAATACTATTTTTTATTTATCATATGGTAGGTAGATAATTAGGTATGTTTATTAAGTACCTATTAAAAATAACTCCCAAGCGTACTCGTCATTGTGTAGTTGAATAAGTACGAGTATTAGTGATTTCGTGATGAGACTGGTGAATTAATTGTCAATTAATTTCTCTCGTTTACGAGGAGACGAGAGATGATGGAGGTAAATGGACTTACACCAACCTTAATCGTACCTGAAATGAAATACCTACTTGCAGGTACTTTTTCAGCTGGTTATTCGTCCGACGCCCATTGAGTCACCGCGAGTGCACGATCAGCTGTGTCGCTCTACGTCATCGACGAGCGCATCGCGTACAATCTTGCGTTTATGAATGAAATAGTGAAACCGCTACTAAGATTTAACTCGAATGACAGAATAAAAGTGATAAATTTCTAACTTCTCTATTTGATGTCTTAAAAAAACAATAACTATGCTAATAGTAACTATTACTCGACTGGAGTTACTATGTTTCGGCTCCAGAACGATGTAAAAGTATTCGTGTAGATATTGTTACAAGAGCTCAAATAATTGCTTTGCATAATGAAGGCAAAAACTTGTCAGAAATAGCCAGAGAGACCGGTCTTAACGTAAGTAGTTTTGTTTTTGCACTTTTATAAAAAAAAAACTCCATTATTATTAGTTACTATACTACATAATAATCATTGTTGCGTATTATATATTTCTGTTTTATTGTTGCAGAGGAAAACAGTAAGTTGTTTTATGGGTACGAAGATTTGAAGAGGAGGGTTCTTTGCAACACCATCAAAGAACTGGTAGACCACGACTTATAAACACATTGCAGCGTCAAACCATGATAAAGGAGTATGAAGAAAATAGATTTCTGTCGACGAACCACTATGCTGGTTTATTTGACACAAGTGTTGACACTGTCCGTCGTGCTCTTCATAGTAAAGGGCTGCATTATCGGACGCATGCTGTGAAACCCTTGCTCACAGAAAACCATAAAAGGGCAAGATTACAGTTCGCTTTGGATCACATAAACTTCGATTGGAGTAATGTCATCTTTTCAGATGAAAATAATTTTAAGTCCAGTGAACACGGACGCTTATGTTTGTGGCGCCGAAATAATATGCGATACACAAGTGGTCACGTAGTGCCCAATATGCAATCCGGTCATATTACAGTGAACATGTGGGGATGGATGAGTGCAGCCGATCTGGGAGAACTAGTCAGACTACCAAGTCGTGCAAATAGTGCAAATTATATAAAGTGCTGAAGGAGACCATGTTGCCTACCGTTCGAAATGTATTTCCAAGTGAAGAATTACCACACATAAAATTTGTGCAGGATAATTGTCCAATACACCGTTCGCACAGTGTGCAGGCGTGGTTTCGTCAGCATAATGACATTTGCGTTATTCCTTGGCCTACATCACTGGATTTAAATCCCATTGAAAATTTATGGAGTGTTATCGTTCAACGGTGGAATAATCAAAATGAGCGTACTCCAGATGCGTTAGAGGCTTATTGTTTACAAATATGGGAGAGTACTCGTGGTTCAGATTTGCGTAAAAATTTAATTAATTCAATGCGTTCCCGCATGCAAGCTGTTTTCGACCAGAATGGTGGTTACACGAGCTATTAATAAGTATACTTAGTACTTATTCTTTATGTTAACTGGAGACCTGGTTGTGTGTATAACCTATTACTTACGTATTTTTAATAACTTAAAAAAGTTATGAACACTTCAAGCTTAAACACAACATAATTTTTTATTTTTTATGTTACCTACTAACCATTTGGTATGTTTTTGTTCAATTTTGTAGTTTTTAGCCTACCTATTTAATCCGTATAACTTTTGTGATAAAATAATAATCTGGTCTCCTGTTTCTTTTTATTGAGGTTACATAAGCTTCAATCCTCTTTCCGATTTTGGAAACGAATACTTAAGCTATGACCTCAATAAGAAGTATTACGTAATATTATAATGCTATACGATAATTAATAAACTGACTGTTAAATATGAATAATAAATTGTAAGAAATAAACCTCTATAATTGTTTAATAGTGTCTTTTTGTTTGGCGAGCCTGTTTACTTGCGATAACTCTGCCATTTAATACCCACTCGTTAGCTTAATGAATATAATTATTCCTATCGGTTTCTTTAGATTTTATCATTTAACCTACGTATGCTAGTAAATGTAATGCTTCACTAAAGCTTACATAGATAATTAGATAAATGTATTAAGAATAGAATAGAATAGAAAAACAAAACAGCTTAAAAAAAAAAAAAAGCAAAATAGCTTTAATCCTACTTAATACGTTTCTTCCTAACTCCTTACAATCCTCTCCAATTCCAGGTCCAAGGTCATCGTTTTTTTTTTTCAATATCTCAACAGAATATGTTACATTTAGTTAGAACAAAAATATAAAAATCTACCCCGTTTTTATTTCACTTACAAGAGACACTGCTAATTAAGGAGTTAATACGTTTCGTAAATTAGCCATAGTTATGAAGAAACCAACGCCATCTAGTTTTTATTTTTGAAAACTTGAACTCTAATGTTTACTGGAAAATAGACTCTAAGGTATCCATGCAATTTTGCAGGTGAGTGTACATGCCGACTGATAACGCGGTGAATCTAGTCGAGTTTACGGATTGTTTGGGGACGCTGAGCGTAGTAGTGGCTAATGAAGGGCCTATGCCACACTTGACGGAAATTCCGACGCCGAACTTCCGTTGCGGTAAATCCGGAACAGACGCAGAGGGCGAGCTGTCCGCGACCGAACGACCGATTATCCGCGTAGTTTGCCCGTTATTAGTCATTTATATGCAATAACATGTATTGGCGTTCCGACGCGGAAGATCCGCGACGGAATTTCCGCCAAGTGTGGCAAAGGCCAAGGTGTTGAGTGTGTTTTTATGCTCGGCGACTTCAACGCCCACCCGGGTGAGCAATTCTATTACGAACTTTCAAATTTTTGTAACGATTTGGATTGGAAATGTGCCGATATTATTCATTTAGGTTTATTGTCTGACGCATTTAGTTTTATAAGTGACGCTAATAGGGCGTTAATATGGTTGGACCACTGCGTTGTAACTGAGTCGGCTTTTCAAACTATAGTCGATACTCACATCAAGTATAACCCGGTGTGGTCTGATCACTTGCCACTCATTATTAAGTGTAATATAAATAATGTAAAACCAAAGATTTTGCAGGAAAAATTTAAGTGTAATAAAATAGAATGGGGGGAGAGAAACCACGAACAAATAGATTTATATAGAAAATTATGTAATGATAGTTTAAAAGAAATTGATTTTCCGCCTGAACTTAGTAACTGTGGTGATAAAAGTTGTGACAACCGAGACCACATGCGTATAATTAACATTATGTATAATAAGATTGTTAGTGCATTGTGTAAAGCCACCTCTGAGAGTCATACTATTGTTAAGCCGAGAAGAAAACAACTGGTGATTGGAAGGAACAAGCATGTTCATGACGCTCACGGGGTAGCTCGGCGTTAATTTATGGAATGGGTACTGTGGGGTAAACCGAGTGAAGGACGGGTCTGGGAGGAGATGCGGGAGAGTCGTAAAATCTTTAAATCACGCCTAAAGTGGTGCCAAAATAATAGGGAGCAGATAAAGATGGATATCCTTGCTTCTCACCATTCGAAGCATGACTTTCGGAACTTCTGGAAAACTACTAGTAGGCTAAATAACAAGCCGGGCTTACCCGTGAGCGTCAACGGTGTGAGTGAACCGAAATGTATTGCGGATGTATTTAAGGATTACTTTATGGTGAAATCGCCATTGGGACCATCACGGTCCGTCAAGCACAGCAGATATCTCACTGTCCGACTTATTGACCAAAATGGACGATATTAAAAAGCAGCAAGACGTTAAATTTACTACCTTGGAGCTATCTCTGATGGAGTTAATAAACCAAAACGCTGAAATAAATAAATCAATGGTGTTGTTGTTCGAAAAATACGATGACGTTCTTAGTGACTTGAATACTCTTCAACAGGAAAACTGTTCATTAAAGAGCCATATAAAGACTTTGGATGCAAAAATTGAACTTTTTGAAAAAAAAAGCACGGTCTACTATGATCGAGTTAAGAAATGTCCCAGTCCCTGTATCTGAGAACAAAGAACAGCTAGTTGAGATAGCAAAAAAGATTGAAAATGTTTTTAATGTTCCAATCCTAGACTCCGATATTCGAGATGTGTCTCGTCTAAAGCTGAAAGACAAACCCATAGGCCTTATAATCGTAGATTTTCACATCAACCATAAAGAGAGAACAGTTTATAAAGGCTACGGGGTCATATAATAAGACAAATCGTGAAAATCGTTTGAGTACTACTAATCTGAATATGATTAGACCAGCAAAGCCAATATACGTAGCTGAATCTTTGACTGCTTCAATCAGACGTCTGCACTACATAACCAGATTATTTGCTAAAAAACATAATTACGAGCACTGCTGGACTTCTTTTGGCAAGGTGTTTCTGAAACAAAAGGAAGGCCAAGATTCCAAGATTGTATTGAAAAATGTGTAATTTTAGTTGCCCACACAAACGGAGTTCTTGTTGCGACGGTGCATTAAAAAAAACCAAATAACAACCACTTGAGTAGGTGATGATTTAATATTGTAGGTGTTCTTTAAAAAAGGAACTTCTTTTTAATGACAATTCAGTAGAAATCGCCAATGCAAAGGTCAAGTTGGAAGCGGCGGTGAAATGCATATATCAATACAAATGCAACAAAAAAAAAATTACTTACATTTTCCAACTGCGTATTTTGATGTCTCAACTGAGCCAGCAGACCTTGAAACGTCACGTAGTCAATCGATCGCTGTATGAACATAATACATTAATTATTGACTAAATTGTGTCTGACATTAGTTCACTGAAATATTTGGTGACGGTGTTCAATACGATTTACCTCTATATAAGCCATCAGTAAGCGCGCCACATCCGGATTTAGTGTTGTTAATAATACGTTCCGACGATCTCTATTTCGTTTAATATCTTGCTCATAGAGGATGTCTTCGTAATCCAAGGCGCGCTCGATCTCGCTAAAGACATGTTAAAAGTTTAGTTATGCAATACTTTCATACAAGCAGGCGTGTGTTAGCATGTAGCTAAGTGTTAGCATGTATCTTTGAAAACTCGTTAATTTTGAAAAAAAAAGTAACACTGTATTATTACACTATTCGATAGCGTCGCTATTAAGGATCAAATTCTCGGAAGTAATGGCATTTGCAAACTAAAGGAAAGAGCTCATCTATACTAATATTATAAAGCTGAAGATTTTGTTTGTGTGAACACGCTAATCTCAGGAACTACTGGTTCGAATTGAAAAATTATTTTAGTGTTGGATAGCCCGTTTCCCGAGGCTATAGCCTATATAACATCACGCTACAACCAATGAGAGCGGAGTACAAATGAGACATGTTGTAAAAACGGGGATTATTTTTTCCTGTGCATGCGCTACGTCATCATCATCATCATCATTTCAGCCGAAAGACGTCCACTGCTGGACATAGGCCTCCCCAAAGTGTCTGATCCCCGTTAAAATTACGCAACAATCATGTACGACGGAATTGTTCCTCTTAAAAAGTTTAAAAAATGTCGGCGGAAAAAGGATGCTATCATCCTTTAAGGTTAACTCACTATAACCTTTTTTATAGTAATCTATTTTTTTCTAAACTATTGCATTATTAGGGATGGTGTTTTTATAAATATGGTATTAATCCTTATCCAAATAAATACGTTATTCATCACAAATATTTAATTTTCAACAAAATTGCCCTTCATTTGCCATCATTTGATTTCAATGAATATCTTAGGAGATATCAGTTTTAAAATAACTCCGCAGATAATAATGATCAAATAATCTGCTCGCGCATATACTAATATCCTCCTCCCATCCTCTCTCTCTGTTGTGACGCAGACGAAGTTGCGTGGGTCAGATAGTTTTTAATAAAAAATACAAAGCATTATGTAACCAGTTAGTATTTATCTACGAAACGTCGGACAAAATCACTATTGTCTCTAATTCACTTCACGTTCTTTTACCGCAAAGAGATGATAAAAATGAAATACGAGTAGAATGATGTAAAGTCGACTACCCTGCGGGATCAGCTCATTAAAATTTTCCTTTAACACAAACTCAAAACATTCATTTAAATTAGAGCATCACAGGCACTTTTGAATGTCAAAGAGAAAAGGATGAATGCAGTCCCAGTCAAAAGCATAGTAAATTGTGAACGTACTGTAGTTAGCCATTGCGTAGATCTCTATGGAGAAGAATCATCATTCATGTTGAGTTATATGTAATGGCCGTTTTCACATTATTCGATTACGATAACGACACGATGTCGTTATACTGGTAGTTTCATTTATCCGATGATGTCAAGACGACATTAACCAACAGCTTGTACGCGTTATGCCCCTGAGCAGTCTCGAGTGCCTAGTCGCGTCCCGCCAGCAACTTACATCGTTACAAAATGAATGAAACTACCAGTCCAACGATTTCGTGTCGTTATCGTTATCGCCTAGTGTGAAAACGGCCATCCTCGATACAGTAAATCGATAAAGAAATTAAAATAAACAGTAGCAGCTAAGTGATGACCACTCCCAACTGACAGTGCCCATTTACGAACATGATGCATTCAGCTCAACCATCTAGAAGGGCACTAAATAATCCGACACCCACCACTATCAGCGAAAAGTTTGAGTGAGCAAGATATTCTCTCTTAAGTTTACCGTATGTACTTCCCAGAATTTGATTCCCAGATTTTAGTATCGCGACACTATCGAATAGTGTAATAATAGTGTTTTTTTTTCCAAAATCAACGGGTTCTTTTCTTGGGTAGGAACATCGATTTTTCAGAAATCTAATTATGCAGTTTTAGAGTTCATCGAAATCAGGCCCGAGACTCCTTTGAGTATTTAACGCTTACTCTCATAGTTTCGGATTTGGCCATCCACGCCCACTTGAAAAATTCACCTGTATACATAACATAGCATTTATAATGCTTTGCTTACTGAATTAAATACTAGTTCGGAAAAGTATTTTGGCTCAATTATGTTTTTTGAATTGACCTTTTGCTTTAGTTGTTATATCGCACAGCATTTTATTTCCATTTCAACCCCGCAGGTATTTTATCATTAAATTCTTTACCATTAAGATGTTAGTTTTCATCAAAGTAAGCCGGACAACTTTATTTGACGAGATAGATGTCTATAAAATTTTGCATTATGCAAGCTATAAACATTATTACATACTGAATGCTAAAAATTCGCTTCTCAAAATATTATAATTGGAATTAGAACGCGCTCCGCTTATAAACACTCGCCGATTCATGACCACTCTCATACTTCATCATACATATCAAACAGAAATTCCCGGTAAAATAACACAGCGTCAATTATTATTACTTAAATATGTCTCAATTTATATCATGCGTACAAATGAATATGGAGAAGAATCTTATCATTTCAAACCTGATGTCCTGCGGCACACGAGCATCGCAGAGAGTTTCAACTACTTTGGAGCACTCCGCTTTCCTCGCTTTGCTTGGCCCGGCTGCGAACAAAATAAATACGCGCCAAGCATATAAAATTAGCTATCCTAAGTTTATTTTATTACTAGGTATATAAATATGAGCAAAATGCATTGAATTTATTAATTGTGATACGGTTAAAAGAAGTTGAACTTAAACAAACGCAATTTTTATAAACAAAGGATTACTAAAATTGGAACTATTCACTATTCCACTGCAAACTCTTAACGTTTGTTGAGTTGTTTTCACCACCGGAATAATGTTAAATAAATAAATACAACATAATAAATTAAAATACCATAGCTTCACTTTACGTAGTGTGATTAGTCATGTAAGCATCAAATTTTTTTAGTCATCCTTGGTTTATCAAACCCATGTATAAATAAATGAGTTTAAAGGCATATCTGATTTTGAACCAAACACAAACGTATGCTTTTTAGAGCCTATGTAATCGTTTCAATATAATAAGTCTTAGATTATCCTTATTCTTAGATTACTTAGCCGCATCGAAACAAAATGCACTTTTGTTTAACAAAATTGACTAACTGAAATTTTCACATGAACATTTTAATCAGGTTTTCTTTATATGCCTGGTCTTTTTCAAACTTTGTTGGGGTTGGCTGCTAGCCTAACCAGATGAATCAGAATACAGTATATACATACAGCGACCGTCTAATGATTTCTAAATTTACGGGGTTCCACGAAGCCCTTAGATAAGATGGGTTTACAAATATGCAATATAAAATTAATTGAAATAAGTACTGGATTTTTTTAACTTACCAAATTTTCTACGACATAATTTTATACAAAATTATCTTTTTTTTTCCTTGAAAATTGTTGTTCCAAATTAGCAGTGGTACGATTTTCTATTAATTAAAATATTTTTATAATTTGAAGACGCTCGTCCTACATCCACTTAGGACAATAATGACACATTAATACGAAGCAGTTAACATAGTTTTTTCAATACACGTCTTCATTCGGGGATGAATGTTTATAATCTCAGCAAAGACATTCAGAAATATAATCTGTTATATTGCCCCAAACAATACCTGTTTATATGGATATTGTAGGAAACACTATCAGGAACAGGACGTAGTCGAATAATGAGACAATGAATATACGAATTACTCTTATATTTTACTTGTACTGCACATACAAAATACAATTCTTAACACTAGGTAATATTAATTCTAGCACAACCTATTGCGTCAAGTTTCAAAACCCCCAAGAGAACCGTGCAACCGCCAAACGTTTCGTTAGCCCACGTTAACCCCGCCATTTGAGCGGGAAGAAATGAGTTCTCTGATTGGTTCCCGCTATTTTGCGTCAACCAATCACAGAACGACCACGAACATAATAAAAGGCTAAAGTTGCCAGTGTAAAATATTAAGATGAAAGCTCTATTAATACGAATATCGATTAAAATAATCGATTAGCAAAATCAAAATTCACAAACCCTAACAATATATTATTCATTAATGCAGGTTTTATGCGTGACTAATAAAACCAAAGTTGTAATGCAGCCATGAAGGTACCATCAGTGAACAGATTCTGACTTAGATAGCTTATATTTCGGAAACGTGATGCTTTGTCTACAAAAAATGTTTGTAATGATAAGTTAGGCCGGTCAGGCTTCATACAAAAATCTTCAAACTCTTTATCGATTTAATGTTATTTGACAAATTAACTATTACAGTTTTTGTAATATAAAAGTAATTTAATGTAGTTTTCATTAAAATTCAGAAATAAATAGGTTTTTTTTTAATATATAAATTATGGATCGCAACCGTTAGCATCGAGTGTTTTTGAATGTGATATCAAAATGTGGGTAGTTTTTTTTTTTAATATCAACAAATTTAACATTTTACAGTTAAAAATAACACTTTTTTAAAGCGCTTGGCGTAGAGAACACAGATTTTCGTTATTGACGTGGCGGTCAAAAGGGTAAGCTTGCAACAGCCTCCGAAGGGGGAAAAAGATCTGTATGAAAGTTTTTCTATTGATTTTATAAATGCTAATTTCGACATAAACGTTTAGTAAGCCTTCGATAAAACTATTCAATAATCACTAACATAATCTAACATGCAAGTTGTTTTAATTCTATAAAATTACATTACTCTCATGTAATTTTATTTTATGTGCGGGATCCGCACGCTGCGTGATTCCAAACCCTATTTAGTCATATTATTGTTTTATATCGCTTATTTATGAATTTTGCTACTCTATAACGAAATTCATAAATACATTAATAATTAATAAATTAATAATTTATTTAAAACCAAATTACATAAATGTCAAATAAACAAATAGGAAATGTTTAATAGATTACGAAACAGTCATAGTTATAATAGATAATGACGCGCCTTCGGCTTGGATGTTAGTCCACCTCAGCTGCAATAACATTGACGCGAAGCTCTCACCGAAGCCTAGTCGACCTCTGCTGCTACGAATTCCTCGAACGGAGAACTATAACGCCGTCCAGCCGACTGGCAGGGTCGCCATGCGATGTGGGGTTGAGGAGGGGTTGAGTAAACAACATGACGTGTATTACTTTGAGAGTCAATTGTGAACTGAGACTCGACTGTGCTCAACTACAGTCCTCAACTGCCCTCTCTCCTTTAATAGGTGGTTTAAATATACATAGATAGTACGTGACTACGTGCTAACACTGAGCCTACGGAGAACAGCGGTATGTGAAAGTCCACCAGCTACTACATCCAAGTTCCACTTGTTATATAGGAGCTTGGATTTTGACAATAAATGTTCCATTTTGAATCTCAAATCGTGTGTTTCACTGTGCTCAAAAATATCGCGACACAAGTGGGAAAGTACCCACAATACAATATTAGAAATTATGCAGAAAATCTTATAGATCACGAGAATGTAGTATGCAGGAGCGACCGAAGCGAGCTCGAAAAATTTCGCACCAAATCTCAAATAGGGTAGAAAAAAACTTTAGAATTAAAACAATGTAGAATGTAAGTGCGTTTGAAGTGAGCTCGAAAAATTATGAACCCCGCCTGGAACAGAATGGGTTTTCTTTGCTCCATACAGAAATAAGAATAACTTTGTCAACTTTCGTAAAAGAAAGAAAAAGTTAGCCAGAGCGAGCAAAGCGAGCTCGAAAATTTTCCGCGGTCTGCAGACCGTAGGTTGGGAACCAATAGACTAGAGCTTGAATTCATTATATCAATCATTTGTAAAATCACTAGGAAATTACGGACGCAAACAGTTTTGTCTCAATTTTTCCAACTTTCCAGATGGCCCCTCGATTTAACTGACTTTCCCTGACCACCTTGAGCTTCTCCGACTTTTCCTTGACTTTACAAAATGTGGAACACCTGAGGACTCATTTCAATATTTAATATTAAAGAATAATGGTATAAAAAAATGATATTATAAGGCTTTTTAACACAAATAAATGCTTAATAAACAAAATTAAGGATGAAATATTATTCACAAAGAAAACTGAGAAAAAGTATAGGCCAGCAACCAATCCCAAAATTTTTGGTACCCAATGACAGTACTGCTAGTAAGGATCAAATCCAGCAAGAGATTTTTAATCAATTTAGTTGTTTTAGTGAATAGACTGGTTTTTGTGGATAGGCTCTCCAAAAAACTACTAATGCTGTTAACTAATAACACCTAAATTAATGGAGCCTTATACCATTTATTAACATCTGAAAGCACCTTGTGTGAATTTAATCAAACATTAGTTTGGAAAAAAAATAATAATCTGTCATGGCCCAAAAATTACGAAAATTTACATTACAAAAAAAAATGTACGTATGTTCGTGTATGTATGTGTTGTGTACAAACTGTGACAACAAATTAGCACATTATTAGACAATGTTATGATGTGTGTGTTATCAGAAACAAAAATCTGTTGCACGCACAAACTGATTATGTAATGATTGTAAAAGGGATATTGCATGTCACAGTAAATCCATAATTAAATTTAAGGTATTCAATAATATTGTGTGCTAAGTATTCGCGCATGCTAGAATGTTTTAATGTGATTTTAAATTTTCTTGATCTTAATATTGAAAACAATTTAACAGTCTTTTTTGCTTTTCGCTGAGCAATTAACTCCTTTGATTTTAAATCATCTAATCTGCCCCATCTCTCAATAGCAATAAGATTTATACAATGAGCTCTCTCAAAACTTTTTTCAAGCCTTAGCCTAGGGGAATATTTGTGTAATTTATTATAATATTTGGATGAACTGCCAGTTTCAGATTTGATTGTTTGAATAGAGAACTGGTCAAACTCAATTAAAGATGATTCCTTGAGTGAAATGAAGCACTTGAATTTCAAAATGTATTTGTCCTAAACTTTAATTACTCAATTCAGAAAAAGGCATTAAATTAAACTAAAAGTAGTTTTTATTTTTTTTTATGTGAATGCACCCTGTCTTCTAACACTCTGAAATATTTTATGTATGCTTGAAATAGTTGTTTGCCCCGAAATGTAACTTGTAATGTAAAATCATACTAATAAATTAATTAACATTGCGTTGGTTTTTATCTTATGGCTATAGGAAGATGGGGTAAATTCCCGTACCCATTTCATTCGGTACCCATTCTTTTTTAATATTGGACTTGGAACTTTGGCAAAAAAATCTGTTTATTAATGTAGCAAGATAATTACCCTCATAAGATCCTGCAGCTCGTTTGATTGCACCACTTTTGTTAGGAATTGTACATGTAGGAAATGGAGGCGGAGGCCTACTTGCATCAAACCTGTAATGTTTACAAAACATATTGAAATTAGTAATTCCTTTTTTTAATAGCCTGATCTGTCCCACTACAGCTGGGCAAAAGCCTCCCCCAATTCCATGAGTTCTTTTCCCATTCCTCCTCGAACCATTATTATTATTATTCCTAAATACTGGTATATTTTATGATGTTAATATTGATTCATTATTGAGTTCACTATACTATTTAAGAGGCCTAGTATATTTCGGCCGTATTTTCTTATTCTGAGAAACTGAAAGACTTTAACCACTTTTTCTTATTAAGTAGTTGAGAATAGCTATCAGTGTAGTTAATAGCAGTCTCTCTTTTCCGTATTTTTTTATCTATTTATATAAAGCCAAATTTCCAGAGCAAGTTTTTCCTAAAATGCGCGATAACTTTTCCGAGCGAATGGATTGAACCATTGTACACAAGCAGACGAAATAAAATATTATATAATATCTCTTAAATAGTGGTTAAGATCCTGGTGGCTTCAGAATTTAGAAATATGTATGGAATATCTATTTAAAAATTTCAATCATATTATCATCATTCCAAACCATAAAAGTACTAAAAATGCTCAGAATTAACTGTAAATTTCTCAGATTACGTCAAACATCGTTCTGCGTGATTTCATTCATAAATAATAATATTATCCCAATATAAGTGGCCTTTTTTTTTTTTTTTTTTTTAGGGTGGGAAATCATCCAATGACCCCCTCCGCTCTGGGCGGAGCGGAAGGGAGTGTCAGACTTGTACTGACTAAAACCCATCCATGTTCCTTCTTTGCCCTTTGTGTTCCAGGGCCGCGGTATCTCTTTCGAACAGTCCCACAGCCCAATATAAGTGGCCTAAAACTACAGTAATACACTCTAAATAAGTTGTAACTTCAGTGACAGTGTTATCAAGGCTAGAAGCTGCAAATACGCGTTGAAGAAGGTGATAACAGTGCATTTCGCTTAACAACACAACAACACCATAAAAACAGGTTTGGCTGTAAATTATTTAAAACGATAAGTCTACGCACGGAATACTGGGTCATACTAACGACAATCATCAACAAGACACAGTCGCAGATATTTATAATAACGTAAACAAAGAACAGATGACTCATTAACGGTGCATTTAAACAAAATGACAAATCATTGACCAATCAGGACCAATCACACATAGTTGACAGTGACTTGTCATTTTAATCTACGTTCGGAAACCTGACTTTACTGTATTGAATACCAGCTTTTTGAGACGACGTTCCATTACACGTAGATTTATAAAATTTAGAATATTGATATTGTTATCGAGGTATACAATGGAGGTATGCAACAATATAACATATCGTAAAATTCAAAGAACCAGCTCTTTAAATGACATCAGCAGAGACAGTTCAACACTATTCGATGCGACCATGACCAGCTTGCCAAACACCTCATTAAATACTAGTCAAACTGTAATGGACTTAAACGAAAAAGTTAAGCAACTCTCGGACGATTTATTAATAGCGCACCACGAAATTGAGAACCTTAACTCTGAAAACTTTCGTTTAAAATCTGACCTTCAGAAATATTTTAAAGTTATAGATGCATATAAAACTATAAATCTAATGGACAAAAATAAGGCTACACCTCGATCTGGCCAAAAAAATATAATTAAACAAAAGACTGACAGAACACCGAGACTAAAGAAAGTTCCATATGACGATGAAAAGGCTACGCCCGTTATGACAGAATGTAACCAGACTTCAAGGGCTGAATCAAATTCAATAAACCACGACATAGCCACCAATTCGACGCCGCAAAAGGAAATTATACCTCTAAACACCAAACAGACAATGCCGAAAGATATCAAGCATAGAAAATTGTGTGTGCTGAGTAACAGCTCAGAAAGGGGGAGGCTGCAAAGTGTAGAAGATAATTTCGCCAGCGACTTTAATTATTGTAGTTACTCCTTACCTAATTGTAATATAAAGCACCTTTTAGCCGGCATAGAATCAAAATTCAGAGATTTTAACCTAAATGACTACTGTATAATTGTATTAGGAGAAACTGAAATCAGAGACAATGATAACTTCATTGATGTAGTGAGAGAAATCAATGAAGGTCTCTCAAATTTAACTCACACTAATATAATTGTCACCGCGCCCACATACATACGGGGGGCACTAATTTACAATTACAAGGTGGAACTATTCAATAACCTCCTTTGCATGGACATACAATATAATAAATACGCACATTTTTTCGACTCCAACTATGGTTTAACATTTGACATGTTTTCTAGCACATCTGGTAAATTAAATAAAGCTGGAACACTACAGATGTTTAAAAACATAATGAATAGAATTAAAATTGACATGAAATTATTCCCTGTGGACCACCCACCAAATGGTCAGAATAATAGTATTTTAGTGTGCGTGTATATAGGGTCTTTGGGTTGTGTGTACGGAGAGAAATGAAATGCTGCGGAACTATATAATTACTTTACTCATTAAACTTGTTACGAAATATTACAAGGAGTAGCTAATCAGGTTGGGAGCGCGTCTATAGTTTACGGTGGTTACGGGCGAACTAGTGTCGCCGGGCGCTGCACGTATCATGAATACAAAACGATGTGTCAGCGCTCCTACACTATTCCTCCCCTTTTTTAAAAAAACCATAAGTTTTTTACATAATCATTTCTAAGAACAAAAATAACATGTCTAAAACTAAGTATAAGTTTATCAGAACTACGAGTTACAAAGAATTTGCTTATACATCATTTCATTACAATCAACAATGTTGTAACCAGATATCTAGAAGGTGCGCGGTTGCGCTACTTATAATGTATACGCTTTAAACTATGTTATAAATTGAAAGTTTTTAGTTATATTATCGCGCTGTTACTACTAAAGGTACAAGCAGTGTTTGTTTTTTCTTGAGCGTTACAATCGGTATATTTGTTTTACATTCTGTACTTTTTGACGTAATAAATCTACATGAACAATGAGGACACACTTTTTCTTTTACATGGCCTTACAACTATTGTTTGGTTTATATTCTGCTGTCCTCTCTTGGCTTCATTGTGGCTTGGCCAACAACACAAAATCTGCTGATTGTCCTACGATTGAACAGCAAAATATAAACAACCAAGAAATAATCCATTTGGTGCGGTTACCTATTTTTCAAGGTACCGTCTTGAAATTCTTATAAATAGTTGCTTTAAATAAAAGTAACAAAAAGTTAAAGGTAGTCACCATGACTACATACTCTGCAATAAAAAAAATAGCACCCCTTGGAGTCCACAGTATTCGTCATGATGACGCCAATGACAACACAAATTGATACACGACACATTCACTGTTCTTATCTAAGTATTACACATAACAAAAAATTTGCACTATTACACATATTTGAACATAACTTGACTTGAATGGACGATGGAGTATGGTTTCTGGCTGGTTGTAATCAGTATATGACTTTGGGATTAGGCGATGTTTGTGGCGGTTGCACAGTTTCTACTTTAATACTCAGTAAGGCCATTGAACTTGCCACCACTTCCTTCTTTAACCATTTTCTTATGCCTTTTATACATCTTCTTTTTACTGCATATATTAACAACATGGCAAATAACACTATTGTTACTATCATAACGATGCCAATATGATTTAGTTTATTCTCTAGCTGGGCTACGTTTGAGAGGTTTTCATTTACAATGACATTTTCCTTTGTCTGAATGGAACCCATGATTTAAGAATAATGTAACTGTTTTACAATTATATGTGGCTTCTTGACTAATGTCTGATATGTATTGACTTTTTGTTCCGCGATGTCATTCGTTTCAATGTATTTGGCCTAGATTTCGATACTGCTTAATTAACGATATTTCAACGGTTTTTTGCTTAATCGTCCAGTTCTCGTTGTATATGTAAATTTTCACTGGATTTGCTCGTTTGAAAAGTTACTTTTTTGTGAATTTTCTCGCCTTTTTTAACATCGGTTTTATCTATTAACTGCTTATCTAATTTCTCTGATGGCAATTCACTATTTATCAATAGGTATGCTGGTTTCAAACGATCTATAGACACATTTGCTTGTCTGTCTGGCAACTGTACACGAAATACTTTGTCGTTTCTATTAATGACGCGATATGGTCCATCGTAAGGAGGTTGTAGAGGTTTCCGTACTGCGTCATTCCTAATAAATACGAAATCACTAGTGTATAAATCTTTGTGTACAAAAATCTTGTGGGGTGACTTGTTTTCTCTACTGGACGGTTTAAATCCATCTATCACGGCCTTTAATTTGTTTACAAAACTGTTATCATCGTACGACTTCACATTACTACTGTCGTAAAAGTCACCTGGCAACCTAATATTGCTACCATACAACATTTGTGCTGCGGTTACGCCTGTATCAGACCTAATTGTTGTGCGTAACCCTAACATTGCCGTTGCCAATTCATCTACCCAGCATTTGGTGTCTAAACGTGCTTTTAAAGATCTATGCCATCGTTCTACAGTTCCATTACATTAAGGATGATATGGAGTTGTACGCGTTTTCTGAATTCCCATTAACGTCATTAATTCTTTAAATAAATTACTTTCAAACTGTCTTCCCTGATCACTTGTGAGTTTAACTGGACACCCATAACGACTAATCCAACCTTCATAAAATGTTTTTGCTACTACTTCTGCAGTTATCTCTTTTATCGGAAATGCTTCTGGCCAACGTCTGAATCTATCTATGATCGTTAAACAATATCTAAATCCTTCAGGTGAAGTTGGTAAGGGTCCTACTATATCTATGTGAATATGTTCAAATCGTTTACTACTCTAAAAAGTTCCTAAATCGGAAACAGTATGTTTTTGGATTTTCGCTTTTTGGCATTTTATGCAAGTTTTAGCCCAATTTCCAACATCCTTATTCATGTTAGGCCAAAAATATCTTTCACAAACTAATTTCCTACTTGCCTTAATACCTGGATGGCTCAAATTATGTATTGAATCAAAAGCTAAACGTCGAAACTTTCCAGTCAAGTATGGACGTGCTGAGTCGGTTGAAACTTCGCAAACAACGTATTTATTACTATTGTATAAGGTTACACGTTTCAACACAACGTTGTTATTGTCATTTGATTCGTGTTGTAATTTTGCTAGCTCGGCGTCCGTTTCCTGCGCAGTTGCGAGCTCTGCGAAATCGAGCATCGTGGGACACGATATTGTTGCTACTCTAGATAAAGCATCTGCTACTATGTTATCGTTCCCACTAATATGCCTTATGTCTGTACTAAATTCGCTAATGAACATAATTTGCCTAGCTCTTCGTGAGGTTTCCCTATTGGTACCTGCTTTACTAAATGCAAATGATAACGGCTTATGATCTGTAAATATAACTAACTCTTGACCTTCAACCATATTGCGAAAATGAATTATAGCCAAATATATTCCTAATAATTCTCTATCGTAAGTGCTGTATTTCGTTTGAGCGTCTGTCAACTTTTTTGAATAATATCCTAAGGGTTTCCACTTGTTATCAACATTTTGCTGTAATACGGCACCTATACAAGTGTCTGACACATCGGTCATCAATGCCAAAGGGGTATCTGACATTGGATACGATAATAAGACTGCATTCTTTAGGTCTTCTTTACATTGCTCAAAATTGCGTTCGGCTAACTCTGTCCAGTTAATTTTAGTTTTATCTTTACGTTTCGTATTCCCTAGATACTTATTTAACTTTATCTGGTGATCGGCTGAGTGAGGTATGTTTGCTCTATAAAAATTCAACATTCCCAAAAATCGTCTAAGTTCCTCAATAGTTTCCGGTTTGGGAAAATTTACAATGGCGTTAACCTTATCTTCTAGCGGTCTAATTCCTTCTACGGATACTTCGTATCCTAAAAACTCTAATTTTTCTTTGCCAAAACTACATTTAGAGAAATTAATAGTTATACCAAATTCATTAAATCTTTCAAAAACTTTTTCTAAGTGCTGTTTATGCTGCGTCTCATTTTCTGATGCGATAATTACGTCATCAACATAATTAAATAAGAAATCTAAACCTTGCAAAACAGTATGATGCATGAAACGCTGAAAAGTTTGCGCGGCGTTACGTAATCCAAAAGGCATACGCATAAATTCAAATAAACCAAAAGGTCTTATAACGGCGGTTTTTTCTATGTCATTTTCCGCGACAGGTATACAATTATAAGCTCGATTAATGTCTAACTTCGTAAAAATCTTCTTATTAGCCAAAATATACGTAAAATCATGAAGACGGGGCACAGGGTAGCGATCCGGTTTGGTAATCGCGTTTAAACGTCTATAATCTCCACATGGCCTAATGTTACCGTCCTTCTTGGGTACTACGTGCAGGGGACTTGCCCAAGCGCTGTGACTCGGCCTACAGATCCCAAGCTCTTGCATAACCCTAAATTCATTTTTGGCTTTTACGTACCTGTCCGGGGGTAGCTGTCTCGCTCGTGCGTGCACTGGAGTACCTGTGGTCTCTATTTGATGGCAAACGCCATGCTTAGGTGTCTCCTTATATGAAACAGGCTTGGTTAATTCAGGGAACTTACACAACAATTCATAATAGTGGCAATTATCAGTGATGGTTTTTAAAGTTGACTCAGTGGAACTGGAGAGATTCCCTATCGTACCTAAATTAGTAACCTGATCCACTAGCCTTCGTCCGTTCAAATCAATTAACAAGTTATGTTTAGCTAAGAAGTCAGCACCTAATATGGGTTGCTGTACGTCCGCTATCGTAAATAACCAACGGAACGCTCGTCTTAGTTTTAAGTCTAGTTCTAAAATATGTGTACCGTACGTATTGATCTCGGTACCGTTCGCAGCATACAACTTATAACAGGCACTATGTGCGTTATCTTTCTTAAAAACAACTCTGCGAGGTAGAACAGACACATTTGCACCACTATCCACTAAAAAGTTCAAACCTGAATTCCTGTCCCTGACGCATAGACGGTGATTGATGTGCACGCGGTCACAGCCCTCCGTCGCTGACTGCACCGCCTCTAGTTTTCCGATGACTTGGCATCCTTCTTCTTCCAATTGCATGGTTGGACGCACTTATCCGCTTTGTTGCGGTACTTGAAGTGATAAAAACATAACCAGTTGGGGTCGTCTTCAGGTGCTTTCACGTTTCTAGACCTGGAGTTTGATCTTGACCGGGATCGCCAGCTTCTGGATCTACCATGTCTCGAGCGACCTCGGGAACCATTCTCGATCTTGCGTAATCTGTCGCTTAATTTATTAATTTCCGCTATCACCAAATTATCCTTGTCCGAAAATCCTGGTTTCTCTATTACGCTGGCGACGCTTTGAATTGGGGTGATAGTCTCCGCGACCTTGTCTGCAATCGACGCCAATTTCTCCATGTTTTCCTCATCTGTGACTGCCAATACTCCACGTACTGATGGTGGTAAATGGTTTTTCCACATCACTTTGAGCGTCTCATCGGTTACTTTTCCTCTGGCCAGGTCCCGCATTTTGCGTAGGAGGTGCGAAGGCTGCAGATCGCCTAGCTCCATTTCACCAATCAGCTTTTTAATTTGTCGTTCCGCTGACTCTTTGTACACCGAAATTAACTTTTGCTTCAAGGCCTCATATTTCTTTTCCTGTGGCGGGTCTAATAGTATATCCGCAACTTGTTCTGTGACTTCGAGGTTTAATTTTGACAATATTATCCGATACTTAGAATCGTCGGACATATTCCGGCAATTGATTATCGCCTCTGCCTTGGTGAACCATAATTCTGGTGCTCTCGGCCAAAAATCTTCTAACTTGTCGGTGATGGAGACCGGTGACAGGGAAAATTCGTCGGCTGCTTTTTTGTCTTCCATGATGTTAACTACTCACGCCGATTTTTTAAAAAAGGTTCCACACTGTAGACGCTGATGTTGAGTGAGTTCACCCGTTCTCAATCACGTACACACAATATCTTTAAAAATCACTGATGGTAAAGTCACGTTCCTAGTTTTTAAAATCACGACAACACTTTTAGATCACGTCGGGGTCACCAATTTAGTGTGCGTGTATATAGGGTCTTTGGGTTGTGTGTACGGAGAGAAATGAAATGCTGCGGAACTATATAATTACTTTACTCATTAAACTTTTTACGAAATATTACAAGGAGTAGCTAATCAGGTTGGGAGCGCGTCTATAGTTTACGGTGGTTACGGGCGAACTAGCGTCGCCGGGCGCTGCACGTATCATGAATACAAAACGATGTGTCAGCGCTCCTACAGTATCATAAATGACAGTTATTCCGACAGAAACGAGCAAAACGCAAGCCTCACGGAAAATTCAAACTTCTTTCGTCTATAAGAACATATATGTCCTACACCAAAATATCGCCGGACTCCTAAACAAAAGTGACATCCTATGTGTCTGGTTTGGAAGAGCTTCAAAGTAAGAAAAAATCTATCGATGTTGTATGTATTACGGAACATTTTATGACGCCTGAGCAAGAAGAATCTTTAAATATACCTAATTATAACATAGCTATAAGTTTCTCAAGAGAATGTAAAAGAGGTGGTGCATGTGTTTTAACAAAAATTGGACATCATTATAAAGTGATAAATTTAAACAATTACTGTATAAAAATTTGATTGAATGTTGCGCAATTGAATTAACCGAACATGGTATTATCGTTGTGTGTATATATAGGGTCCCAAATTCCGACTTAAACACAGTCTATGACAAATTGGAAAATATTCTCCATCTAGTATGCATTCAAGGTAATAAAAAGGTTATCGTTTGTGGGTACTTTAACATAAATACATTAAAAAGAAATAAACAGACCCTAGATTTTGAATACATTCTTTTAAACTTTAATTTACAATTGCAATTCTCTCAACCCACTAGAATAAGTAGTGGGACATGTTTGGATAATTTCGCGCACAATATCAGAGGTTGCAAGGGGGAAATTATAGAATTTGGACTGTCAGACCACACCACACAGGTTTTAAGATGCCCGGTTAAAAAAACATGTGCTATTAAGTCATGGCGTGTTAGACGAAGGAACTATTGCCTAGAATATTTAGATACAATTTAAAAATTGTGTAAAAAGTCTCTCATTCTCAGACATCTACAGTACTTCGGACCCTAATGAGTCTTATGTCTATTTTTTGGATCTATTTCAATGCTTTTATGACCTCTGTTTTCCTTACGAAACTATTACCAAGTCATTAACAAAAAAATCTAAATGGATCTCAAAGGGAATAAAAAAATGCAGTAAAAGGAAACGTATGCTTCTGTGGCAATATAGAGCTAATCCCACTATCAAGAATAAAAATGCATTCAAAACATATTCACGTAGACTTAAAAAAATTATATCTTTAACCCAAAAATCCCAAAATAATTATTTTATCAAAACGTCACAAAATAAATCCAAAGCGACATGGACCGTAATTAACAAGAATAAAGCCTACTTTCCTAAAGAACCTATAACTGAAATAAAAACTGACACAAAGATCGTCACGAATCCCACTGAAATAGCAAACTCCTTCAACGAATATTTTATTAACCAAGTCTCTAACTCAAATCATAGCATAACACAAGAAATCCCCATTCATTCAAACACTTTGAACTCTTTATTTATGGAACCAACTTTGCCGCATGACATCATGAATCATATCAGGTCTCTTAGAGATACAAACAGTGTAGGCAGTGATGGAATATGCACAAGTCATAAAAACAGTCTCTCAATACATAGCCCCACATCTAAGTTACATAATTAATTTAAGTATTGAGAGTGGTATCTTCCCGGAGAATCTCAAAACCTCCATAGTTACCCCACTATATAAAAAGCAAGACAAATGTCTAATGAAAAATTACAGACCTATTGCTTTGATAACCATATTTGCAAAAGTATTTGAAAAGGTCATATACACGGTTACTTTTAGGTCGTTCTGGAACCGAAAGCCATAAACTCGATCATCGAACTCGAAACGATTGGGACTATTTTTTTCAAAAAGTAACAATAAAAAAAATCACGAAAAATTAAATTTATTGTTTTTTTTGTTAAATAATGAGAACTCGAAGTAGTAGTCCTTGCGGTAAATGCATATGTGTGTGTACGTAACGTATCGACGATCGGCAACACATGCAAACGGTACCCATTGAAAAATCCATTCATCGATCAGACAGCTTGATCCGTAAGCCACGCCCCCACCCCACGCTTACACAGTCTAGCCGACGCGATCGGCGCCCTTTCTAGTATAGTCGCGCGTTTCGCTGTATTAGGTCACTCACGCGTAACCTAATCACGTGTCAAAAATGATTCGGCAATATGTCTACTCCAATGTGGAGTATTGGGCAATGGTGGATTTTTATGGGATGGCGCACCAGAATTTGGAAGAGGCTAGACTCTTGTATGCTCAGCCAGAAAACCTGAACTCACTGCGCGCTCGTGGAATCACCGACCTTCAAGTTCCCTTCACCTCCACCAATCTGGCTGTAACCCAGCGCCTCCTCGATCATGGAATGTTTGGGCAGGCATTATTAATGACCAAATAATAGAGCCTATTTTTATTGAAGGGCACCTGACTGGTGGTTCTTATTTGGATATGCTGCAGAATATGATACCGGAGTTGCTAGAGGATGTGCCTCTGGCTTATTTACGCGGTATGTACTATCAGCATGATGGATGCCCTGCTCATTATGCGAATTTAGTGCGTACGTATCTGAACAGTGAGTTTGGTGAGCAGTGGATAGGTCGTGGTGGCCCTGTGGCTTGGCCCGCAAGGAGCCCTGACTTAGCCCCACTGGATTTTTATTTGTGGTCTGAGATAAAAAGACTAGTTTATTTCGAGGAACATACTACTCGAGATGAGTTAAGAAGTGCGATTGTGGACGCGTTTAATATTGTGAAAAGTGACAGAGACGCATTAGCTAAATTAAAAGACAATCTCATTAAACATGCCCGTTTGTGTATCGAGGAATACAGAATACAGGGAAGTATAAATTGTGAATAATGATTATGTTTGTAAATAGCTCATTTTTTTTAAATACGCCTGCGCCTGTATTTATTTTTCTTGACATTAAAAGTGTACAAGTAAGTAAGTATTTAGATACGTAAAATGACCCGACGTTCCTAAGCCTGTAGAAAGTATGACGGAAAAATTAGAGTTATTGAACTTATAAGTAGATAAACGCAATTTAAATCAAGCAATAATTCGGCGCCGTGTTCTTTAAGATAGGTACATCAACATAAATAAAAATACATTCGCGGTAGATAAATAGGTAAACAAATAATAACACGAAAAGCGAATTCAGACTTTATTTCTTAACCGTAAACGGTGAAATTTAGAAATTTCATCAAACTAGGTAAATACGCAGTTTACTAAAAAATATTCTGAGAAATCTATTGCATCGTGTTCGACTACACTTTACAAGGATGCACAACCGAATTCCACGGTTAACGTTATAAAAATAGGGTCTTTTTCTGTTCGAATTGCCTGCCTTTGTAGAAGCCGCCACTAGCATTGCCGCAACAAAATTGTTTTAAGCTGTAATACTATTTTTTATTTATCATATGGTAGGGTATTGGGTATGTTTCTTAAGTACCTATTAGATCGATTGATCAACACTCGATTCAATGCCTTAAAAACAACTCCCAAGCGTACTCGTCGTTGTGTAGTTGAATAAGTACGAGTATTAGTGATTTCGTGATGCGAGACTGGTGAATGAATTGTCAATTAATTTCTCTCGTTTACGAGGAGACGAGAGATGATGGAGGTAAATGAACTTAGACCAACCTTAATCGTACCTGAAATGAAATATCTACTTGCAAGTACTTTTTCAGCTGGTTATTCGTCCGAAGTCCATTGACCCACCGCGAGCGCACGACCTTGCGTTTATGAATGAAATAGTGAAACCGCTACTAAGATTTAACTCGAATGACAGAATAAAAGTGATAAATTTCTAACTTCTTTATTTGATGTCTTAAAAAAACAATAACAATGCTAATAGTAACTATTACTCGACTGGAGTTACTATGTTTCGGCTCCAGAACGATGTAAAAATATTCGTGTATTATGCACTTTATACTTACCTAGAGAAATCAAACATTCTACTTGATGAACAGAAAGGATTTCGCAAGAACAGGACAATTAACATCAGGGGCGTTCCGTCCATACAGGCTATTAGGCCTAGCCTACCCTACCAACAACGCCAAATGCATTTATTATAACTTTGTAATAAAATAATACAAAATATTAAAAAAAAACCTTAAAACTCCTGTTAGAACACTTATAGCAACTTGTCGCGCCCGTGTGACGTAACTCAAACTCACACTATACTGTAAGGTAAGTTTGTAGCTACAAATTGTCAATTCTGAGGCTAGACGTCAGAAAGCCTATAAAACAATATATTTCATTCATAATTTTACGCACACTGTTACATATTTCCGTGTGTAGGAACGGCACACATGTGTAGATTATGGGCGTAACTCCGTTCACTGTAGACGATCACCACGAGTTATGATTGGCTAGCTAGATTTATGAATGAAAGAATATTAGAGTAGTGTTCCCAATTTGTGGACATTTCCCTATTTTGCGGGGAATTCGAGCAAAAGAGACAGACACGATAGTTTCCTTAATGACTACTAGATACAATTAAAAGAACATGGTGCTATTGTCGAATTTATACTTTCCACAAAAATGATAAATTGTTGTATTTATAAGAATTGCAAAAGCCCTATAAAAATAATTAAAAACTACATGAATTTTATTTTTCGCATTGATTTTTGGGGAGTTTGGAAAAAAATTATGACAACACCACCGTTACTGTCGTCTGTCACTTATGTTAGAAAAAAATGTAGTAGCCATATTGTTTCATGTGACAAGCAAATTATACTCAGTCATGAATGTTTTTATATCTAACTTAAGTTATAACTTATAAGTCATTCGTTTTGAAACATACATTCATGTAAATATTATTTGTTAAGTACATTTACACTTAAAGATGGTATTCTGTTGTGAAGTGTGTGGTGATTATGTGTGTTAGAAGTTAAAAGCAATAAGTTTTCGCAATTATCGTTTAATGATAAGATTCATGTGGTGTCTAAAGATAGATGTATACCCGAATTACGAGAGTTAATCCAAAAATATGATAATTCACCTCGTACTCGTCATTTCAATCTTCAAAATATTATGAAACATTTAAGCTGGCTGTGTGGGTAAGCGCTTCTAATTTACACACAAATAAATTATATTGTTTTCCGTGCATTTTGTTTAATACCTGTCCACACGCCCAAGTGCCTAAATTGGGACCGGAACGAAAAAGCTTAACTTCTCAACGCCCAATTTTAATATTACTTATTTTTTTTGTTGACAGCGCACTCTGTGTTATTTTTTAGAATTTTTCTAACGAAGCGACATCCTTCGTTCTTGTACTGATAGAAAGCCATTGAAATACCTCATATTTTAGGCAGATGGCGTTGTTTCCAATCAGCTTAATTAAAATTTTATACGCTGTGGAAAAAGTTAAATTTTGAGTAGCTGTTTATTTTTTCTGTGGTTGTGTTTTGAAGTGATCGTTGTAGGAGTTTGTTATTTGTTTGGTAAGCAATATTATATACCTTTTTGTTCCTGTTTTTATGGCCTTTCGAATGATACATGTGAATTTCGAATCGTTTTGTAAATTGAATGATTAAATCAATAGTTAGTTTATAATTTTGTCAGAAAAATCTTTATATTAATAAAAACGTGATATAACTATTAGGTAAATTGCTAGTTTGTACTTAGTCATTGTGAATTTAAAAAAAAAGCTTGATTAATAACAAACGATTTAGTACCAATTCATTCCATACCATTTAGTTAAAAGTTCGAAGGTGTGTAATGATTTGCTGACGTAGTGTAGGTATTTTTTTTGACTAGAAATTTAGTCAACGCGATGTTATTAATATCTTTAGTTCAAATTTTGTGTGAAGAGTGGTCACTATTATGATGTTATTTGATGCCTACTGAGTAAGACTATAATTTAGGTTCAAAAAAACATAGCTCGCTTTAAATTTTGAAATAATACAAGTTTTATTATGTTTTGGCTTATAAAACACAAAGGCAGTTATTCAAAGTTACTAGCCTACCCTCCGAGGAGAATCACTGCACGCCACTGATTAACATGGGTATCCATGATCTGATACGCCCTATCTTATCAAAGGTAGACGAAAAAAATGCCGTATGTGCTGTATATATGGACCTTACAAAAGCTTTTGACTACGTAGATTCTAAAATACTATTAAATATATTAGAGAAATATGGTATAAGAGGCAACATACTGAATCTTATTGAATCTTACTTACACAACAGAAAGCAGATTTTAGAAATAACACGTATATGCCCACGCACTGGTTACGAAAGAAGATACAGATCTAATAGTAGGATTATTAAATACGGAGTCCCACAAGGTGTGTGTTAGGACCTCCACTATTCTTAACTTATATAAATGATCTGCCTAGAGAAATAAAGCATCCGATGGTATTATTTGCTAACGACAGCACGGTAGTAGTAAAATGTGACTATCCTAATACATACGAAGCAGAAATAAATTTGACATTGAATAAGATAATTACTCGGCTAAATAATAATAATCTTGTCATAAATCTAGAAAAAACTAAAATAATGCACTTTTATCAAAGGATTCCTAATATATATCTTGACATTAACTACTTGGGCACTAAAATAGAGTCAGTAACTATGACAAGATTCCTTGGTGTTGTTATAGATAATAACTTGACCTGGAAACCTCAAACGGAAGATATTTGTAAAAAAATCAATAAATTTGCATATGCCCTCTATAAACTGGCTAAAATTGTTAGCCTAGAATCTCTTTTAATGGCTTACCATGGCTATGTTGCATCCACACTAAGATTTGGCATAATATATTGGGGTAATTCAGTAAATAAGGACTATGTCTTCAAAGCCCAAAAGAGATGCATCAGAGCTATGTGTGGCTTACAAAGTACCGACAGTTGTCAACCTCTATTTAAAAGTCTCAAAATATTAACCTTGCCTTCTTTGTATATTTATGAGGTAAATATATTTGTTAAGACAAACATGCACCCGTATGAAATAGCTTTTAAAAGTCAATATAGGAAACTACGAGACAGAAATAAGTTAGAGCTTAAAGTACCAAATGCAGGCACGGCTTTAATGAGGAAAAGCTTTTTTTGTATGGCCCAAAGAATATTTAATAAGTTACCTTGCTCAATAAAAAATCTAAATTTTAAGCGTAAATTATGTACTATTTTAATACAGAAATGTTACTACTCTCTCAACAACTACTTTGATGACATCTCTTTGACATAAAATATTTGTATGCTCGTAACATGACGATAAAAGCATGACGACTATCACAGTTCTGTGGACAATATCAATTTAGACATTTTTCTTAGCAGTATCTTATTGACATCATAACCATTTATTATTGACATTATCGTATTTCATTAAAGATTAACATTACCTGACATTACCTAATGCATTTTATTAAAATTGATATTGATATTACGAATTAAATTTTACCTCTTTATGATACTAGTACCTATAGATTAATTTACCTAATTGGCAAAAGCCTCCTTTAAATGTATATTTGTACGCCAAATGGCAAAACATAGAGAAACTATATTATGTAAAACAATTATTGTAACATCTTGCACACTGTTGTAACCTATGTTTACAAATAAAGACTATTGATTGATTGATTGAACAAAATGTATAAAACTTAGATAAACGTAATTACAACAACCAAATTGCAACATAGTGCAATGCCTCAGCTGCTTGAACTCAGTACCGCAGTAAAACTCATCAATTTTGTGATAGGCAGAGCATAAAAGCACGCGCATGCCCTCCACGCAAAGCAGCGATTTTTTCTTACCTTTTTGTCACATATTTGTGTCGTTTGGCGTACAGGGCATGCGCTAGCTTGTCATGAATATGACTATGGCGGTCAAAAGGTTAAAGTACACACAGAGATACATCAAGCTATACATATCCAGTATAATCTGACCTCCCTTTGTATGAGCTTCCCAATCAATGAGAGATCAGTTAAATTTGCTTTTGCATAGCTTGATTGGTTGTTGTGCATACTCAAAATACAACTATTTAATAAGATTTACAACTACTTACATGGGCAGTAGAGGAGGCGGTGGCTGACTTACTGGAAACATTGCAGGCGTGTTGAAAGGAGGTGGAGCTGTAAGAGAAAACTAATATTTTAATATCACTCCTAACAGATGGGAGAAATGTGGCTAACCCGATCGCAAGCATACACCAATAAATATTATACAGCAACCCACCCTAGATTCACCAAGTGATCTACTATAATTCACAGTGTAGTTTAAATTATCTAAGCGGTCAGAAACTGATTCTAATATACAGTATATTTTGAAAATACTTTGCTACAAAATAAGTAATATGGACAACTATCAAAAGATAAAGCTAAATTATCAGTAATCCTTTTTCAGCAATGGACTACATTGTGAGAGATATTATGGCTATTGTAAATGCCAGT
Organism: Noctua fimbriata; assembly: GCA_905163415.1. Lineage (NCBI taxonomy): Eukaryota > Metazoa > Arthropoda > Insecta > Lepidoptera > Noctuidae > Noctua > Noctua fimbriata. Next base: position 184,455 of record CAJHZP010000012.1, read on the forward strand.
CATTCGCATTTTAACCAGTCATTTGATCACCTACAGTTCCTATGAGCCTTTCATCATCAGCCTACAACAGCCCACTACCAAACATAGGCCTCTCCAATTGCAAACCACTCAGCTAGATTCTCGACAACCCTCATCTAGCCACTACCAGCCACCCTGCAAGGATTGTTGTTCCACCTAGCCCGAGGGTCCCACCTTGCCTTTACCGATTAAAGTTGTCTACTCAAGAACACCCCAACAGTCATTGGTTCCAAAGCTAATACTTTTTTTACCTTTCCCCACACTAGGAATTTCTCCAGTATTGTGGGTGATGCAAACATTTAAACTCACATGTAACACAAACAACCACACCTGGAAAAACTACCAGCAGGATGCCATACTAATATATGGTTCGTAAGGGAATAGAACCAGCAACTCGCAGTGCAGCAGTCAATCACTCAGTCACTACACATCCATTCCTTATGATTTTATACCTGCCATACCATGACTGTTCTGATTTTGGGGCCGTAAGTCATAGACCAGCTGCACACATAATTTTTTCAACTAGATTTTGATATTGACCAAGATCGAATCTAATGCCATCAATCAATGGCGCGCACATAACAAAAACTCGATCAAGAGATTGTTCCAGAATGTAGCAGTTTCTCACGATGTGGCACACATTGTAACAAAAACTAAGGCAAAATGGAGTACCTGAAAATACGGGTGGTGCCATTCTAACCGGTGCAGATGTGGCCGGAGGTGGCGGCGGTGGCGGCGGAGGGGGCGGCGGCGGTGGGGCCTGCATGTACTCGCCCACATACGTGTTTATCTGTGCAGCACTTGTTGCTGCATATCTTTCAGCCAACGTTCTAGGTATCTGGCCTGTAGTCAGAAACAAATTCTCTTCCTCTCTTGAAGTTTGCAAATATGCGCACGGAGGCAGAGGTGCTGGAAGTGGTGACGGCGGCGCGGCAGCGCTCGACGGCAGCGGCGGCGGCGGTGGGGCCTGCATGTACTCGCCCACATACGTGTTTATCTGTGCAGCACTTGTTGCTGCATATCTTTCAGCCAACGTTCTAGGTATCTGGCCTGTAGTCAGAAACAAATTCTCTTCCTCTCTTGAAGTTTGCAAATTAGCGCACGGAGGCAGAGGTGCTGGAAGTGGTGGCGGCGGCGCGGCAGCGCTCGACGGCAGCGGCGGCGGCGGTGGGGCCTGCATGTACTCGCCCACATACGTGTTTATCTGTGCAGCACTTGTTGCTGCATATCTTTCAGCCAACGTTCTAGGTATCTGGCCTGTAGTCAGAAACAAATTCTCTTCCTCTCTTGAAGTTTGCAAATATGCGCACGGAGGCAGAGGTGCTGGAAGTGGTGGCGGCGGCGCGGCAGCGCTCGACGGCAGCGGCGGCGGCGGTGGGGCCTGCATGTACTCGCCCACATACGTGTTTATCTGTGCAGCACTTGTTGGTGCATATCTTTCAGCCAACGTTCTAGGTATCTGGCCTGTAGTCAGAAACAAATTCTCTTCCTCTCTTGAAGTATGCAAATATGCGCACGGAGGCAGAGGTGCTGGAAGTGGTGGCGGCGGCGCGGCAGCGCTCGACGGCAGCGGCGGCGGCGGTGGGGCCTGCATGTACTCGCCCACATACGTGTTTATCCGTAGAGCATTTATTGCTGCATATCTTTCAGCCAACGTTCTAGGTATCTGGCCTGTAGTCAGAAACAAATTCTCTTCCTCTATTGAAGTATGCAAATATGTGCAATCTGACCTGGTACAATGTTTGTTTTGATAATCGTGACAAAACTTTAAAATATCTTTCATAGATTCGATTTCTAACTCATGGCGGAAGTTGCATTGAGGGCCTTTCGTACAAATACCCCACACGAAATCGCGGCATGTTATTATTCGTGCGTTCTTAGCGGCCATTTTGTTGATTATTATTACTCATGTACTGCAAAACAAACTTGTGTTATTTTTACAGAATCACAAAAAAACGATGTCACTTGGTATTACAACATTCAAAATACGTACCGTCGTGTGTGATCGCTGCTTTAATGTTAGCTCATATGAAATAAGTTTTCAAAACAATACCTCCACTTCCAGCACAACAAGCTCACCGTCTTTTTGCACTCTTTAGTAATTTAGGCGTGGTAAACAAAAATGAAAACCCACTAAAACATGAATTTGTCAAAGTTGGAGCATTGGGACCATAGACCAAGACCACCGACAGACATCAGACCATAGATTATAATATAATCACTAGCTTCCATAGAGTAATAAGCTACCGAGGCAGCAATGAAAGAAGCACCTAAGATGAGGTAAACACATACAGCCATGGACTTAGTATACAAACAGCTGGCTTACTCTTGAAACTAATTCCGATCGGTCGACATTGGAATTGCGACGTTTCGTACTCTTGAGATCGACGCTAGCGCCACATTGGTTTTGAATTGCGTGTCTATTTTGGGGAACTAATTGGAATCGGGATCGGGCTTGGCGTGCGTTAAACGGTACTCTTGAGCATGGACTTAATATACAAACAGGACTGAGTTCTGCGAAATTCGTAACACACAAAAATGAACCTTAACTGTCACACCGTAGGTTTAATTTTGTTAAGCAATCATAACCGAGGCGAGAGAGATAGCAATAAGGGAGCCCTTTGCAAAATGATAATAGAAAACTGCCTCCACAACTACAAAAAGAAATAATATATTTGGATGAAAGTTATATTCACTCATCATACAAGGTGAAAAAATGTTGGCAATCAGTTGATGTTAGCGGAATGTCGTCAAAATTATCGTCATTTTATCATATAACGAAAACACAAAAAAGAAAAAAAATATACAGTTGTAAAACTGTGAAAAATGCATTTTATTGTATTATTTACAACTCTCACTAGCTAAGTATGGATACGTGGCTAAAAAGACATTGTGTCAGGTTTGAAAATATATGTCAAGTATTTTTTCAATTGTCAAACATGAACTCAAACGTCAATTCATTCGCTCTGTTGTTGTTGCTTGCGCCGGTGAATGTGTTCTGCTATGAAATTCGTATTTTCTGTGATCTTACCAACGACTTTGGCTTGTTTCTGGAATCTGACGAATCTTGCTCTCACGGATAAACTCGGCTCAAACACGGACTCTTTATCTGCTACTCTGACTGACCACGGCTTGTTTCCAAGGACTTCGATATTAACAATGGATAACTGCATTAATTGCGGTATTAATACATCTCGTTGCAATATAACGGGGATACGTCCTTTGAATGAAGAATTCATCTTATCTATTGTACGCGCATGGGTTTCTCCGCAAACAGTAAGTAGTGTTCAAATAGAATTATGTATTTGTTCCTCATGCAATTATTTAAGTTGTCGGTACTTATGTTTCGAAAATAAATAATATAAACTATTATTTATATTTAAGGTGGATTCCTGCCATCATCTCTGTCAAGCTTGCTGGGATTTGGCAGTTGATATGTTACTGTCAGTTGAGGCAACAGAAGAAACTCCTACTCCTCGAGGCCACATTCATGTGTGTATCCATTATGGACGTTCATTAAGGAATGCACGGTCCCACCGTCTCCGATCCAATCCTGAACGAGAACAAAAGATACTAAATGTTATATCGGAATGGATTTTACCCCAAACTGTAAGTATGATTCAAATAACTACACTTGTATTAATACATCAGTTATTTGTTTATCTTATAATAATATACCCATCTTGCCTGGGTAGCGGAATGTAACAATTTCCCTTCAATTGTATCTGAAACAGATTTGAGGCCATAAGGGGTATGTCTTTAGACGGATGACGATTTTCTTGAATGTACTAATATGATGGATAAAGTCATTCTAATTTTAACTCATCTTGGTCAATATGTGTAGAACACAATATGTGCGAATCCTATATTGGAATGCTGATGGCATTCGTTCTAAACTTGCAGAATTGTTGGATCTGGTAAGCGAGCTTTCTATTGATATCATAGCTTTGTCAGAGACTAGAATATCCCCCAATACCAAGTTACACACTCCGGGCTTCACCTGTTATCGGTGCGATAAGAAACCTGATGGACTCGGTCAGGGAGTTGCCATCTTAGTTAAGTCTGATATTGAACATGCCCCACTAAATTTACCTATTACTAAAAACCTCGAATGTGTTGGAATACAGGTTGCTGTATCGAATCAGACAATTGCTTTTATCTCAGCTTATCAATCGCCTAACCTTGCCCTACTACCTACAGACTTAGACAAAATGATACATGTTCATTCAAAAACCCTAATAATGGGTGATTTAAACACCAAACACCCTTACTGGCATTGCTCTCGCTCAAACATCCATGGCGAGGTACTTTTCGATCACATGATAAGAAACGAATATGTTATCCTAGCCCCTTCTTGTCCTACTCTGGTCCACTACCATAGTACGCACACACCATCTACACCCGACATTATCCTAGCTAACTCTGTCTATCACCTTTCAGAGCCTCAGGTAATCACCCGCCTTTCGTCAAACCACCTACCTGTTTGCTTCACTGCAACTGGTAAAGTCAACAGACAAAGGCACATCATATTTAATTATACAAAAGCGGACTGGAGAGGTTATAGATCTCACTTGAATGAGTCTATAACTTTGAACCAAACTACTTTTAACACACCTTCGGAAATTGACCTTGCTATTGAACACTTAACCACCTCTGTCATAAACGCAAGAGAGAAAGCTGTTCCTAAATTACCCAGTGATGGTGGTTATAAACTCCCACGTCGGATCAAGTCACAAATCAAAACTAAAAATCGTCTCCGAAAACTGGCCTTAGACGAGTACAATCCATATAAACGACGTCAGCTATTCTCCCAAGTGAACATCATGCAGAAATGTATTAAGTCTAAGATCCAAACCCTAAATGACCATGCCTGGAATATCAAATTAGCAAAAGTTACCAATCCCACTACGGATTTATGGAGAGTTGTCAAGTCATTGAACTATCAACCTATCTCAATTCCCCCTCTAAAATTGTCAAATAACACCACCACCTCCTCTGTACTTGAACAATGTGAGACACTAGCTAATACCTTCCTTGAGAACATGAACTTAACCAAACATTGGGTCAGTGATCCTAGTATTGAAGAGGCAGTCAAAGAATCGATCAGGCTGCTCGACTGTTACCAGACGAGTGACTACCCATCACTTGTCAGGCCGAAAGAAATCCGTAAACTACTAGGTAAACTGAAATCAAACAAAGCGCCTGGTTTTGATGGCCTAGGAAATGGCTTGTTGAAGAACCTCCCTCAAAAAGCTATTGTCTATTTGACCAAAGTGTTTAATGGTTGTTTGCGCATTGCACACTTTCCAAGTACATTAAAACACGCTAAAATCATAGCTATTAAAAAACCTGGGAAAGATCAGTTGATCCCATCTAGTTATCGACCAATTAGTTTATTGCCAAGTATTGGGAAACTCCTAGAAGCTATTATTCTATCCCGCCTCACTAAAATAACTGCACATAATTTGATCCCCGAACAGTTTGGATTTCGTAGCTCACACTCAACCACACAACAGCTAGCCAGAGTAGCTGAGCACATAGCTCACGGGTTAAACAGCGGCCTCTCCACAGGCATGATTTTATTGGACATAGAAAAAGCTTTTGATTCTGTTTGGCACGATGGCCTGTTACACAAATTAATTAAACTTGAAGTTCCTCTCTGTCTAGTAAAACTCATCCAGAACTACTTACGGGATCGATCTTTCTCTGTATATATAGGCAAAGACCATTCTGATCCTAAGACCATCCCAGCCGGTGTGCCTCAAGGCTCGCTCGTAGGCCCTTACGTCTTCATACTGTACCTGAATGACATACCCAAACAGGCTCACACACAACTCGCCATCTACGCTGACGATACGGCAACATTCGCGACACACAAAGACGTTGATGTAGTAACTGGACGACTACAATACTCACTTGAACTACTCAGTAAATATTTTAAAACCTGGAAACTTAAAGTAAACTCAAATAAAACTGAAGGCATTCTGTTTACCAGGAAACGTGCACTTCCCACCAGGCTGGTAAAAATTGATGACTTCCAGATTACATGGCGTGCTTCGGTTAAATATTTAGGTATTATATTAGACAAGACACTCAATTGGAATAAGAACACTGAACTAATCATAACCAAAGGTGCAAAAGCCCTAAATTCATTAAAACCAATTTTGAATCGCAAATCTGTTCTTAGTTCCTCAACCAAATTGCTTATTTACTCTACACTTGTTAGACCATGCCTGACTTACGCTGCACCTGTGTGGTCTAGTCTAACGGAAACTAAATATAGCAAACTTCAAATTATACAAAATAAAGCCCTAAAACTATCGTATAACACACCATTTCGCACAAACCTTAGAACATTACACAACCGCTTAAACTATCCATTTATAAAAGATTTCATTTTAAAAACTTCACGTAAATTTTATTTGTATAAAAACCCAGCACACCGTAACTGCCTAATATCGTCAATTGGTAAAAGTAGACTCAGTACGTTACCGTATGCCCGTACGTACAATCGATACCGACTGCCCCATCACTATTTCCTCCGTGACGTATCATGACGACAGCTCGCTTACTAGCCGACGCCGCTCGTACGGCCGGAGAATGCGTGATCTTTTTGCGAACTACCCGCTACTTATATTATATTAGTATTATAACATAATTATTGTAACAAAAGAGTACTTTTTGTATAGTGTAACATTTTAAACTTATGTGGGTCCATACTAAGACTTGCACATACCCCGTTGTTGAAAATTTAGTAAGAAGTAAGTTAAATCATTGTATATATAATATTAAGTAACAAGATGTTTTAATGTTTGTAAAGGCGTAGGGTGCCTGTGTAACCACATAAATTGTGATTTGTATACAAATAGAATGAGATCGTTTGTAAACTGTATTGTGAACCATATGTACGAATAAAGACCTTGAAAATTGAATTGAAATTTAGACGGATGATAATCTTTAAATTATAATTTCATTAAACAATAAGCTATAATAAAAAAATGGTAATATTAATGATACTCCATTCATTTTAGGCTGGAGCTCAGAGTGAGGTATGTCATTCTTGTTGGGTGAGGGCGGACAGAGCTGCTCGTCACTTTGTCTCACAGCCATCAACATCAGCATCAACATCTGACGTACCAACCTCACCAATTGACACATCTATTTTACAAGAAACCCCTACATCGGAAATGCCAGTGTCTGAAATCAGTACTCCAACTGTGGAAACCAATCCAGCACAAGGCGTAAGTCAAGAAACAATTACATTACCTGATTATCTGAGGCCTATTCAAACCGAAAGTAAGTGTTTTATAGAAGGTTGTAATCGGAGAGAAAGAAACAGAATTCCAACAGCTATGAGGAGAAATCTTTTGAACATGTACAATTATTATGTGCCTCAGAATAACAGACTTTGTGATTATCATTTATATGCAATAGAAAGATTGGATTTATTAATTGGTCTGTCAAATAATTCTATGAATTCATTCTCGGCAAGTCACATTCAAGATATGCTAGCTTTGAAATCTCCCACATCGGTAGAACTTAATTTTGAAGATTTAGAGAGTATTCAAGACAATGAATTTTACTATTGGAAGGCAAGCAATCTTGCAATATTATTGTAATTGTATTGTTGGCAGGCGCACAGTAGGGTGTTGTGCACACATTATGTCTATAGTATGGTATTTGAGTTGGACTAGGCATCAAGACCACATATCACCTCCTGCACACTTTCGTGACACTATATTAGTTGTTTATGAAGATGATTAAATGACAAAATAAATGAAATATAGAAAAACTGTGTTCCTATTTATTTTCAGTCCCGGTAGGCACCTAACTAAGTGTTGATAAGTATGTACATTAACTGTACGGTATAGACTTTTAAACTCTTAGCCAGACCATTGCAAACACAATATCATAAAACTAATTAATAAAAATGTTTTCAGGCAATTAATCTTCGACATAGTTACATGTATTTTTGAAAACATGATCTAGGTAGATACATACTACAAAAATATCAGGTTTCGGTTATAATCACATGTAAAACGATTAACAGTAACTGTAATTGTATAACAAACCAGTTAAATAAGAATGATTTCTGATTTAATTGTATAGTTGAAATTAAGTGACATAATACTAGGTGTATTATCCTAAAAAATAACACCAATTTCATGACTGTAACATGTAGGCCCCGAGATATAGGGAAGGTGGCCTATCTCCTTTACATGAGAATTGCAGCTATTCAGTAGGGTGCTTTAGGAGAGACCTACGTCCAGCAGTGGTCTGCAATAGTTTGATGATGATGAATGATGAAGTGCTGATGGAGTTTTGAGTGTGAGTAAATAAAACAACTTTGTTTTTGTAGGAAGTTACATTTATTTTATTGTTCTTATAATTACCTAATCAATTCTTAATATTATTTCATCTAAGAAAGGGGCAGGTCGGGTCATACCTTCATGGCGAGCGTAACTAAGGTACCAAATAATGCTCATAACATGTGAGCAGCATCCCACTGTTCTTAAACCTACAATGTAATTACAGCAATGACTTTTGATTGCGTCCCGACCATTCATATTTGTTTCTGCAACTATGAAAACAAAATCTTGGTTTCTTCAGGCACAATATTTCACTCTGGTTCCATGCACTCTTGGAAAATGCAGTCTTGGTGTTTCAGCCGCTCTTCTTATATTGGGCAACACAATATGTTGGGTTCTTTCTTGTGGTCCTTCTGGAACATAGAAGCTCAAATCTCGAGCTTGGCCCCAGCAAACTCCACAAACTTCATTCATGGATGACATCTGTAAATAAATAACATTGATGAAATACAAATTGAACACAAGTTTGATAGACATAAATTGCGCCCAACATGACCAAGCTACAGAATAGTCCTTGACATACAATGATTGGTTTTCACCTTACAGAAAATCTTTACCAAAAATATCTGTGTTGTGTTAATATGAGAGAGAAGGGCTATGTGCCAATGGAAAAACCAGTACCCTTTTGTTGTTAGAAGAGCCAACATCATGACTGTCCCAGATTTAGCAACATAAAATAGTAATTGCCCTTTGCATGACACGTTTTTATAAGCTAATTACTATAAATATATTATTTCATATATACCTGCTGGTGCTACAACAAACGAGCAGTGTTGTCGGGATTCCACTCTTGATCTGATGTTGGGGTGGATAGACTCTGACCACATACAGCACATATCAAATCAGAATGATAACCCTCCAGATGATCAGGTACAATGGGTTGAACATCTTCATTTGGTGAAACAACCCTAGTTCTTCTAGCTCTTAGCCAACATGGCACACAAGCTTCATCTTCAGAACGAAGCTAAAATTTTTTTTTTTATTTTTATTTATTAATATAAATAAAGAAAAGCTTGCATTTAAAAATGCATGGTATTAGTGGGAAATATAATATTTGTTTTAACGCATACATCAAATCAAGATACCTGATTGATAAAAGTTATAATAGGTACATGTTGTTATACCTCTCGTGGTTGGATCCAAGTAGCAACTGTGTTAGCCATTCTTTGTTCTTCTTCATTTGCACCTTCAATCAAAATCCGGCGTTGACTGATTCTTAGTATGGATCGTCCGCATACAACACAAACACTTTGATGGCCTATGTGTCTCCTCGGCATATTATCAGAAGAACGTGGATGAGTAGCTAGCTGCCAGCATGCATGGCAAACATGGTCAGCAGGTGTTATCTAGAAATAATAAAGTGATTTTGAGTAGGGCTCAACATTGCTTTATATGACTATGACACTATGACAGTCATACTAACAGAGTAATAACTATTATAACAGTGTTAGGCAAACCAAGTTAGGCAACCAAGTGTTAGGCAAGTAAAAATACATGTAAACGATCACTTATGTGTTTGTACATTATATAGGACAAATTGTAAATATTTATGCAACCACAACGGTGTTTGTTATTTTTTCAAATAATGTTTAGATTAGTTTTAGTACACACATATTATTTTAGTATGATATCGTGTAGTGAGAGCGGAAGCGGCCGTGCCTTGATAGATCCAAACGGGTCGCTAACCGTAGCTTCGCACAAGCTGCCAGCTCCGACCTCGACGTCGCAGTCACCTGCGGACGTACGGGGCTAATCAGCAGGGAGGCATCCATCCAGATTCTCGCGGCTATCCAAAGAAGGATACTCGCCGAGGCCTTCACACCCACACCAGGCTCACCTGCACCGACCTTCAGAGCGAAGCCGGTGTTCAGCGGCGGGGCTCTCAAGCTGTGGTGCGGCAGTGATCACACCTTGTCGTGGCTGGGGACTCTGGTCTCCGAGCTGGCTCCAACCATTGGCATATCGCTAGTGATCAGGAGGCAGACGGAGATCCAGCGTCGGATAAGGTGTGGGATACTCATCCCCGACGAGCAGGGGATCTTCGCAGAGCCGTCCCACATTGGGTATGCTCTGTGTTATCAGAATCCCTGGATAGACGTCAGGGGATGGGCATTGCTGGGTGCCAACAAGCAGGCTGACGCCTGGTTTGTGGTGGTCGGGATCCCTGAAGACCAAATTCCGGCCCTGTTGAAAGCCGAACGCCGTCTCTCATTTGGTGTGGGGACGGTGTACGTAAAGTTTCAGGGCCCGAACGGCAGATTTGCCGACGTCCCTCAGGGATATCCGGCCGCGACAACCAGCGCCGTGACACGGCAGAAGGAGGCAACTCCCCCCACAACAAACGCTGCGGCGGCACCCGCGGTTGAGCCTGCAGCAGCAGCGCCGGCCGCCCCTGCCATCGCCAGCGTGGACGCCGACCCCTCGGGCGGGGAGCTTGACGACGGTATTCTGTCCTCGGCTTCTGACCTTGAGGAGGTCGGTTTCGACGCGGGCGCCCTATTTGCCGGGCTGCGGCTTGAAGGTGACGAGGTAGGAACGTCCACTGATGGCGTCCCCTTCGTCGACCTGTAAAGTTCTGCAGGCCAACCTCCACCACAGCCAAACCGCGACGGCCCAGCTGCGGAAGTGGCTGGAGGTTCAACATACGGCCATTGCCCTAATCCAAGAGCCGTGGATTAGGGGTGGCCGAATACAAGGTCTCTCCAATCTTGGGGGTAAGTTACTAGTTAGTACAGATCACGACAAGCCAAGATCGTGCATTTACACCACACATAACATAAAAACACAGCCACTAACAGATTTCTGTTGCAGGGATATCTCTGCAGCTAGGCTGCTGATCCAGCGTGGGGACACAGAAGCTACTGTGGTCTTCGTCTCCGCTTACATGCCCGAGGCGGAGGAACCGCCTCCGCACGACCTCGCCCGCCTCGTGACACACTGCGAGAGCACAGGGCTAGAGATAGTCATAGGCGCTGACGCAAATGCTCATCATCCCCTGTGGGGCATGGACACGCAAAACGCAAGGGGTAAGGCTCTTGTAGATTACTTATTTACTACTAACTTAACCCTACTAAATACAGGTTCTGAACCAACCTTCGTAAACAGACGAAGCCAAACAATCATCGACCTCACCCTGGCAACGGAGAGCGCAGCATCCATCATCACCGGCTGGCAGGTTTCTAAGGAGGCCTCCTGCTCGGACCACAGATGGATCCGCTTCGACTTACAGGTTTGTGTGATTCCAACACCACCACGGCGCAACCCGCGTAACACCGACCGCGGTGCCTATACACGCAAACTCGAAACCAAACTTGCGCCAACAAACTATCAGATGACCTACGAGGACACGACGCAGATCGACGAGCGTGTAAGTCATCTCACAAAATCAATGCTAGACAGCTACCAATCATCCTGCCCCGAATTCACTCCGCCCACAACACCAGGGAAGCAACCATGGTGGGGAGCGGATCTGGAACGCAAGCGCAGGAAGGTAAGGGCAGCACTAAACAGAGCCATGAACACCTGTGCTGACGTGGATTGGGACGCATACTACGCGGCCAAATCCAGCTACAAAAAATGCATCAGATTCAGGAGTTCAACCGGTTGGCGGAAATACTGTGGCAACATTGAATCCTGCCAACAAGCAAACAGGGTAAGGAAAATACTGGCACAGCAGAGCCCGTCTGGGCCCGCAGTTCTCCGGAAACCCGACAACACACTTACCACCTCAGCTGAAGAGGCGATGCGCGTCCTTATAGAAACTCACTTCCCAGGCTGCGCTTTCGCACAGAGTATCGACTGGACAGAGGTAACCCAAACACCTTCAGAAAACGACTGGCGCTACGCACACAAAGTGATAACACTGGAGAAACTCCAGTGGGCGATCAGGTGCTTCCATCCCTTCAAGGCAGCCGGTCCGGACGGAGTCTTTCCCGCCTTATTGCAGTGGGGAGGGGCCTCTGTCGCCAGCAGACTGGTTCCCATTATGAGAGCGTGCCTGGCCTTTAGATACTTTCCAAAGGGATGGAGGGAAGTGAAAGTTATATTCATTCCCAAACCAGGTAAGAGTGACTATACAAATGCCAAATCCCACCGACCAATCAGCCTAACCTCCTTCCTCCTTAAAACCATGGAGAAAATCTGCGAGAGAGAGCTGAGGGATGGCGTTTTAAAAACGATCCCACTCCATGCGAACCAGCATGCATACAGCTCGGGTAAGTCCACTGAATCCGCTCTCCATCTAGTGGTCGGCCGGATAGAGGAAGAGATACATCAGAAGGGAATCTGCCTGGGCACTTTCATAGACATTGAAGGAGCCTTCGATAAAACAAACTTCTCCAGCATTAGCACCGCCCTTTCTCGACACGGAGTAGAGCAGGTACTGTCTGACTGGATCACTAATATGCTAAGTAAACGTGTGGTTCGCCTTGCAGAGGTACAGCAAATGGCCATGATAGCCAGAGGCTGCCCCCAAGGAGGTGTATTATCCCCCCTCCTCTGGAACCTGGTGATTAATGATCTTATCACTAAACTCAACGCGAACCACTTCTATACAATAGGGTACGCCGACGACCTCGCCATCCTCATTTCGGGGAAAGTGACGGGGACAATCTGCAATCTCACTCAACAGGCGCTACGCATCGTTGAACGGTGGTGCAGAGAATTTGACCTCTCAGTGAACCCCACGAAAACTGAACTTGTCATGTTTACCCTAAAACGAACACTAGGCCCCTATCGCCTACCAAAACTTCTCGATACAGAACTCCAATTAGCCGAAGAGGTCAAATACCTGGGAGTTATCCTGGACAGTAAGTTAAACTGGAGTAGCCACCTAGACAACAAAATAAACAGGGCCTGCATCACCTTTTGGCAATGCAGAAGGATGATATTGGTAGCATCAGTGCTGCGCTATGGTATAATTTTTTGGGGAAACTCGACAAACAAAGAAATTGCGTTTAAAGCACAAAAGAGATGTATACGAGCTATGTTTAACTTAAAATCGACAGAAAGCTGCAAACCGGTATTTATAAAATACAAATTATTAACATTACCGTCTCTGTACATTTTTGAAGTAGCATCTTTTGTAAAAAGTAATGCCCAACTATTTCCACGACTATCAGACGCGTTTCCACGCAACAGACGCGACAATAGCCAACTTTGCTTACACTCATCAAAAACTGCTCTAATGTCGAAAAACTTTTTTTGTATGGCCCCTAAGATTTACAACAAAATACCTCAGTCTTACAAAGCTCTAACCACAAATTTATTTAAAAACAAGATTCGGAATTTATTAACAGACAAATGTTACTATAATATAAATGACATCCTATCGGATACCTTTTGACATATTTTACCTATTGACATATTTTACCTTTTGATACATTTTTACCTATTGACATATTTTACCTTGCGATATATTTTTTTATTTTTATGTTTTTACCTTTTGACATATTTACCTTATATTTGATTCTATTCTCATGACAATTGGACAATTTGTATTTTTTTTATTTTTTATTTGTATTTGTAATATGAGAATAATATGCCAACATTAGTTATTATGAATATATAGTTACCTAGAAAAAAATGCCTAAAATAGAAATGTTTTAAATTGTAAATAAAGATGTACGGACCTACCCTACCCTACTCACTAAGATCTTGCATGCTCAATTTGTGTGTAAACGCATGTTTTAAACAAATAAATTATCTTTATATATATATTTATTTCCTTCTTTTTAACCGATTTCTAAAAAAGGATATCATTCATTAATTTCATATTCGGCCGTGCGTGCAAGATGTGTCTAAGAAAAAGAAATCTATACAAATAAATATAATGGAAGTGTCTGTTTGTAATCTCAAAATAACAAGTTTTTACTGAATGCATGACAGTATAATTTACGGTAGGTACTTATTTTTTTTTTCTGTCTGTCTGTTTCCTCTGGAAAAAAAAAGAAAATGGTCTCGTCGCTTCGGAGATTAGGTACTTACTCCGAAACGGCGAGACCGATTTTGACGAGATTATTTTAGAAAGGGATCCGTGTAAAAAAAAAAAAATCCTTGAGAAATGTTAACAAAAATCCGATTTAAATAGGGAAGTATTACTTTTATGATATAATAATTTTACGTGGACAAAGGTCGCGCAACACCTAGTTATACATACAGGGTGTAAGCAGACCCTTCACCAAGCACTCTGTACATCAAACTAAGTAACTTTAAGCAAAAATTATTGCTGGGAAACGACTTTTTTTTTTTGAGGTGAAAAATCACGTTTTACGCTAAGACTCGATGGAACGCACTCAAAGCAATTTGCTGATAGATAAATTGAATAGTACGGGATTCGTGGAGGTATTTAAAGTAAAAAAATCTTACGTTAAAAACATATGTTTAAAAAAAAACTTGTGAAAAATTTGGAAGTTCGACCCCCAATATCTCCGTAACTAAAAGGTTCCCAGGTATGGTCTGGAACAAAAAAAATGATCGCAACGACGGGGAGAACAAGTGCCTTTCGGCTTCGTTATGGGTCTATTTACACCCTTTATACTCTTAAGAACAAATTACGATCTTGCGATCTCTACATTAACAGCTAGTTTGAGATAAATTTTATGTTGGTCTTAGGCCCGAGTTTTTTTAGAAGACTGCCCGCAGTGTATGCCTTTCTTTTCAACTGAGTTTTTTTTTTTAAAGTTGGTTATTTTTTTTGGAAAAAGATTTTCCTTGTTTCTGTTCTTCTTTCATTATCATCATCATCATCATAACACCACGCCTGTAATCTGAAGGGCCCGGCAGAGGTGCACACACATTTCACTAGTTATGTTTTTAAATCCCATATAATAGGGAGCGAACCTATTGCCGTCAACCGGGCACAAAATCCGGACTCCGTGGCTGCTACTGAAACGTTCGTGATAAAAAAAAAAACAATAATACATTGCCCGACTTGGGAATAGAATCCAGGACCCCATGGTCAGCAGTCGCGCTTGCGACTACTAGACCAACGAGGCAGTCGAGGTTCTTCTATCTTTCTTTCCTTTTAATCATATTTACCGATCCTGATCCAGCGCTCGCTGCTATACTAAGACGTCGTGTTTTTGTTATTTTCAGATTGTCTGCAGTATTTACAGGACCTGCCATATAAGTGTAAGGAAAATGGCTTCGAAGCGGGGATTACGAGAGACTTAGATGAGGACAACGGATGCTACGGATACGAAGAGTGGGAGTCCGACAGTAGCTTATCTGAAGATGATGAGCCTAGAGCGGAGTATCCTCATAAGGTGAGTACAATAAAAACGAGCTTTTATTTATTCTAAAAGAACAGCCACTAATTACATTATACTTTTGGATATAAGGAGATAAAGGGGAACAGGCTCGCCGTCAAGAGGAGCAGGTCCTCCGCCAAGAAAAACAGATGCTCATATCTTCACGAAACATTTGGCAAAGAGCTCAAGGTTATGAAGGAGCAGGAGCACCAGCACGAGAATCGTATCTCAGAAGCTGAAGTTAAGATTGTTGATGTGAAGAAGGCTTTGGGTGAATTTAAAGCATCGTCCATCATGGGCATCATGAGACACTGAAGGACGCCTTGGCCCATGCCTTGGAAGTAGAGGCAGTGAGACCATCAAACACCCTACATCAGGGAGGTCGTGGCATCGCCTGTACGCGGCCGTCCGCAAGGGTACAGCCCCAAATGCTACACTTGTGGAGAAAGGTGCCATCTTCAAACAAACTGTCCAATGCGAAGCACACCTAGGGAAGATCAACCCCTACGGGAAACGGCTGATATGACTGCCCAGCCGACATCGCACTTATTGAGACCGAGACGCGGTAAGTTTAAAACTAGAACTTTCTTTCGAACAACTAAAAAAAATTCGAAAAAAGTCAGCTGTTGTCCAACCTCAACAGAAACGACAATTCAAAAGTACCTGTAACTGGCCTACTTGAAATAAAAGAAATAAAAAATTACTGACCACAATGAATGCGCGCGAATCCAATTTTCGCGGATCCAGTTTGGCCAATAAAGTCAAGTTATTTCGAAATATAAAATGAGTAGTCCACTTTCAAACACCGCTATAATAATAATAATAATAATAATATTCTTTATTTTTCGGACAACAATGATCCAACGTGTTAGTAAACAATAAAATAACTTATTACTAGTGTTAGTACTTAAACTAAAATAGAGACATACAGAATAAATAATACTGTGAAAAGGACAACCCCAAATTAATGTTGAGTGATTGTCCTTCTCACAAAACCTTTAATAATCGGAGAGTCGATACTCTCCGCCACAGTTTTAAGAATGCTGTTGCTACTCGCCCGCAACCTTGACAACAGCGACGCGGTTTTCTTGCGAATGACGGCATGGAAGCCGTCAGTTCGGTTTTGCGTAAACATCGCAGAAGCGCTGCACCATCGAGGCAGTCCCAACAGCATCCTAAAAATATTATTATACTGTACGCGTAGGTCATCCAGCGTTCTTTTGGTATAGTTGACCCAAAGATTCCCCGTGTAAAAGCTCTGGCAATATGCCTTAAACAGTGTTACTTTTACCTGACTGCCACACCGAGCGAATCTTCGGGCCAACATGTTACCTCGGACCGCCAGTGCCCTACGCTCCCTTTCAATGTCAACATTGTCCTTAAGGTCGTCGGCGAGAAGATGCCCTAGATATTTGAAAGTTGTCACTCTTTTGACGTTCAAGCCGTTTAGGGTAATGTCAGGTATAGTATCTGGGCATTCACCGCCGGCCTTAAAGACAATGTATTCGCACTTCTTGACATTATAAATAAGTCCGTGCGAGGCAGCATACGCCTGACAGACCCGCAGCATTTCATTTACAGCACCTGCCGTCGGTGCCAGCAACGCCATATCATCAGCATAGCTGATACTATTTATTTTTACACCATGGACGCTACATCCGACTCGCATATTGCTGAGGTCCACGATTAGGCCGTTTATATATGTGCTAAATAGCCTAGGGGAGGTCAGACCACCCTGCCTCACACCGCATTCTAACCTATAATTCCCAGAGAGTGCATTGGACCACCTAACAACATTTTCTTGGTTCCCATACCAATACTGTAGGATCCTGAGGACACCTACCGATACACCCCTATCCTCAAGCTCGCGCTATGTGATTTGTGATTTTTGATTATGGCAGTTAACGGTCTTGAATTGAAAATACTTTGAAACAGATAAACGATACTGGAGCC
The DNA here is from genome assembly GCA_905163415.1 of Noctua fimbriata. NCBI lineage: Eukaryota > Metazoa > Arthropoda > Insecta > Lepidoptera > Noctuidae > Noctua > Noctua fimbriata. The sequence continues at coordinate 202,045 of CAJHZP010000012.1, forward strand.
AAAACTGGCTGTACAAATCAATATCAAAGTTCGACTATTCCTGCAAAAGTCGCTACCTTTTTGATTTTTCTACTTGCAGAAGTCGCCATCTTGTCGTCAACTTGCAAACACCGCTGTGGTGTTACTTTTTTGTTAGTTTACCATTTTTTTTTCAAAGACGCACATAACGCGCTTTGTAAGTGAACTACTCAAATGACATTACCAGATTCTCAACCAAAGACGATGCTTGGAACCAGCTATGCTAGCACCATTAGTTTCACAGTTACCCTCTCCATTGTACCCTCCTGACAATGTTATCCGAGCGCCAAAAGATCCCTGCAGCTCTGTAACTGTCGCAACAAGGCAAAGGCCTGAGAAGAAGTTCTCATACAGAGTAGAATGAAAAGTTGATCGACAAACTTTTATTCCAGGATAAACTTTAATGAGAATGTCCTGCCAGCCTGCCTACACGTGGAAGAAGATGCTTCTGTTGAGGAAGCCATTACCACACCCCGGTCTAACCTGTGCAATAAAACTGCTAGTCTTAATTTGACGGAACGTATCAATAATATGGAGAAAACGGTATGATTAAAAATTTCTGTGTCATAAATCTGATATATCTGCCGGCAGCCACAGGTGCTGATTCCTTCGGACGTTTAGGTACTACCTCGTTAACAAATCAAGTAGGACAAAAATCGTTTGACCCTGATCAGAGCGCCCTACCTATAACCGCCGCTTCAACACTAGCTATAGCCCTCAGCCACGAGCCCCCTAAAGCCTATCTACAAGGTATAAACGGTCCCTTCACGAAGTAGTAAATTTACGCAAAAATTATTGCTGGGAAACAATTTTGTTTTTTTGGGGATGAAAAATTACGTTTTACGGTAGGACTCAATGTAACGCTCTCAAAACATTATGCTAATGGATGCATTGCACAGTAACAATATTAAAACATAACTTACATACCTCATACAACAACAAAAAACAAATTTGTATTTCTAATGATTGCGTGATTATTTTTGTCTTGCAGATGTCCTTACACGGCTCAGGCCTCTGGACATGCTTTTCAACATTATAACTAACTACTCATTTTCAGATAATACTCAATGAATTCAGCGAGGACGAATGCAAGGCTGCTTACAACTGGATCGTACAGTATGATCACAAGACACAGATATGCTATGGCAATAAAATTCTCAAAACAGAACCATCTGATTGCTTGGTAGTTATTTTGTTCGATTACTATTTTTAGCGTCGTAAAGCGAACTGTGCTCGAAATGTTCTTAATGGCTAATGGTTATGGTCGCAAGGGTGATCATCATCGGCCAACTGTGCAGAGAGAGCTTGACTTCGAGGCTAACCGGCTGCAGCTGAATATTCGTAGATATTTGACAGTCGTTACGTAGTCAGAAGTCTAAAAGTCTGGTAGTCAGTCTTACCAGGGTATCGTGTTACAGAGTAAATGGAGGTCTGATAGGCAGTCGCTCCATTGTAAAATACTTGTATTCAGCTGCATTCGGTTAGACGGGAAGCCGACCCTACATAGTTGGGAAAAGGCTAGACATATGATGATGGCGATGATTAGTGCAACATATGAGGAGACTATGTCCAGCAGTGAATCGGAAAGGTCTGTCAAAGCTCGTTAAGGATGGCGTGTCCATAACTACGTTCCAGTCTGAGTAATAAAGTTAAGCTATTTTGAAATATAAATGGCATTAACTAATGATAAAAAGCTAATTCCAAACACCGTCTTTGGTTGAACAAAGACGATGTTTGGAATTAGCTTTGCTAGCGCCAATAGTTGATTAGTTTCACAGTCTCCATCACCATTGGGGACGCATTCGAAACTCCCAAAATTCCTGCTCACAGTCTCGGTTCACATACCATGCCCCTGGCTGGAGGCCTTACACTCAAGGCAACCCACAGGCCAGCATAGTCCACTCCTGTGAGATGCTATTATCAAAAAAAAACCGCACCCAGCTGTCAGAATTTGTGAATAACTCTGTGTTTCAATTAAAAATAATGTTTCTAGGTTGCGGAGCTCGATCCTTTGATGATTACGACACAATTTTCAAACTGCGTGCACACCGCTATAGGAGTTCCTATACTAGTTCATGGTTGTCAAGCTGGATTTTGCCAGATGTTTACCAGGGTTTCACACTACGTACCGTGGATTGAGAGCATCGTGTGGCCTGGCAAGGCTTGAGCGTAAAGAAAATTTGGAATTCTAGTTCAGCCTCTGGCAAAACTAGGAGAAGACACAACGTTTTTTTTGTTTCAACGTTTCCGTGTGGTTAGTGCCTAACCTGGTGTCAGAGTGTATAATTATGCTTATTGTACCTAGTTTTTTTTTATTGTGCTTGTAGTAATCTATTTGTTCTACAACTTTTTCTGATTTTTACTCGTAGTTGTCATATTTGTACAAGTGTTATCCACCATATAGTATGTTATAGCTGTTGATTCTCCTATTAATAAATAAATAAACTCTTTTTGAGAGAACTCTTTTTGTCTGACAGACGGTTCTGGAAAGATCAAATTCACATTTCTGTACTGAAAAAAAAACTTAAAAAAAAAATTACTTTCTGGTAGAAAGTATTAACATTACCTAAAAAAGAAATCTAATCTAAAAATCAGAAAAAAAATACTTTAATGATGTCTCGGAATGTCTTTTCAAAGTTAATTCCTCTTTGGAGCAAATTTTATTTACCGTACTTGACGCTTGAAAACGCTATATATCTAGTGAATTGTTGGGGTCAATTTAAGAAAAAAAAAAAAAACGAAACTTTAAAGTAAAAAAAGCATTAATCTTATTCTTCTGGAAATAGCTAGAGATGTACTGTGGTAGAAAATAAGCGATAAGCGTAATTTGAAACAAAAAAATTTTAGTCATCGAAAATTTGAAGTTACCGCCGCGTATTTGTACCGCGTGTTTTACAAATAATTTTGATTTCCATAGACAGTTTCATAAATGTTTAACCACAGATATATCAGCATCCTTCCAAATTAATTAGAGCGGCAAACCGAGCCAAAAGTAACACTAATACTACTTGATACATGGACTTAGACTTGACTAGACTTGGCTTATTTTTAGTTTGTAGTTTTTATAAATCATCATCATCATCATTTCAGCCGAAAAGTCCACTGCTGGACATAGGCCTCCCCCAAGAAGGGGGGTTTTGCCATAATCGCCACGCTTGGCAGGCGGGTTGGCGATCGCAGTATGGTTGTTGTAGAATCAGAGAACGCTGCTGCCCATTCTCTGGTAAGTCCCTTAGTCGCCTTTTACGACACCCACGGGAAGATATGGGATGGTGCTATTCTTTTCGTCCGGACACCATACAGAACGACTCAAGCAGCCTCTTGCGACTCAAGCAGCTGCTCTCGCCACGTACTTGGTCTTCTGATGCACGTACTCCATGATGTCCTGCGCCGTAGTGGTGTAGTGTAGGCGGGAGATGTACACCGGAGTTAGAGTTCCGTTATCTTCTCGTCGGTCCGGAGTGTACGCGTGTTATATGTTGCCAGGTCAAGTCGTCGGTATAGGCAGCCTGATCCCGTCCGGAGATTCTTCGCACCCCTTGCCACGCCGTAACCTCGACCGCTACTAGGGGCTGCCGGGTACTAGGGGCCATTTTTTAGTTGCGCTTACCATTTGGGGGGTTTTGCCCTAATCGCCACGCTTGGCAGGCGGGTTGGCGATCGCAGTATGGTTGTTGTAAAATCAGAGAACGCTGCTGCCCATTCTCTGGTAAGTCCCTTAGTCGCCTCTTACGACACCCACGGGAAGACATGGGATGGTGCTATTCTTTACGTCCGGACACCATACGGAACACTACTACGTCCTGTGTCGATATAAATAAAAAAATATGATTTAAGATAATGTGGGAAACAAGACTATACAGAGCGAGCTTGATAATTATTTAAGCCCTCCATCTGTGATGATCAGGTAGATTTTCTATTGACCATTCAACGAGAAAATACGACAATGCAAAAAATGTTCAAGGTGAAGATAACGCTTCATTTCTTTGTTTTGTATTCATACAGAAACAGTACTTGTACTTAGTCGTTTGCCATCATGCAAAGTATTTATTTTATTTAAATCTATGAATGAGTTCAGAAAATTAGTAGTGGTCGGCTTACGACCCTGATATATATATGCTATTTATGCTATTCCCAACAATTTTTTTTGAATACATTACACAATTAATTGTGTTCACCAATAGCGCCCCCTGTTGACGTTTTTGAACGCTTATAATATTGTACCACTGTGTTGGCTCAAAGTCCAAGTATCCAACCTGTTTTACCATTCACGTCAATAAAATATTTAAAAATCAAGGTGTGAATTGTGTTGAATGTTGTGTCAGTGAGTTAGAAGCCGCATCCTCTGCCATCTTTGATTCAAATTCACAAATTTATGTAATTAAACGTCGCACTTATACCAGCACAGCGTATTTAACCATATAATAGCACCCTTATTTAAGTGAATACAGTGTTATCACCAAGTTAACCTAACAAAAAAACCCCGTGTAATTTGTAGAATTTTCTCGTGTCAAACTGAATATGGTCCGAGGAACTGGACGTGGGGGCAGAGGCATGGGTGTCCGTGGTGGTATGGGGCGACCCCCATTCAATAGGCCTCGCGTTTTGATGCTGCGGCCCCCTTTTGACCTGATACTTGCCGAGCCGACGTTTCCGCGATGCAAGCCCGCTCCTGACGATTCTGCTCTTACACAGGTATTTAATGATTAATACGTTTATATGGCTTCTGGGAAAGACTTAGAATGTTGGTTTATAAACAACTCAAAATGGTCAAAACGGACTAAGTCCAACAGAATTGAAACAAATCTCAAATCATAGCTCATATTAAGTACTCTATTTCATACTATTGCGACAAGTACCAAAGTCGCTAGAGACCAGAGCTAAAACCAATTCAAAATGTTGTAATTTGCTGTATTTTGTCAAAGAATTCAATAACAGAAAACATTTTTGTTTATGTGTTTAGCTGCACATAGTAACTAATCAGAATGATCTCATAGAATTAACTAAACCGTTAAGGCTACGTAATCCCAACCCCTCTTGTGAACTAGGTTTACTATAAGTTTGAATATTAAGTCACATCTTTGGCAAAATCCATAAAAATTCAACATATACATAAATTATGCAGGTCTTTTTTTATGTCCAACGGTGACTTAGAACTTGTTGTTTAATATAAAGTGAAGACCTATAGCATGAGTGACTATTATATATAATAGATAGAGATATACCAATTCTGTTGTTCTTATATCCTGATTTTATAAAAAAATGCCATTCCTATGAAAAGAAAAAATGTTATGTACTAGAAAAAATTATTCAAATAATAGATTGGATTTGGATAGATTATTTTGTCAATTCTCACTTTTTATACTCTATACCCTTCATGCTTGAGGTACCTTTGTAGTTGCAATGTCATCTTTGTGTAAATTGTTGAATGGAAAACTGCCTGGTTCACATCTTATTAAAAACAAAGGCAATGGCCACTGTGTTGGTATTGGAGTCGCATATTACTGACCACAAACCGATTATTCTTTCGTTCTCAAGTACAAATCCGACACGGAAATAAAATTTTTATTCACTTAATACGTCACCAAAGTCGAAAGCCAACCCCAACATATTTGGGAAAACGCTAGGCAGATGATGATGACGCCTATCCCAAAGTCGAAACAAGCCAATTATTATTATTATTTATTTATTTATCAAGACAAGGTTTATAAGAATCTTAAGAACTATGGCCTATAAAACTGTTTTCACGGTTTGTCTGTGGGAACGGAACAAACAGTATAGAGCAACGTTTACAAGCGGACTCTTAATTTTCACTTGTTTTCTTTTTAATGATTGCTTATAACCTAATTACTAGAGACCGGTCGAAATATGCATGCAAATATGCATCGGAAATACTTGAAATATTCAACAAAAATGCTAAACTTGCCAAAATATGCAATATAAAATTTAAATAGGTCCGAAATAATGTATTTTTGAGTAAATCAGAATACATAATGACTTGAACAAATTATTTTTTTTTTTACTAAATATGCTCCAAATTCTCAGTAGCAGTATTGAGTCTTCTTTAAAATATTTTTATTCATTGAAAAAGACTCTATTTTTGACTTTAGTTCTGTATTTGCATTGCCTTTGGCACATTTTTGCATTTTTCTAGTTAGAAAGAGAAAAAAATAAGGAAATATGCCCAAATTATGCACAATCAGTTGATTTCAGCTAAAATATGTAATATCTTAAAAAACTGGCCATAACATGCAAATATGCATGTGCATATAATCCGGTCTCTACTAATTACTAATATTTACTAATTGACTAATAATATTATAAACGCTGCCTTATAATGATAATCATGATACATCTAATTACAGGCCCTCCTGAAAAGGCATGCGGAGCTATGTCCTACGCCCACTGAGCAATCGGCAGTGCTGAGTCTGGTAACAAAGCTGCAGACGGTGCTTGACAACCTCGTTGTAGCACCTGGTGACTTTGCAGCTGCTGTAAGTGTTCATTTATTGTTGGAATGGTATATTGGGTATAGCATTACCTAGAAACTGAATTGTGGAAGTCAGATCTGCAGTCGCTCCATGTAAAATACTGGTAATCAGTTATATCTGGTTAGACTGAAAGTCAACCTCATCCTAGTTGGAAGAAGGCTAGGCAGACAAGTTAGTTTTGTATGATCGAGCTGATTTAGGTCACAGCAGTTGCATTTAATTACTTAACCCAACAATGTTGTATGGACTGCCAAAAATTTACTTAAAACAACAACAAATATCATTAAAACGGTGGAGCTCTTACGAGGAGCTGATTTAGGCTACTGCTTGATGGGTTAAGGGTGGTTGGCATTGTATAAAGGGCAGCTGCCCGCAATTCTTTGTCCAAGCATGTGCTGATATAGTTTGATGATGCTATAACATAATGCCTGTAATTCCAGAAGGGTTCAAATTCAAATTATTTATTTTTGAAACATAGGTACAATATAATAAGATCGAATTGGAATGTCTGGATCGCTATGTTTAACCTAATAGGCATACAAATTTCGGATACTTATAAAACTAATTTAAAAAAAAATTAAATTCAAATTTTTATTTAAATTAAATTAAATACTATAAATCATTCAAATTAAATTAACTACCATAAATCATTCAAATTAAATTAAATACTATTAATCATTCAAATTAAATTATATAATCACCCTTAAATAGAATTTAGCTTAAATAAATCGGACATTTGACTCAAAACATACCTAATTATACAAGTCATCAACAACATGTAAACTGGTTCTTATTAGAAAATTAAAAAAACTTAAAACTAAAATAAGAAAACTTCGCTTCCCTCTTAACAGTAATTGCAACTTTTTAAATATTTATATATTTAATGTTTTGCTGGCCTGGCTTCAGGATAAGTGTGAGGTACAGCATTTTACGAACATTATAATTATTTTCTTCAAATATAAGTTTATAATTATTTTGAAACAGTAAACTTTCTAGCTCTTGATGTGTTACATGTCGATTTCTGCTTTGCATGACTTCTGGCCACTGGTTTCTGAGGTGTTTCTGAATTGGAACTGTTGCCTTCAGAGTTGTAATTTTAGCTGAAATAGGAGACTTTGGCACCTATAACATAGTCAAGTCAGATTTTTGGCCTTTTTAAGAAGCCGGTTAAAAATCTGACTGAAGAAAAAAGATGCTGCATCTTTTCTTTTTTTTCATGAATGTTCATCAATTTCTCCATGATTACTGGTCCTTTAAGTGACTCTTTTTTCATTTGGTAGAAGAAGCTTGCGCGGTGGTCCCATATCAGGGTTGATATGATTTAAATCACTTGACTTAAATCAGTGATTAAAATCAAGTGATTTTTCTATAAAAATTAAAATTAAAATCAATACTTTTTTACTGCGACCAAATCAGCCAAAATGGAATTGGATATAATCAAGCAACTGCTATGTACAGTTGCTTCTTCCGCTGGAAAGAATATTTTAGGCATTCAGTTTGGTGCACAGCAAAATAAGAAATAGATTAGGCACCGAGAAGGCAGCCAAATTAGTCTTCCTTTTGAAAAAGCTAAACTTATTATTTACCTTGTTCATTAAAATGACAGTGTGTTTTTTAAAAAGTGATTTTATGTGATGTAATTAAAAAAATACGTTGTGTTTTTATTTAATTAGAAGCTGACTTCCAAATTAAAAAAGATCAGAGTGTAAAAAAATCAACAAAATCTGATTTGTATCAAATAAATCCAATTTTTTTGTTTTTTTTTTAAAAATCATTATTTTTATCAACCCTTTGCTTCGGTACTTTATGGGTTATCCTCTTTAATATACATTTTTCTTGTTTGTCTATGTGGATGATGTGCTAAAAACTTCTAGTTACACTGTCCAATTTGTACTTAGCAAGGATTGTGTGTGATACCAACTTTAAACGGTAAAATAAAAACTTGTTCGCAAAAAAAAACCGACTTCCAAATACAAAAACAATAAAAAGTGGAATATAACTACTTTCGGAAGTCGGTAACTTTTGTTTTTTTGCCAATGTCAGCTGTCCATCTGGACTGCCGTCAATTCGATCAGAGTCCGCGACCGAGGTTTCTTGACTATGAACCAAATCACACACGATACGACGCGACAGACATCGTATCTGAACATGCTGCGATTTCGGGTCATGGAAATCTACGAGGGACATCGTTAAACTTAAACCGATACCATGTCGTGAAAAAGGACGGTGCAATCTTGCGCAAATGATGGAAAGAAATGGATAAACACAGTTTTGTCTACCTCTTGAAGCGTCTTCTAAAGAGTAAGCGTCTAGTGGGAAAAAACGCCAGGAATTATCTCCTGGCATTTTTCTTTTTTTTTTATCATTTTCTCAAATTTTACCTCAGAAACCAGGAAAAACTATGTACCTACTATTGTAATTACAAAATGTTAAAGAACTGTCTTAATTTTTAACTTTTTTTTTAATTTTCAGCAACTCGAAGAGGTCCGTCAAGTAGGATCTTACAAGAAAGGAACCATGATGGCCGGTAAGAATGTAGCAGATATTGTTTGCATTATGAAGACTTTGCCGACTAAGGAGGCTGTAGAAGGATTGTCCAATAAGGTAAGACATTATTACAGTCCTTTTTGTGACTAATAGAAACAGCATATCAAATAAAGATACCCGGGCAACGGTGATGAAATAAATAACAAGAGGTAATTTACATGCTTGGCTGCAAACCCATGACCTACGGCATAGAAATAACCACTGCTCTCTGCTTCCTTACTGGTCTAAGAGAAATCAAAATGAAGTTTTTTTTTTTGTTTATGATGCTATCTGTCCATTTACTGACAGTCAGCATCTTTTGTGTTAAGCTTTTGTTTAGTCATGCTTGGTATGTGCCCCATCAACAACAATTAGTTTTATGGTGTGTCAGCTGTCAGTATACTATGACAAAATGAAGTAAAAATGTTTTCTTTTTTAATTTAAACACTTAAAATATGTATGTTACATATTAATGCACAATAATTATGTTATGTTGTATGTCAAAAAAGGCCCAGAGCAAAAATAAAATAAAAACTTTTCAATAAGAAAAAAACTAACTCCACAGGTGAATGAGGAACTCAACAAGCTGATGCGAGCTGAGACACCCAGCACATCGGTGACTACAGCGTGCCACGAGCGCGGCTTCACAGTCACCGCGACAACGGCAGCTGTCCGAGTGCTGATCACCACACTGCATCAGAACCTCAGGAAACTGGAGCCCGAGGTACACTAGTTCATCCACTTCATCATCACCTACAGTTTGACATCACCCACTGTTGGGCATAGTCCTCTAAAGAGAAGCCAACAACAAACCAAGGCCATAAACTAAGCCTTGTTGCCAATCTCCTGTGGAAATCCTCTGGATGTCCTCCCTGCCTGCCCTGGGGACAGCGGAGTGGTCTGTCAGACTCGTACTGACTAATACTAAACCAACCAAACTGTGAGACCGCTGCTATAGCCAGCAATGCAGGGCCCTATACAAACTGCCATGAGCCAATCGCCATGTAATCAATAATCTCACAGCAGATTATTCACGAGGTTTTTCATACTATAGATTTTCTTTCACAAGTGCTTAATTGACATAGAATCTTAGACTCGAGTAAAAACCTCTTGAAAGATGAAATAAAGCCCATAATACACTACTATTTTTTAATTAGTACAAATACTTAAAGGGCTTATTAGAGAAGGTCTTGTTATTATATATGTAAAGTCTCAGTAAATAATATTCATAAACAGCAAAGTTATAAGCGTTTGTTTATATCGCAAAATGTCACTCAATTTATGGAAATATAGTTTGCCGGGACCTATGAATGGCGACAGGAATGGAAAAGCACTGCGCGTAGTATTTTCTAGTGGTAATTGTTATGAACGATTGATTCAATTATGAATTTACCAGTTATGACAAATTTTCGTGGACAATTTTGGGATTTGAGATTGGAGGGGGTAATGTTATTCGCGTCCGTAGGAACTACCTAACCACAACCCTACACGTGCCTCCCGGGCGGTGCTAAATGAATAACAACGCCGGGTCTCGGGCGGCGGTCAACTAACCCGACAATACCAGCCTAATCAGCTTGGTTTATCAGTGTGAATAGGAAATGATTCTCACAAACCGCAACCCTGTAGGATTCAACAGATCAGGATCGGCGGCCTTGGCTCAATTGTCTGGGCCATGAAGAAGACAACTTCTATAAAAAATCACCCCAAGTCTACGGTGAGATCTCGTGCCAAGAGACTGCATGGCTGGTGGGTGTCCAGTCACTAGCGATCAACCTCTACGGACATGGCAAACGTAGTTGTACTCTGCCTTCTTAGGGAAAGGCGTCACCCCTAAGTGACCTTTTATTTCGTCCAATACTCGTGGGAACAATATGAGCGAAAATCTTAAAAATAAAATAAACCCTACAATGATCCAACAAACTCTACAAAAGAGTATGTTCACCAAAATACGTAGCAACTCACTCGGCAATATATCGCAAGACATTAATGCTACAGAAATAGCATTTAGTGCAAACGACCGTAAAAAAAACGATTGGCAACAAGATCGAATACCTCAAGCCAAAAGGAAAAGAGTGGAATCCAACTCACCACAGGCAGAAAATGAAAAGAAAAAATCCAGCACAACTCTTTATTCAGTACCTACACAAAATCAATTTGATATATTAGACAATGAGAAAGAGATCTCAGATGATAAAGAGTCAGTCAAGCCTCCAAAGCCAGAACCAATTTTTGTAACTGGAGTCCTGGATATCACAGCTCTTAGAAACGAACTACTAAAAATTACAACAGCAGAAAACTATATTTTGACAACGCTTAGATCAGGACACATTGTGAAAATAACGCCAGCAAGCATAGAAGTATACAAATCAATAAGAGAAAGCTTCATTAAAGACAACATTAGTCACTACACGTACATGTTAAAGTGTGAAAGACCCTACAGAGTTGTACTGAGAGGCCTTCATAGTTCAGAAGATACCACCCAAATAAAGGAAGAACTCAAAGAACTTGGACATGAAGTAAGACAACTGATAAATGTACGTCACCGAATGTCAAAAGAATCTTTACCTTTATTCTATGTAGACCTGGAACCAAAGCCGAACAATAAAGAAATATTCAAACTGAAATTCTTAAATCATACAAAAATATCTTTTGAACCTCCATACAAAAAAAAAGAAATCCTCCAGTGTAAAAGGTGTCAAAGATTTGGTCATTCCAAAAATCAATGCCACCGACCTTACAGATGTGTCAAATGTGGAGACGACCATTCAACAACCAGTTGTACCAAAACTAGAGACACAGAAGCTACATGCGCAAACTGCCAGCAAAAACACCCGGCTAGCTATAGAGGATGTATAAAATACAAACAATATAAAGAACATATACTGAAAATCCAACCGAAACCAACACAGCCCAATAGAGACCAATACAACCGGATAACGGAAATTAACAAACCACAGCCAAAGAAACTGAATAACTACCAAAGAACCACAGCAACTTACGCTGAAGTGACAAAAAATACTACAGACAACATAGTTTATCCAGACCAACCTCCCCAAATACAACAACTCGGTGACATCTTAGATAAAATGTTCAACAGAATTCAAACCATGATGATAAACGTGGTAGACAGCATGATGGATCGGTTCCTCCAAGTTCTAAGCAGCCATAAGAAAATTTAATCATAATCTCAAAATTATAACATGGAACGCCAACGGACTAGTTGCACGTAGACTAGAGCTAGAAATCTTTTTGAACATGAAAAGAATTGATGTGGCACTCATATCCGAGACCAGATTTACAAGCAAGAGCTTTATCTCAATAAAGGGATATACTATGTACACAACTAACCATCCATCGGGAAAAGCTCATGGAGGAACTGCAATACTCATTAAATCTAACATAAAACACCACCCGCTTGAACCCTACTCAACCGACAAGCTACAAGCCACAGTAATTAATGTCAGTGACAAAAACTCAGACATTACACTTGCTGCAATATACTGCCCTCCGAAACATCAAATATCAAGAGGAGACTATGAAGTTTTCTTCTCTAAGCTTGGGCGTTGCTTTATAAGTGGAGGCGATTGGAATGCAAAGCACTCTTTCTGGGGTTCTAGACTTATAACTACTAGAGGCAGACAGCTTTACCAAGCTGTGAGAGATCTTAATCTTGACTGTTTATCCACTGGTGAACCTACCTACTGGCCGACTGACCCACAAAAAACTCCTGACCTATTAGATTTCTTCATATCAAAAAACATATCAATTAATAACATCAACATGGAATCAGACTTAGATCTAACCTCAGACCACTCTGCAGTTATTCTTAATTTGAATAATAAGATAATACTTACAGAAAGACTACCCAAAATCCACAATAAGAAAACCAACTGGAGAAAGTATCAGGATATCATCACAGCGGAGGGTCAGCTTACAATCTCTCTGAAAACCACAGAAGAGGTAGAACAGGCTATAGAAGGATTAAATAAATTGATTCATGACGCGGCAAACAGGTCCACACCTCAAAACAGAGCGGGAAGCGCAAAAGAACATGTGTACCCAGCATCAATCAAAGACTGTATAACGGAAAGACGTAGACTTCGCTCTGTATGGCAAAACACTCATTATCCTAGAGACAAGGCTGCCTTTAATAAAGCCTCACAGCAACTAAAGGCACAAATAAAGGAATGGAAAAATGAGAACCTGCAATCATATCTGGCAAAACTGACACATACCAGTGCCACAAACTATTCCTTGTGGAAGGCTACAAAAAACCTAAAGCGCCCTCAACAACAAGTAACACCATTAAAAACACAATCAGGGACCTGGGCCCGCTCTGACAGTGAAAAAGCTAACACGTATGCCAATCATCTACATAAAGTTTTTGAACCACTTCCTAGCAGCAATCAACAGCTAGACAATGAAATTCACAAATACCTCACTTCTCCTAATCAAATGTCACTGCCTTTGAAGCATGTTACACCACAAGAACTAAGGCGCGAAATCCTAAAACTCAAGGAAGGCAAGTGCCCCGGTTACGATCTTATTGACGCTACTTTGTTGAAGCAACTTCCAAAAAAGGGGCTACTGCTTATACTAATTATCTTCAACGCGTGTCTGAGATTGTCCTTCTACCCAAGCCAGTGGAAGATTGCCCAAGTAATAATGATACTGAAACCAGGCAAAGCACCTCAAGAGGTAGCATCATACAGACCCATTAGTCTCCTTCCGGTAATTGGAAAACTTCTGGAAAAGGTCATATTGAATAGAATGAGAGAACATCTAGCAGAGATAATACCAACTCACCAGTTTGGCTTTAGGGAGGGCCACGGTACAATCGAGCAAGTGCATCGGCTAGTTGATGTTATTGGTAGAGCGCTGGAAGACAAACAATATTGTAGCGCAGTCTTCCTAGACATTAGCCAAGCATTCGACAAAGTTTGGCATAATGGGCTACTCTTCAAAATCAAAAGAACGCTTCCACATTCCTTCTTCCCATTATTAAAATCTTACCTCGAAAATAGATGCTACGAAGTAAAATATAATTCCGACGCATCTCAAATGCATGAAATTAAGTCTGGAGTACCACAGGGTAGCATACTGGGACCAGTTCTCTATCTTATATTCACAGCAGATTTACCCACTCATGCTTCGACCACTACCGCGACATATGCAGATGACACCGCAATCCTATCAACACATGAGAATCACGAGGCTGCATCCGAAATGCTCCAACAACACCTGACTCTGATAGAAACATGGCTGCAGCAGTGGCGTATTAAAGCCAATACAGATAAGTCGGTTCAAGTAACCTTCACACTCAGAAGGAAAACCTGTCCACCTGTAAAACTTGGCAATACTGAAATCCCACATTCAGATGACGCCAAGTACTTGGGTATGCACCTTGATCGACGCCTAACCTGGCGCAAACACATATGGACCAAAAGGAAACAATTAGACTGCAAACTTCGAAGCATGTATTGGCTCACTGGTCGTAAGTCACAACTGACAGAAGCCAGTAAAATGGCTATCTATAAGGCTATACTGAAGCCTGTATGGACTTATGGCATACAGTTATGGGGAACAGCAACTCATAGTAACGTTGAAATACTGGAAAGGTTTCAAAGTAAAACAATGAGAGCCATGTTTAATATTCCACCGTACATAAACAATCGATACGTAAACCTAGACTTGAACCTGCGAACAGTGAAAGAAGAAATAGAGTCATACAGCAATAATTATCAAAATAGACTAGACCAACATGTTAATCAACTGGCTGCTGAATTGTGGGGAGAGGGCAGTGTGAGATTCTCTCGACTGAAGAGAAATAGTATACCAGATTTAGCTATGCGATTTGCGGACAGAAGATGAGTATGGCATCAATGGGTGCTCAGCTCAGCTAAAGATAATAATCCCGATGAAAATCTGACACCATATTAGATTATTGTTCCTTGGAAACAGATTGCTAAGTAGCAGGATACATTAAAAAAAAAAAAAAAAAAAAAAAAAATTTTGGGATTTCATTTTTTGACTTTTGATTACACAAATATGATCAGTAACGGGTATGGATAGAGCTCCATGTTTTTTTTATACTAATTAAAAAATAGTGGTGTATATCCATAATACAAATATCTCAAAGTCTCCCTTTCAACCTCATAATGCGATGGTGTCCCTTCCACCTTGTATAGATCAGCTGTTCCATACATTTTGACCGTGTGGGTGTCGCAGTTTTGTGGGAAAAAGCTGTTTTTTTTTTTAATACCGACGAAAAGTTTCTTGGGGGCGTTCAGAATGATGTCGAGCCTTTTCAGGAAGAAGATCGTAACCGCCATTTTGCATATTTTACAGGAGAAGGTTTTTTTAAAATATTTCTCATGATATTTATAGCATCAATTTGAAATTTTTACTTGGTGTTATATGGGCACCTCCCTATTAATTCAAATGTTAAAATTTGACTCAGTACTCTATAATCACATTAACATTAACATTTGTCGCTTACATTAAAACTGATGACCGTTATTACGTAGAGCTGATATGAGTATGTCGATTACGATAATTCTTAAATATCATGAAATAGTAGAAATAATTTTTTGTGTTTTTTTTTTTAACTGTTTTTACGAGATACCATGCCAGACAGAGAAGGACAAAGAGTCATATATATATATAGTCATAATCAGCCTATAATGTTCCCACTGCTGGGACACAGGCCTCCTCTCTATGAGAGGGAATGGGCTATAATCCACCACGCGGGCCCAGTGCGGGTTGGTAGATGTCACATGTCTTCGAATTTTTTGGTTCTAGGACATGCCGGTTTCCTCACGATGTTTTCCTTCACCGTTTTGAGAGTCAAAAGAGTCAGAAATACGAAAAAGTAAAAAAACAAAAAATATTAAGTACTTCAAGTGAATTAACTTTATTAGTAAAATGAAATACTAATTTTTGGCGCTTACGATGTTCTTCCTGAAAAGGCTAGATTGTATTATATATTTGTAAGAATATTTTGATTGTAAAGAGTGTCCATGGAGTTTCTTGCCCATTCTTCTCCATAGAGATCTACGCTTTGGAATGTGCAACTACAGTACTTTCTCAAGTTATTATGCCTTGTGACTGTAGCTTCGCTTTTTTTTTGTTTTATTTGACATTCAAAAGTGCCTGTGATAGTATAATTGAAATAAATGCTTTGAGTTTGTACTGAAAACGTGGTAACCGTTTCAGCCTTGGTGTCCGTTCCACCTTGTATAATCACCCTGTCCCCAAGGAAAATTGACCTATCTGGCTCAAGACTAAACCTGCTAACCTCAGTACCTTGTTTGTTCATGTTAAAACGAAAAACGACAATACAACTCCAAAAAGGAGCAGTATTAAAAGCAATCAGTTTGTCCACAGGTGCACCTAGACTACAAGGTCATCAGCAGTCACCTGGCTGCTATCCGCCACAGCCGCTGGTTCGAAGAGAACGCTCATCATTCCTCCATCAAGGTTAGTTAGGGCGAAGGCCTTCATCATCACTTACTTAGTGTGTTGTTGGGGTCGGCTTCCAGTGTATCCTGATGCAGCTGAATACCAGGATTTTACATGGAGCGACTCGCGATCTGACCCCCACAACCCAAAATGATTAAATGATTTATTTATTTATTTAAAATGTAAGAAGAAAAATTTTATTCAATCAAAAATCATGAATTCATGACGCATGTAAGTTTTAAATAAATAAGCACATAAGATGATGAACCGAGGCACGGAATGATGGTCACCCATCCACGACCGTGGATAACTCTACTTAACCTCGCAGATCGACCTATGCTGCTGTTAATATTTACCCACAAGCCCCTGTAAAATAAAACTATTGAAAATATGACGAGTTCCAGCAAATATGAAAGTGCTACTGTAATAATATATAAAAAAAATATTTAAAATTAAAAAAAACCCACATCGCAACAAAGAAAAGCGAACAAACATTTGAAAAGTCAATAAAATGTCTGAGCCGGTTTTGATAAAACATGTCTAATTGTAATATACACATCATGCCCTTTCATTTGATACCCCACTTGGGAATGTTTGAAAATATTCAATTATTCATCACCACTTTCATCCCCCATATCTAGTAAATAGCTGCACCGATTTTGATAAAAACGTATCTAAGAACCATCGCCAAGAAACTAGCTTTCAAATTAAAAAAACTGCATCCAAATCGGTTCACTCGTTTAAGAGCTACGGTGCCAGAGACAGACGCACACACACACATTGCGGTGATACTTATAACACCCCTCTTTTTGCGTCGGGGGTTAAAAACTAAAATTAACTCAGGACTCTAAACTTTATATTTTCTGTCCACAGGTACTAATCCGCCTGCTCCGCGATATGTGCCAGCGTCACTCGGGACTCGAACCCCTGACCCCGTGGATGATCGACCTGCTCGCTCACCACTGCATCATGAACAACCCAGCGCGACAGGCGTTGCCCATCAACGTGGCTTTCAGGTAAACTTAGCGTAACTGCCTCGGTTGTCTTGTGGTGGCAAGTGCTACTGCTGAATATGCGGTCCTGGGCTCGATTCCCAGGTCTGGCAAAGTTTTGTTGGGTGTTCCCATCAGAAATTGCTCAGTAACAGGTCGGAGTCAGGGTTTGTGACCGGTGTTGGTGATGTTATCCCCCATTACATGGGACTTGAACATAACTGGTGAATGTGGGTGTACTGTTAGAAACGTATCTGCCTAACTCTTTAGGGATTACAGGCGTGATGTTATGTACATGTATGATTTGTTGAGTGCCCGGATTATACCCAATTATTTTTTGAAGTTTTGCATATTATAATTAATTGCAAGTGACCTCAGTGAGTGTAACATTAGTGTTTTAAAGGCTGAGAACTTTCAATTGAAATAAATCTATGAAATCGGTTCTATTTGACTAATAATTGAATGCCATTTTCATTTTCGCCACGTTTGAGTAAGATTTGGAGCATGTCGCCACCGCCGCTGGTTACTTTTAGTAAATTAATCGTATCGCACCGTCACTGTCTTATTTAGTAGTACTAATTACAATTTTTTACTAATTCCCCCATCCCCATTCTATTATCGGACGAGCAGAGATGCGGCAAAGCGACACCGTTATTTGGTTGAAATCCCACGGACCCGAACAAGGCGCTATGCTTCCACATTTATTGTACGAACCGCCAGGCTGTGGAATTCACTGCCGGCTTCTCTGTTCCCTGATCATTATAATCTGGATCTATTCAAAGTTTGAGTGAATTGGGTTTCTTGGTAAGCGTGATCCACCCTAGGCCGCGTCACCGCTTCACATCAGGCGAGCTGCGGTCAAACGCAAGCCTATTTAGTGTAAAAAAGCTGTCTATTTCATCTATTTGAACGTTGTGTCCCACAGACGCGCGCTGTCGCTGCTGGCGGGCGGGCTGTTCCTGCCGGGCTGCGCCGGCCTGGCCGACCCGTGCGAGGCGGCGCATGCGCGTGCGCACACGGCGCTGGACCTGGCCGCGCAGGACCTGGCCGCCGCCACTGCACAGACGTGAGCCTTTCATTCTAATTACGCTGATAATCAACACTTTGAACGTCGAAACTTAAAAGAGACAGTCCCCCAAAACGCCCCCCTTCACCACTTCTTAGAGTAACTGACAAGACTACTAATACAAGGTGGTCAACATTTGTACATAAAACTAAGTAACTACGCAAAAGTTATTCCTTGAAAACGGCTTTTATTTTGGGGCGAAAAATCGAGGTTTACGGTAGGACTCACTGTGACGCACTCAAAACGTGCTGATGGATGCATTGAATAGTACAAGGATCTTGGAAGTATTTTAAGTAAACAACATTTTAAACTTGTATTAAAAAAAACTGTATTCCAATAGGTATGTAACTAGAAGGTTCTCAGGACCATAGTCCAGAACAAACAAAAAAAGGCAAAGACTGGAAGAACAAGTGCCTTTCGACTTCGTTAAGGGTCTTTTTACACCCATTATATCCTTCAATAAATCAAGTTACTCTTAATTAGTCTTTGAATAGACTCCAGACCCAGGTTGACCGAAGCAAGGAAAACCTGTTCAAGTAGAAATTCATAGATGACTCTGCGGACTTATGAGTGTAAATATGGTGTTGCCCCTCAAACGATGGGTCACTTGTTATTGCGTCTTGCCTATCCTGTTGCTTGCACATCACAGAAACTGATGGACGCTACTGAAAATGCCAAATTCGTCGCCAAATTTTGGGTTGACTTAATTTAAATTGTCGGGCCGATCTTAAGGTTAAGCCGCGCTTGCCTAGGTTGGTCCGTAGATGGGTGACCGCCCATTACATACCGAGTTTCCTCCGTGCCTTGGAAAGCACGTTAAGCCGTTGGTCCCGGCTGTCATTTGTAGATCTTTGACAGCCGTTACAAGTAGTCAGTGGCCCGGAAGTCAGACAAACCAGGTTGTGGAGGTCAGATAGGCAGTCGCTCCATGTAAAATACTGGTATTCAGCTGCATCCGGTTAGACTGGAAGCCGACCCCAACATATTTGGGAAAAGACTAGGCAGATGATGATGATGAATTTAAATAGTCACCGACACGATAAGAGGAATCAAGTTGTTCTCTCCGCAGCCTGCTGCGCGTGGTGGCGCGAGGCGGGCACCGCTACGTGCTGGGGCTGCAGCCCTTCGAGGGCGGCAAGGACATCTCCACCGAGATCACCGTGTGGGACGGCGTCGTGGTGTCGCCGCTCGCGCCGGCCTACCAGGAGACGGCGGAGGCTATGGATACCGATGATAAAGGTACGACGATACTTCTTCTTTGTTACTAGGCAAGCATGGTGGATAGGAGATCACTCCGCAGCTGAAAATTTGAAGGCACGGTTGGCGTAGTGGTTCAATGATTGGCTGCTGCGCTGCGTTTTGCGGTTCGATCCCCGCACGCATCAAATATTTTTATGGCATACAGGTAGTTGTTCTGGGTCTGGATGTGTGTCTGTGAGTTTAAATGTTTGTAAACGCACCCACGATACAGGAGACATTAAAAAAGATTTACATTCCCAACAGTAAGTAATTTCGTTAGCCAAAAACCTCGCCACATCCATGGCGTCAAATTGATTGACGACTTCGTATCTTCACTACCCGCTAACTGAGTAGCATAAGAGGCCTTGGTAAGGCTGGTTATGAAGCTTCCTGGCTTCTAACTACTGACTCGTACTGACCGTCTTCGTAATGACCGTCAAAGATCCACATGCTGGAACCAACGGCATCACGTACTTTCCGAGGCACGGACGGGTCTCAGTATGGTCACCTCAAATGGATGCACGGACCGACCAGCGACTAACGAAGCTTAGACCTCCTCGTCTAGCAGCACGGAATCGCATTGTTCTATGCTTCTCATCCTTTTCTCTCGCTCAGAACGGTCATTTGATAGAGCGAGAAACAGACCCTGGAGTGAAATTATTTAAGAGTTTTTTTATTTTTATTTTATATATTAATTTATTTTTTCTTTATTTTCAGATGATGATGGACAAGAAAGTGTAGCGGCTTAGATATTAATTAGTTTATAAGTTTCATATTATACCAAAAGATGAAAAGATCTTTAAATAAATATCTACTGAGATAAGTACCAAACTTGCTTTTTATTTAAAGACTTGCCCCAAATTACACAGAATATCAAGAAAAATGGCGATATCGCTGCAAAAAAATCAGCTGTTTCATTTTGTCTAGTTTTCTTCTTCGCGATTTCAGGTTTAATCATTGTAAAAGTTGCTTTAAACAAAGAGATGGAATAAAGGTAGCCATTTAAAAAAAAATACCAACGTAACATAGCGCCTGTTCCCCCCGAAGGTTCCCGCCAGTTTTGTTGAAGGCCCATGGTATAGGGGCGAACCTATTTGCCGTCAAGGAACGGGCACAAGCCTCAAACAGCTGCTACCGAGAGATTCCGGATAGGAAAAGCCATGCTCGAGCTGCCCCCGTAGCATGACCACATGACAGAATCGACAAAATGACAGATTGTGTCGACACAATGACAGATTTCTTTGAACTATGTCATTTTGTCGATTCTTCCGTCAAACAAATTCTTGTCTACGGTGGTCATGCTACGGGGGCTGGGAATCGAGCCCAGGACCTCAAGTCCAGCAGTTGCGCTAGCGACCACTATGATAAATGATAATGTTTATTCAAATAAATATGTAATTTTTTTTACAAATAGAGTGCTTAATCTAAACTTAAAGTACTCAAAAGTATAAGCATTTGGGGCCGAACTAGGCATAACCTGTATTTCAGCCCTCAACGCCGATCCCCCTGAGTTACAAATTAAGTATTTTTATTATCTTAGTACAATGATCCCATGTATAATTTGTACGTAAAGTATTCAACAAGAAAATTAAAAAAAAAAAAATTCAATATTATTTTAAAAAGGTAACGATCTGAGGAGGCTCTCGCATGGCAGCTGGATCAAGGGCTTGATTCAGAAAGCAGTACTTCTGGACACGGCGCGTATCGTTAGGAGGTTCCTCTCTCAAGAGCCCTGACCACCGGTAGCTCGGACCCTGTTCCTGATGCCGGTGGGCTACTATGTTTTATATTTTTAAATGTTTTTTTTTTTAATTTTTTTTATATAGAAATATTTAAAAATGTAAATTATATGTTTAGGAAATTAATAAAGGAATATTAATATTTTAATTAATTTAATTTGTGATAGTGATGGTATATTTTTCTATTTCTTATTAATCTAGTTACGTTTTTTTATGTAACACATTTTAGACAAAATGTAAATTGTTATTGAATAAATGAAATGAAATATGAAACGATTCTGGCCTTAATTTTATTTGACGTTATCTGACCATCATTTACTTTAGCTTCCCCGTAATGCTTTCAATCCAGGGTATATAATAGGAAACCCTGGTGTACATCCCTGAGCTGCCGACGTAACCACAGGCTCTGCCGTACGATGTGACTCCAATTATAGTATAAAGGCAGCTGGATTTCTTATTTTTTACATTCTTAATTTGGAGGGGGCCCCCGCTGTCACCCTGGGGAGGAACATGTAATCGGTTAGAGGTTTCTTTTACTGTCGCACCCGACTCGAAGCGTTTGTGAATTTGAGGGCTGGTCTGTACGAACGGCGGCACATGAAGCTGTACATTTCCAGTATAACTTCGCTTTGTATAGATTTCCTATACAATGAGAGATCCGCATAAAATGGTTTTGTATAGCTTGATTAGCCGTCGTGCGTACCACCGGAATTTTGTATTTTGGATAAAAAGTGGGCAGGCAGGCATTCTTTTTTTTCGATGTGTCAAAATCAAAATCAAAGCATTTATTTCAAATAGGCCAGTTACAGGCACTTTTGAATTGTCGAAACAAAGACAACAATGAAAAGTAGCTACAGTCCCAGTCACAAGGCATACAAACTGTGAAAGTACTGTAGTTGCCCATTCCCTAACGTAGATCTCTATGGAGAAGAACGGGCAAGAAACTCCATGGACACTCTTTTAAATCAGAATACTTTTACAATAACTTGGTTACGTCATTTATGTTGAGATGGTACATTATGTGAGAACGATGTAGCAAGATGTGTACGTTAAAAGTGTCCTTCATCTCGCAGGTCAACCTATGAGGCTAGCTACTGCTTAACCGGACTATCCTGTGGATGCCTTGAGTCTAAGGTCTTCAGCTAGGGGCATAAAATTTATAAACTAAGCGACTACACGCTAAGGGTACCCGTGTGAGTTACAAGCCTCGGCTTAGGGCATCGATGGAGAGGACAGCAAAGCGACAAGCTGTATCTGAGTGATGGCAGACAGTCAGGTTAATTTGTGTTATTTATTACGTCCGGTGAAGGAGAGGCATCGTGACAAAACTGGCATGTCCTAGAACCGAAAATTCGAAGACATGAGACCTCGCCTAGCTGGTCTAGTGATCGCAAGCGCGACTGCTGAGCATGAGGTCCTGGGCTCGATTGCCGGGTCGGGCATAGCGTTATTGGGTTTTTCCATCAGGAATTTCTCGGTAGCAGCCACGGAGTCAGGAATTGTGCCCGGTTGATGGCAAAAGGGTCGCCCCCAATTATATGGGGACTGGCGAAATGTGGGTGTACTATTAAGTACACTCATTCACAAACCCGTACTGAGCCCGCGTCGTGGATTACCACGTCGTCTGTAGGTTGATCACTAGTTATCTTACCTCGCAAGTATCACTGATCAGCTCTTCGTCCCCATAGCACACTTGGGTCGTTCTATCGTAACCATTTTTAAGATGTCGGTGGACTGGGTAAGCTTCCTTACATTGTTCGTCAGAGAATTTGTAGATATTCACCTGAAAGTAAGTAGTAAATCTGTAAGTGTAGCTTAGAAGGTTCAATTTATCAGCAACAAGTGCATGGCATGCGTTGCAATGCCTATGTAGAACAACTGTGCCAGATTTCATCAAAATCGGTTCTGTCGTTTAGGAGTCTATAGGGTACGAACGAACGAGGAGCTCGTGGCTAAATAATAACAGCCGCTCGGGTCGATCTTTAGGTTAAGCCGTGCTAGCCTAGGTTGGTCTGCGGATGGGTGACCACCCATTAAATACTGAGTGTCCTCCGTGCCTCGAAAAGCACGTTAAGCCGTTGGTCCCGGCTGTCATTTGTAGATCTTTGACAGACTTTAGGTAGTCAGTGGCCCAAAAAGTCTGACAACCAGTCTTACCAAGGGGTATCATATTACCCGGTACTAACTGGGTTGTGGAGGTCAGATAGGCAGTCGGTCCATGTAAAATACTGGTACTCAGCTGCATCCGGTAAGACTGGAAGCTGATCCCAACATAGTTGGGAAAAGGCTAGGCAGATGATGAGGGTACGAACGAACGAACAAACCAATATTGATTTTTACTTTCTGGGTGGTCCAAATAGTGATATAATTTTGTTTATTTTGTTAGCCTGTTTGAGTGTTCCACTGCTGGGCAAAGGCCTCCCCTTTCTCCTTCCAAACCTCTCTGTCCTGCGCGATATCTGGCCATGTTCGCCCCGCAAACGAGATCAGATCGTCACACCACCTTCGTCGCGGTCTACCTCGACGGCGATTTCTTCCGACAGGTGTCCAGTGAGTCACGATCGTTGCCCATCTCTCCGGGCGCATTCGTGCTACGTGGCCAGCCCACTCCCACTTCAGCTTGGCTGTTTTTTCTCCAACATCTGCTACTTGAGTAATGAAGCGCAGGGTAATGTTTCTTACGCGATCTGTTCGCTTAACACCTATTAGGCTGCGCTCCATTGCTCGCTGGCAAATCTTGAACAATACAATCTCTTTACAATATACAATACAATATCTTTATTTTTTCTCTTCACAAAGGTTCACATGGTTATAATAAATATAAGTTTGGACTTCTATTGTTCAGTAAGTGACCAACTTTGTGCACCGTAGGTTAGGATGGGCAAGATGCAGTTTTCTTTTCACTTTTCAGTGATATCATAAACAACAAATTAGTTACCCCACGCCCAGGGGTATTCGAAAATACCCCATATTTATGTTCCGCGATTCTTGATGGTTTTCGAGTTATAGCTTCTTGAAAATTGTAGCTTTAAAAAACTAATCTTTATTTTTACGGACCACCCAGTAAGAAATCGATGATAGAAAAATAAAAACTGTATTAAATTGACAAGCTACCGTAAAGCTTAATGTCGATCCTATAGAAACCGAAACGATTGTAGGGAACTAGTGTTATTATTGAAACGACTGGAGCCGATCGGTTACCATTTATTACTGCCCATCTTATGCTAATACAATATATCTTATAACATAGATCTTACTTACTAAGTACATACACCTCACCTCGGGGGGGAGAGATAAAAAAAAAAAACAAAAATAATAAATGAACATTTTTTTTTTTTTTTTTTTAGTTTAAATGATTACTTAGATTATGCTTAGGTTCTAAATGGCTTAGTTCTATTTTTATGGATTACATAAGGTTTATTACTCTTTAAAATCTTCACATTAACACCTAAATCTTCTAAAATAACAAATGGTCCTTGCCACAGAGTTTCTAATTTAGTGGCTGTTTCATTTTTAACTAGTATTAGTTGTCCATTATTATACGTTACATTATTAACATTTTTATCGTAAGATAACTTCGGTATTGTTTACTTTTGAGTAAGTTGTTGCGAGCATCTTGGTGTGCAACTTGTAATTTATGCTTTAGATCTAAAGGATAACTTTCCGGGTTATATAATGGTTCAATATATTGACTGACTCTACATGGTATTACACTAGCTCTACCAAATACAAGTTCGAAAGGTGTGTACTTTGTTTCTGTATGAACAGTATTATTGAAACTATAACACCAAAAAGGTAACCACTGACTCCATGTGTCTTTTTTTCCATCACATTGTATCCGCAAAAAAAACACCAAGGTGTTTATGTGTATTCTCAAGGGCACCAATAGTTTGATGGTGATATGCAGTAGATATCAATTTGTTTATTCCCAGAAGTTTACATACCTGATCCATTACTGATGACACGAATTCTGTGCCACGGTCAGTCGCTATGGCATTTGGCACTCCAAATCTTAGTATAAAATTATCAACTAATGCTTTCGCAACACTTACTGTTTCTTTGTTTTTCAGAGGATATGCCTCTACAAACTTAGTAAGCTCACACTGGAGGGTCAAAATGTAACAATTACCGTGTATATCCCTTTCTAATGGACCTGCAATGTCGAGAAATATTTTTTCAAAAGAATGTGAAGCTGTTGTAGTTATCTCCATGGGCGCCTTGACATACCTACAATGCTTCATTTTCTGACACTTTGTGCATTTACTCACAAATTCTTTTATATCTTTGTCGATGCCTGGCCAGTAAAATTTCCTCTTTATGTTGTTCGTCATCCTACGTATACCTGCATGACCTGCGGTAGGTAGTAGATGAAAATCATGTAAAATATAGTTCTTTTCTTCCTCATCATCAATTCTCTTAACTCCTCTAAATACATATATCCGTGGACCTGTCCATTCCTTATATTCATTGATTTCTTTTAATAAATCTTTGATAAAGCTTTCGTATTCTTTGTTCTTGACTATGCATAGTTCATTTATATTTATATTCTTACAAAATTCTCCTAACTTAGTCACAAATTCGTCTCGCGTAAATTGTGCCCTAAAGTTAAGATTAATAAATAACGTTTTTCTATGACGACTGTAAATGAAACATTCGTTCTCTACGTCTACGTTGTTTTGTCTTCTTAATTTAGTTAGTTCATCATTTTTTATAAAAGTCATTTCTACGGAGTCACTTGGTACTCTTAGTACCTCGACTACTGGTGGTTGATCAGGCCACGAGTCGTCGGGTCCACTGAGAAGAGGTGTGTCATGTACTTGTTTGTCTAATTCTAAACGCCGTTTTTGCGCTCTAGTCATCACTAACATAATTTCTTCATTCATTTGTTTTAAGTTATCTGATGTTATTGTTATTCTAGACAACGCGTCTGCAACACTGTTATCCTTCCCTTTTATATACAATATCTTATAATCGTATTCTTCGAGCGCTAATCTGAACTTAGTTAGCCTACTTGATGGATCTTTCATTGAGAATAAATATATTAATGGTCTGTGGTCGGTCATAATTGTGAATGTTTTTCCGTAAATGTAAGGCCTAAAATACTTCACTGCCCACACAATTGCTAATAGCTCTTTTTGTATAGTTGGATAGTTTAGTTCAGCTTTATTGAGTGGTCTACTAGCATAAGCTACTGGTTTCATATTTTGATTGCACAAAACTGCTCCAACAGCTGTACCTGATGCGTCAGTTTGTAAAACAAATTCATTTTCTTCAGTGAAATCGGGAAATTCTAATACTGGTGGAGTTGTTAAAGCATGTTTTAACGTGACGAATGCATTTTGACATTCTTTATCCCAGTTAAATCGTTCATATTTTCTGGTTAATTTATTTAATGGATAGGTAATTTCTGCAAAATTTTTAATAAATTTTCTGTAATAGTTACAAAACGCCACAAATCTTTTTACTTCATCTGTATTTGTTGGTGTGGGATATTTTTGTAATATCTCTATTTTTGCTGGATCGGGTAAAACTCCATTTTGTGTTACTAGATGGCCTAAATAAAGAATTTTCTTTTGCAAAAAATTTCATTTTTCTGGATTTAATTTCAAATTATGTTTTCTCAGTCTTTCTAAAACGTTAACTAAGTTCTTGTTATGGATATCTTTTTTTTTTTTTTTTTTTAGGATGGGAAATCATCAAATGACCCCCCCCGCTCTGGGCGGAGCGGAAGGGAGTGTCAGACTTGTACTGACTAAAACCCATCCATGTTCCTTCTTTGCCCTTTGTGTTCCAGGGCCGCGGTATCTCTTTCGAACAGTCCCGCAGCCCTGGCAGGCATCGGCCCGTGCGGACCCCTGCGTGGTTGCTGACATCTCTTTGAGGCGCGCGTGGAACACGAACGCGCCGTCGACACGGCCTGTCGTCATAAGACGGCCGGACGGCGAGCTAGCCCATAACTCGCCGTCCACAGGCCCGCGCCTACGGTGGCCGGGGGCCACCACGTGACCCCCGACGCCCAGGGCGTCTCCCGCGGCGGCTGGGACGTGAGGCTCTTTCCCTCTCACGTTCCGCCACCTCCTTCACTAGCATGACTGCTTCGCAGAAGGAGGTGACGGCTTCCCATTCCCTCTCGCTCCGGACCATGGCTTGAACCAGGGCCGGGCGCGAGAGGTCGCCGCCGCCGATCGCCACTACGAGGACACGGCGCTGCTCCGCCCAAGCGGGGCAGACCTCCACAGTGTCCTGCACCGTGTCCTCCGGACGATCCTCACAATGGAAACACCCGGGCGTTTCCACCCGCCCGATTCGGTGCAGGAACCTCCCGAAACAACCGTGTCCGGTGAGGACCTGCGTCAGGCGGAAGGTGAGGGCGCCGTGGCGCCTCTCTAGCCACTCCTCAAAGAGGGGACTTATCGCCACGATGGTGGCGTGCCCTGCACGGGGTTGCGACAGTCGCTCTCTCCATGTCACCATGAGATCGCGCCGGAGGTCTGTCCGCTGAGCGGCGATTTGCCGCGGCAGCGGAGTTTCCCCCCGACGTAGTGCCTCCGCGCGCCATTCGTGAAGGCGCGCGAGGACTATCGCCTCCAGATCCCATGGCGGCAATCCGGCAAGGAGGCTAGCCGCCTCACCGGAGATCGTGCGGTACCCCCGGACTAGCCTTAGGGCTATCCCCTTTTGGGGCGCGTTCAGGTAGCGGGCGGCTTGCCGCCTCAGAGAACGCGCCCACACCGGGGCCCCGTAAAGGGCCATGGACCGCACGACCCCCGCGTAGAGCCTCCGGCAGGAGGCGTTTGGACCCCCCAGGTTGGGCAGGAGCCGCTTGAAGGCAGCCCCGGTCCGTTCCAGTTTGGGGGCCAAACGTCGGAAATGCTCCACGAAGTTCCACCGGCTGTCGAGGACGAGTCCCAGGTACTTCAGCGTCGACCCGACGCCGATGGAAACCCCTCCCGCCGTCAGTAGGGATCCCGACGGTGGCGCATTCCGAGGCCCATGAAAACACATGGCCTCGGACTTGTGCAATGCCACCTCGAGACCCAATTGCCGGATCCTCTCCACGACTATCGCAACCCCGCGTGTCATGTTTTCGGCCGCCGCCTCGTGCGACCCCCCTTGTGCCAGTACCAGCGTGTCGTCAGCGTAGCAGACTACGCTGACGCCGCTAGGGAGGTCGGCGCGCAGCACCCAGTCGTAACCGATGTTCCACAAGGCCGGCCCCAGAACCGATCCCTGTGGAACACCGCACGACATCTCTCGCCGGTTCCATTCTCCGCTCTGACCGGGGTAGATGACGGCCCTATCCGTCAGGTAGTCCCCGACCACACGACGAAGGTAGGTCGGCACCCGGTGATACCGGAGTGCCTCCCCAATGCAGCTCCAGGGCATGGAGTTGAAGGCGTTGGCGATGTCAAGAGACACCGCCAATACGACCCCGCCCCGGGAAACCGCATCCCCCGTCGTGAGGGCTCTCACGCGCATGATGGCGTCCACCGTCGAGCGCCCCTTGCGGAAACCAAACTGGTGTTCCGCAAGATCCGGCCCCATCCCCGCGAGGTGCCCGGCGAGGCGGTTAGCAATAACTCTTTCAAAGAGCTTGCCCACCTCGTCGAGCAACACTATGGGCCGGTATGCGGACGGAGAGTCCGCAGGGCGCCCTGGCTTCCGGATGAGGACCAGCTTCCCCGTCTTCCAACGAAGCGGGAACTGGCCTCTCTCCAAGCATGCGCTTAGGAGCCCTTCCAGTCGGGGCCCGAGAGCCTCACAGGCCAGGACCCAGGCTTTGCCAGGCAAGCCATCGGGTCCCGGGGCGGTATTTCTGGCCTTCAGCCTGCGTACCGCCACTCTCAGGTTGTTATGGATATCTAAGTTTCTTCCAAAAACTACTAGATCGTCTAAATAAATAAAACATCTGTCAAATGTTAATCCGGACATGGCTACTGACATTACTCTGCTGAAAGCACTTGGACTTGTCTTGAGTCCCATCGGTAACCTTTTCATTTGGTATTGTCCAGTGTTTGTAGTAAACGCAGTATACTCTCTACTGTTTTCATCTAAAGCTACTTGGTAATAACCCTGATTTAAGTCTAAATGTGAGAAATAGACTGATCCAGACAGAGAGTCCAAAATTTCGGTAATATTTGGTAAAGGAAACTTGTCATCTACAATACAGTCATTAAGTCTACGATAATCGACGACTAAACGCCATTTTTTGTCATTTCCACTTTTCTTTGGGACCAATAAAATTGGGCTTGACCACTCACTCCTTGCTTCCTCTATTATGTCGTTGTTAATCATGTTTTGTATTTGTTTATTGACTTCATTTTTCAAGGAATGAGGCAGTCGATACTGTTTAACATAAACAGGACTAGTATTTGGTTTTAACGTTATTGACTGTTCATAAACGTTTGTAGTTGTTAATTTGTCGCCTGGTAAAAAGAACACGTCGGAATACTTAGCACATATTCCTTGTATTGATTGTCGTTCTTCTATGTTAAGATTATTTAATTTTAAAATGTCTAATAACACTTTTGCCCTCTGTAAATTGTTATTTTGTAATTTAAAGTCGCATAAATCATAATCTTGCATCGAATAAATCTCTGGCTGAAACATTGGCAATGTTACGTCATGCTCATTGGTATTTAATATTTTTACTGGTAATCTGTTATTTTTAATTTTTCCTAAACAGCCCGCAAGAAACACGTTTTCCGTTAATTGCTTGCTATGTATAACACAATCTTCATCAGTGTTGTTATTTAAAAGTAAATAATGAAATGATTCACTTCTGGCTGGAATGTGTAACACTTCGTTTGAATAATCTATCGTGTCACTTAACACTAAAGAATATTCCACTCCATATTTAGACAAGGTAATGATATTAGTCTCCAAGTTGATATTGGATGTGTAATGACATAGAAAATCTAAACCTAAAATTCCATCTGCTTTTAAGGAAATGTTATCGAAAACATGCAGCTTGACATGAAAGTCAACATGTTGTTGCCCATTACGATGAGTCAGGCTAAGATTAATAAAACCGTTTGTTTTTGTTTGACCACCAATACCATTTATAATAGTATCATCTCTAATTATAGTCATGTTATTCGGTAACGCGACTCTCTTTATTATGGAAATGGATGCTCCTGTATCTACCAACCAAAAGTATTTTCTATTGCCAAAGTATAATGTTAAAAATTTTGCTTTGCCTGCTAACATCAAAATATTTTGTTTATGATCGAAAAAACTGCATTTCTTCTGATTTAGAATTTACGGATTCGTTGTTATTGTTACTATTATTATTATTATTAGATTGTTCCGTATAAAACACGCGACGATGATTTCCACTACCATGAGTTTCGTATCTCGATCGGTTCTCGTGAGGCACTTGGTTGCCTCGTCCTCGATTTGAGTTGAATGAGCTTCGAGGTTCACCACGAGAGCGATATAATGATCTTCCACGTGATTGATCAAAATTTCTCCGGACATTATTTGAGTTATGGTGATAATATCCTCGCTGATTGTTTGAGTTCTGGTGATAATATCCACGTTGTCCCCGTGCTCGACGACTATAAGAATTCCCTCGACGAGAATAATTATCATAAGCATGCGACTCACCTCTACCACGACGTGAAAAATGCATGACATTTTCTGCTCCCGAAGTTGATGCCGTAGTCAACTCCTCGTCCTTCGCCGCCTGGATTGCATCCTTCAGCGTGTCATAGTTACGTGCTGCAATAATTGTACTGAGCCGGGAATCGCTTAACCCATCTGCGAATCGTTTTATCGCTAGTTTTTCGTTAATTGGCTTTAAAACTACATAATTCTGAGAATTACCATCGGCTTGCGATATTGTCAGGTTGGTGAAAAGTTTTTCAATTTCAGTACCGTATTGGTCGATAGTGCGCCAACCTTGTGTTGTATTTTGTAATCGCGATTGTATGGCAGTTGTCACGTTTATAGGGCGTGTACAAGAGAGAAATAAAACTAGGTTTAGAATTAACAAATATGTAGGTATATTAAAAAAAAAAAAATAAAAAGGTTCTGCCTAGGTCTTGCGCACTTGTCTAGCCTACCACACTTCCCTGGCGAGCTCCCGTCCTTCAGGCGTAGTCCCCGTCAGCTCGGCCACTCCACTCAGGTGTTGTAGGCGACAGATCCAGCATACGGTTTCGGTCAGTAAAACCGTGACGTAATTCCTAGGGACAAAGGCCACATCAGTAAGCTGCCGGTATAAGGGGTGCACGGGAAACGCTAGGTATGCATGGCAAGAACTAGATTGGCAAATTAGGGCTTATAAGGCGGGAAGAATTCTAAGCGTGAATCTATATCTATAATGCAGATACATGTTCGCTAGCAGAGGCGGTTACAAACATTATACTAAGAACATAGTGAAAGAAAGGCAAAGCATTACACACAGGATAGGAATAAGCTACGAAATTTAGACGGACTCGTACCTTCAAATTAACACAAGATAATATAATAACAAAATAGGTAGGTAACGGCCGTTAGGAATCTTTATACAAAATTGTGCATAACTTACCCAAGTTTGGGAATCACAGTCACTTATAGTTATTACAACTATTAATTTAGCAGTATGAAGAAGCAATCCAGTCTCAAGATACTTAGTATAAAATATTCGAATGGTGTAAATTGTCTATTACTTATATTTCGCAATGACGGTAAGCAAATGTAGAAATTAGTCCGAGCGACAGCGTCCGTGCCTCAAGAGGTTTGGCTGCGGACTACGTGATGTCGTCTCGCTCGCGCTCGCGCAGCGCGCGGCCGGGTGGCGGGCCGCGACGAGGAACCTGTTACTCCGTATATATAAAATAATGCGGTTGTCCGCGTCACTTGATTGTTACACTACTACAACCTAGGTACAATTTTAGTTTTATAGTTATGTATGTATAGTTAAATAATAGTTAAAATAGTTGATTTTTTATTTATTATTTATAGTAGTTGTAGTAGTAGTGTACATGTTATGTACACTATGTTACACAGTAAATGACTTTTTAGGTAACAGTGTGGAACGTAAGTCTTTAACAAGATCGTTTGTAGATGTGTAACTATGGGACATTCGTAGCTTAGCATTTTCTGACAGTCTACTTTTTAAAACAAATGTTATTAGTAATTTCTTCCCTGCTTCTGACAGCATATCTGAATACATTTCAACAGAGTCAATGATACTCTTGATGTTATTTTCCTTATTGTTCATTACAGGAATCAAATTACACGCAGTTTTTAAATCGAATTCCATGATTACTTCTGTATTTGAGCTCGTGTCATAAAAATCACTTTCACTACTACTATCTTCCGTACATAACTGTTGAATTTTTAAGTAACACGTTTTTATTTCATCTCTTATAAGAGTTAATCGTGCTAAAGCTTCCGATTTAATTCCTTCCTTAGTACTCAATATTTTAATTAATGTTGTACTTTTATCAAATATTATGTCTGTCTCTGATAATTTATTTTTTATAACATTACCCTTGAAACGCGATTTTCCTTTCTTAACTAGATATTTTCTTATTAATGTAAGTTCATCTAAACATTTAATTAATTCATCTTCCATTCCCTCGCAATCAATGAATTAATATTTAATATACATACCACATTCTCACGGTGAGTTACGGTAGTAGGGGATACAGGCGTAACATGATACACGTAGTACACGACTTAACTACATTAGTAAACAAAATTCAGAAGGTGAGTTATAGTTTCACCTTTTTCCTAGGTAGTACTTTTTATAATAAACTTTATAGTCTTTAAACTTTAAAATCCATAATTCTGTGAAGAATCCACTCTACGAGTATAATATCACTATCACACATTATGCACTTTTGTATGTTGAAATCGCACAAATCACTCACAAAGTTACCACTGCTCTTCACACTTGTTCTTCTGCATTCTTGTGCTGTTGCCTCCTATTTCATCGGGACATGGACCTCTCGTTCGTCTCCTCGGCTACCTCTGGTACGGTTGATTGATCGCCGGAAGTTATGTTGTACTATTTGGTCTGTGATCCATGAATGGTGGCACTTCTTGTACTGTTTGTACACAAAATAAATAGCGCCGAGACCCAGTAGTATACAAATTACTAGCAGCACAATGCTAATATTCGACATGTGCATCTTCATCTCTTCGACATGTCCATTGTTTGATCCTGCAGCATTCTGGTTTAAAAAAACCGTCTCCTTTTCTACGTTTGATCGACACATAATTTATTATTGTGTCAACTGGTCAACTCGGATTTTACATATTGAAATATTATTGCACCGTAATTTTTCTTCACATTTTTTTTTTTGTCTGTTTGGAGCCGTAACACTATAGTACTAACGCGTCACGCGCCCCGAATGGCAGGGTCGCCATGTAGGGAACTAGTGTTATTATTGAAACGACTGGAGCCGATCGGTTACCATTTATTACTGCCCATCTTATGCTAATACAATATATCTTATAACATAGATCTTACTTACTAAGTACATACACCTCACGATCTTTGAAAGCTATCTTCAGTCGTCTCAGCCCTCTGCCCCGTAGCATGACCACCGTAGACAAGGATTTCTTTGACGGAAGAATCGACAAAATGACATTGTGTCGACACAATGACAGATTTCTTTGCACTATCTGTCATTTTGCAGATTCTTCCGTCAAAAAATCCTTGTCTACGGTGGTCATGCTAGGGGGGCTGGCGATGTCGGACAAAGCGTAAAGGTACGGTCAAACAGCGCTTGCACTCCGGACCTGACCGCAGACACCACGGACTTTGACGGATAATGTAGGTACTGAAATCTCTGTCTGGTGTTCGCAGCCAGTTCGCAGTCCGGTCCCTCGGTCCGCTTAACCGTACCTTAAAGAAGACTCGCCCGCTACCTGCGTCCGCGTGAAATTATTTATCATCATTATCATTTCAGCCGAAAGACGTCCACTGCTGGACATAGGCCTCCCCCAAGTGTCGCCACATTGACCGGTCCCGTGCGACTCGCATCCAGCGGATCCCTGCAACCGTCACCAGGTCATAGGTCCACCTAGTGCGAGGCCTTCCAACGCAGCGTCTTCCGGTTCGCGGTCGCTACTCCAGAACTTTTCGGTCCCATCGGCCATCCGTTCTGCGAGCAATGTACCCCTGCCCACAGCCACTTAAGTTTGGCTATTCTTCGGGCTACGTCGGTAACCATGGTTCTCGTGAAATTATTATAAACATATTACTTCCCCATTTGCAACGAATTTTCACCAATTTTTACAATTTCAAGGATTTTATTTTTTTTTGCACGGAACCCTATTTCTTTTTCTAAAATAAAAGTAGCTTATACTCCTAATAAAATCAGTTGTCTAACGTCAAAATCGGTCCTGCCGTGTCAGAGATTAGCCGGAACGAACAGACAGACAGGCAAAAAAAAAACAATGATGTGTTATGGTTTTTTGTTATAAGTACCGTATATACTGTCATAAGCATTCAGTAAAAAGCTGTTATTTTGAAATTACAAACTGACACTTCAATTTTATTTATTTGAATAGATGTAGTCAATTAGGTATAGAATTATAGATGATAGAAGTGCACGAAGAGGTTATCAACATTGGCTGCGCGGTTCATTTGTTTGTGAGCCACAAATTCGTGATTAGCGTGACCGTGACTCACAGTGGAAGTGGAGGATCCCGCCTCCATTTTCATACGAAACCAACCCCACTTTGCACAGATAGTGCAAAGAAATCTGTCATTGTGTCGACACAATCTGTCATTTTGTCGATTCTTCCGTCAAAGAAATCCCTGTCTACGGTGGTCATGTTACGGGGGCAAAACCTACACATGTATAGATTAGTCCTGGGTAAGAATCTAACTGTGCATTTGAACTTAATATCATCTTCCTGCTCTTGTACCATGTTACTTAGAGTTGAACCGTCTTCTTTTTCTATTATTCCATCTATCTTTTCTTTAGCCTTCCTCTCTCTCTATCCATCAACATTTATACTTACCACTTGCAATATTTCTGCCAATGGATTCCGATGGCCAATAGCGCCCCATCCCGTAGCTGTGGCCACTTTAGCCATGTCAGACCCTCGGTGAAGGCATGCTGGTACCACTTCACGATTGAATCTTATCCTGAAAAAAAAAAACAATCTTTTATATATCCTGTTTTATTCCTGAAACTTCATTTATTCAAATACTGTTCTTTTAGGATAACAACTGCCGTAGCATACAAATATCGTTCATTGTGGCCATCACACCAATATTTTTTTTTTTGTTTATTCAGCCTGTATTGTCCCACTGCTGGGCAAAGGCCTTCCCATGGCTTTCTAACCAGGTTTATAATTTGCCCTCTCTGACGAATCCGTTAAGAATGAGTCCAGATCGTCACGCCAGCGTTTCTTGGGCCTGCCTCGGTTACGACGGCCGACTTCAGACACCCACTGTGTGACTATCTTCGCCCATCTGTCCGGGTTCATCCTAAAAACATGACCCGCCCAGTCCCATTTTAGCTTCGCAGGTTTATCGCCAAATTATTAGCGGTCATGAATTTATATTAACCCCCAAATATATTAAACCACACCATAGGTGTAGGTTTCTTTCTTGGAGTAAACGATAGCGTGATTGCCAGGGGAGAATGGAAGAAAAAACGTGTTGCGCCGACTCCAAGTAACATGGGGCAAGGACAGGAAGATGATGATGAACTAAAACAAAACGACACCGCATTTATTAAAATCAATCAAACTATTTTGATTGCGGAGCATACCAAAAAAATGGACATTGCTAAGTACACCAAAAAAGAAACATCACTAAATATAACAAAAAAGAAATACCTTTGTTTTGAAGAGGCCTGTTTATCAAAGGGCCTACGTAACGCCAAGTCTTCACATATAAATATATAAGGTCTATCTTTTCATACACGAAATATTTTAAGGGCATTACATTGCTCGATGACCTTGATGATTTGATCCCT
This sequence comes from Noctua fimbriata, assembly GCA_905163415.1. Lineage (NCBI taxonomy): Eukaryota > Metazoa > Arthropoda > Insecta > Lepidoptera > Noctuidae > Noctua > Noctua fimbriata. The sequence goes on from CAJHZP010000012.1 coordinate 238,510, forward strand.
GTACTGGTTTTTGTTGACTTGCCCCGCACATTTCGCAAAATTTCAGTTTTTATTTATTATTTAAAAATATTAAAAGAAATAACAGAAAAAAAACAATACAGATTGTTAAGTATATAATTACGTATTTGTTGTTACAAAATTCATGCCGATCTATTCAGCCGTTACAGAGATAATTTACAATTAAGGTTGAAAAAGGACCTATTTTCTACGATTAACCAAAAAAAATTGAGAAGGTTTATTAAAATTTTAAACAATACAATTTATTTGTGATGAACTTAACTATAACATACTTTTTTACACGGAAAACGCACGAAGGGATTCATCAACAAATTTCTTTGAACATACGCTGTTTTTGGGATTTGAGCCATGTAATGCCTTTAAGAGTAACTTCTACAAGTCGTAAAGTCACTAAAGCAACGAAAAAAAAAATTATTGGAGTTTTTTTTTACAAAATTATTATAATTCAATTTTTTTTACACTTTTTGCATAAAACCTTTACTCTCATATTCTAACAATGACAGTAGGTAAATACGACGTAGTAAACTAGCGTAATGGATGTTCAAAAATAAGGATATAGTATTTATATGGTCGGTCAAGTAATTTTAAATTATTTATTTTTTATAAAAATATACTCAGATAAAAAAAATCCCTTGAAATGGCTTCGTTATAGCCGTTAGATGATTCCCTGAAAATATTTCGTGTATGAATAGTTAGACCTTATATATATACAATGTGATAGGGGTGGGACTTCTAACCCGTTAAGGCTGAGTACTACATCTAATTTTATCGACAAAAAAAATAATATGGGGGGTTGAACCCCCTCCCCCTAAAAATTATGGCTATTTTAATATTTTTTTTAAAGTACTACGGCGCGCAAGATACATTATGTGATATCAAAGGTTGAATGCGTCGTAGAAACAAAAAAAAAACGACAAACTGTAGCTAATAACCTTGGCTAACTAATTCATTACTTTTTTCATATGTTTGATAATGTTTTGGTGAGAAAAAAAAATCATTTCTGAATTATTTTGACCGAAAAAATCGCTATTTTTCAATATTTTCACGAATTACTCAAAACTATGTCCCATAAAATTATTAATAATTTGTGCTCATTTAAAAGTATTTGAGTTATTCTTTCTAACGATACCAAAAACATCACCATAACATCATCAATTCTAAGTAGTTACCCCTGTGTAAGCTCAATACTCATACTTGACATTATTTGTAAATGAAACCAGTAATACTCATATGTACTTTACATTTATTTAAAATCAAACCTACTGAAAAATACAATCAAACAAAACATTTTAATGCTTAAAATTAATTGATTAACTGTTCGAAGTGTTCTCCTCTGTTTTGTAAACAGGCGGTGGCTCTTATAGCCATTTGTCGCGTGGTTCGTCTTAATACCGCGGGATCAGATCGAAGTTCGTCGGCGGCGATCCTAATTCTTTCCCGGAGCTCCTCTCGTGTTTACCTCGACGAAATAAACTTTTTGCTTCAACCATCCCCAAAGATGATAGTCACAAGGCGTCAAATCGGGCGAACGTGGAGGCCAAGCAACTGTTCCGCCGCGTCCAATCCATCTCGGGAAGACTTCGTTTAGATATTGGCGAACACTCAAGGCAAAATGAGCAGGAGCACCGTCTAATTGTAGCCGCATGTGGCGCCGATAGCTTAGTGGCAAACTCATGAGTTCTTCGTTAAATTCATTTTGCAGAAAATGCAGAAATCTAGGCCCATTTAATCTCTCTGGCAATTCAATGGGCCCTATTAAAATATCGTCAATCATGGCAGCCCATACATTTATTGAAAACTCGTGTTGGAATGTCGATGTTCGTACAGCATGAGGATTTTCAGCCATCCATAAATGTTGGTTTCTAAAATTTGTAATTCCTCGCCTTGTGAATTTTGCTTCGTCTGTCCACATAATCTTAGCAAGGAAATCGGGATTGCGACGCACTCTGCGATTTATCCAAGAGGAAATAACACACCGCGCGTAATTATCTTGGCCTGTTATTTCCTGTGCTCTCCGGAAGTGGAAAGGATGTAATCCTTCTCGGTGTAATATTTTTGATATAGTCCAGTACCCCAGGCCCGTCATCCTTGAAAGGCGTCTCAAACTTAATCTAGGATCTCTGTGTATGAGATCTAATACGTCCTCTTCCGCTGCCACTGGTAGATCGCGAACACGTTCTGGAGCTGGTCTTCTTATACCATAATTTGCCAATCTTGCGTGAATATCAATAAACGTATGATAACTCGGTGTGGGTCGGTTTGGAAACCTTCTACGGTACTCGCGCACTGCTGCACTGGCATTGTCATTGCAAAAACCATATACGAAATGAATATCCGCAACATATTCGTCATAATTACGACGATTAGCCATAGCGAAACTTGTCCACGAAAAGCGCGAGAAGAAATTTAACAAGGTGTGTTAGCAGTCACAGATTTGTAACGACTAATAATACCCGACAATGGTGACAAGAACCGAAGTTCTTGGCCTGAGTTGGCGCGTTTATTAAAAGAGCATTTTAGTCAAACTGATTACGATTATAGACTCATTTCCGAAATTCGTTCTCGTACTCAAGGAGAACGTGAGAATATAACTATTTATCTAGCAGTTATGAATGGAATGTTCTCGCGTCTATCTACTCCTCTTCCTGAACTAGATCAATTGGAAATTCTCTTGCATAATATTAGACCCTGCTATGCTAGTACATTAGCAGCAGCTCCTCAAATCTCAACCATAGACACTTTGCGATCGTTATGTCGTAACTATGAGACATTTCAGACTCGACTGTCACAATTTCAAGAGCCTCCTAAGGTTACTTCCGATTCGGGGGGAAACTCCGCTGCCGCGGCAAATCGCCGCTCAGCGGACAGACCTCCGGAGCGATCTCATGGTGACATGGAGAGAGCGACTGTCGCAACCCCGTGCAGGGCACGCCACCATAGTGGCGATAAGTCCCCTCTTTGAGGAGTGGCTAGAGAGGCGCCACGGCGCCCTCACCTTCCGCCTGACGCAGGTCCTCACCGGACACGGTTGTTTCGGGAGGTTCCTGCACCGAATCGGGCGGGTGGAAACGCCCGGGTGTTTCCATTGTGAGGATCGTCCGGAGGACACGGTGCAGCACACTGTGGAGGTCTGCCCCGCTTGGGCGGAGCAGCGCCGTGTCCTCGTAGTGGCGATCGGCGGCGGCGACCTCTCGCGCCCGGCCCTGGTTCAAGCCATGGTCCGGGGCGAGAGGGAATGGGAAGCCGTCACCTCCTTCTGCGAAGCAGTCATGCTAGTGAAGGAGGTGGCGGAACGTGAGAGGGAAAGAGCCTCACGTCCCAGCCGCCGCGGGAGACGCCCTGGGCGTCGGGGGTCACGTGGTGGCCCCCGGCCACCGTAGGCGCGGGCCTGTGGATGGCGAGTTATGGGCTAGCTCGCCGTCCAGCCGTCTTATGACGACAGGCCGTGTCGACGGCGCGTTCGTGTTCCACGCGCGCCTCAAAGAGATGTCAGCAACCACGTAGGGGTCCGCACGGGCCGATGCCTGCCAGGGCTGCGGGACTGTTCGAAAGAGATACCGCGGCCCTGGAACACAAAGGGCAAAGAAGGAACATGGATGGGTTTTAGTCAGTACAAGTCTGACACTCCCTCCCGCTCTGCCCAGAGCGGGGGGGGTCATTTGATGATTTCCCATCCCAAAAAAAAAAAAAAAAAAAGGTTACTTCCGATACGCTAGCTCCTGAATTTGCGGACACTAAGGATGACCATAAACCAATTACGATGGGTGCAACCGGAGGATCCAAAAAAATGCAAATTTATTTTAATAAACTAATTTATTACTGTATTACAAAGTATTGAAATTACGACTAATTATACTAAAGTGTCAATTGGTCACGTTATGCTGAGCTTGCGTTTCGTGCCCGTAGGTGCCGTGTGCAATGTATATGCAGGTATGCCGATGCAGCGATCTATTAAGGTTGACCATGCGTAACACCTCCCCCCGTAGAACAGCGAGTATCGATGGACTTGTTCAAGATGGTCGCTGGTAGACATCCAGGGTCAATCCTTATTTGGCTTGGGTTGATAGTGCGTGGTGATGGGATTGCATAGACGACTTCAGGGTTGCTGTTGAAGTTTTCTGTGATTTCTCTGGATGCTTTTCTTATGCGTAGCCGACGATAGATTAGAGTGGCGATGAGTGCGCATGTACCGGATAGTGCGAGGTACATGGGTATAGTAGTGTGGTAAATGACGGGATCGGTGGCGTCATCTAAATGTACAGGCAGTTGCGTCGCTATCTCGTTGCTAAGCGTGTGAAGTTTTTGTAGATTTGGCGAATTTAGGATGAGTTTCGGATAATTTTCAGGCCTCGACTCGTTGTATAGGGGCATCTCAATGATCTTCACGACATGTCCTTTGATGTGGTCGTCAGTGTTGGAGATAGTGAAGGCGGGTGTTCTCAGGTTACAGTTGAGGGGAATGATTGCCAAATAGCTGCCTCGTAGGGTCCGGTACTGTTCTTGACCGCAAGACATCTTCACTTTTGTTGGTACAGGAAAACTTAAGGTATAATGCTTGTCGTCCAGGGTTTCCAGGGCTTCGGTGGTGAGAGCTACGGGTGTCAGCTTGCAGCTGGGTTGAAGTTCTTGATGGACTATGAGATGCTGGATACAATCTGGTTTGCTCTGGATTTGTAGGTTGGCTGTTGACTCACAGAGATATATGGAGTTTACCTTCGGACATTCTGTCTCTATGTACCTAGAGTCTGAGCTAGAGAGTGCTACGAAAGGTGAGGGTGGTATAAGAGTTTCGTGGTTTCTGTTAGGAACAAGGGAAAGTTTATACAAATTATATGTGGAGGAAACAACTATCGGGACTTTTATAACTACTACTATCTGCTTATTAGAATAGAAGTAACCTAGTTTAATTATTTCATAAAAATGCCTAATTTCTACGTCAAGGATTTCGTCATTAGCATATAAAATCCTTAATTTACCTAACATATACTTAATTTCATCTAAATTAAATAAAGAGTACGGGGTACTCGACGCACGAATAAATGTTAGGGTGTTCTCTAAACTTCGTAATTCTTCATAAAGATCTTCTACATTATCTCCTAAGATTAACAGATGTTGGGCCAGATGGGCGTATTTCTCATGGTGACATGGAGAGAGCGACTGTCGCAACCCCGTGCAGGGCACGCCACCATAGTGGCGATAAGTCCCCTCTTTGAGGAGTGGCTAGAGAGGCGCCACGGCGCCCTCACCTTCCGCCTGACGCAGGTCCTCACCGGACACGGTTGTTTCGGTAGGTTCCTGCACCGAATCGGGCGGGTGGAAACGCCCGGGTGTTTCCATTGTGAGGATCGTCCGGAGGACACGGTGCAGCACACTGTGGAGGTCTGCCCCGCTTGGGCGGAGCAGCGCCGTGTCCTCGTAGTGGCGATCGGCGGCGGCGACCTCTCGCGCCCGGCCCTGGTTCAAGCCATGGTCCGGAGCGAGAGGGAATGGGAAGCCGTCACCTCCTTCTGCGAAGCAGTCATGCTGGTGAAGGAGGTGGCGGAACGTGAGAGGGAAAGAGCCTCACGTCCCAGCCGCCGCGGGAGACGCCCTGGGCGTCGGGGGTCACGTGGTGGCCCCCGGCCACCGTAGGCGCGGGCCTGTGGATGGCGAGTTATGGGCTAGCTCGCCGTCCAGCCGTCTTATGACGACAGGCCGTGTCGACGGCGCGTTCGTGTTCCACGCGCGCCTCAAAGAGATGTCAGCAACCACGTAGGGGTCCGCACGGGCCGATGCCTGCCAGGGCTGCGGGACTGTTCGAAAGAGATACCGCGGCCCTGGAACACAAAGGGCAAAGAAGGAACATGGATGGGTTTTAGTCAGTACAAGTCTGACACTCCCTCCCGCTCTGCCCAGAGCGGGGGGGGTCATTTGATGATTTCCCACCCAAAAAAAAAAAAAAAAAAAAAAAGATGGGCGTATTTAATTAAATCTGTATCCCTATTAGCGTTACTTTCCAAAATTAAGTTTAGTGCTTTACTCATCTTATCTTGATTTGAAATTATACTATCTATTATTTGAGAGCTACGTGAAATAAATTTACTATTTAAACTAACATGGTTATTAATTTCTAATTCTAATTTATGCTCATTATTACGTAAGGTGTTTATGGCGTTTTCGTATTTAAGTGCATCGGTGTAGTCTAAATTACCAGAAATTGATTTTATTACAGAACCCAAACCGTCGATAAGGCCTCTTTTACTACGAGTTGATTCAAACATACTAATTTTACTAGTAATTAAATTGATTTTACTATTGAGATGTTTCAGATGAGGGTCGAATAGGAATAAGGTTTTATTGTTAACTAAGGGACTTAATTCAGCCATCTGTGTTTTTACCACTTCAATTTGAAGATGGATATTCTCTAAATCTATATGACTTAGGAAAGAATGGAAATGGGAAACGATTTTTGCCGCTCCTAATTTGAAGGGAAGTAGTCCTGGTCCATTGTCAAGTGATTCAACTGTTATCTCTTGTCCTTGGGCCGGATGTAGGGTCATCAGCCATAGTATTATCCTGTAACAAAGTGGGATCTTTAGGACTTCGCTTAAGGCGAGATTTTGCTACTGGACCGCGTTTCTTCTTCGTATAGATGTGGATTGGAAGATCTGCGAGTACAGTATCTTGCGTATAACGCGGGGCTAACTTCTGTCGAGACGCCATGGGATTGCGTACAAAGATTTGCTGGTCAGGGGTATAGTCCTTCTCGGGTTCTCTGTCCCTGTTACGGGTTTCAGTCAGTTGTGTCCTGTCATGTAAGGATGTCTGGTTAATAAGGTCGTATACTTGACTCATTCGTTTCCTATGGTCTTGTGAGTACTGTTGCAGTAAGTGTTCAGATAGGTCAATATCTATTGGGTCTCGAGGGTCAAAGTGTCCAGTTATCAAGTCCAAGGGTCTACATTTTGTGAAGCTATGGATCGAACTATTGTACGCTAAGATGGCATAAGGCATAAGATTAACGACTGGTTCATTTCGTCTCTCTAATTTCAATAACCTAAGATGTTCTAAAATGGTAGAATGGAACCTTTCTACTATGCCATTGTCGTTAGGGGAATGCGCTAATATTTTATGGTGAATAATTTTATGAGTTCGGTTGAATTCTAAGAAAATCTGATTTGTGAATTCAGGGCCTCCGTCCGTGACAATAGTCAATGGGACCCCATGGTGGGTGCAAAATACAAGTAGAGCTTGTACTACACTTAAAGCGGTGCTATCTCTAAGGTGATAAGCTTGTGCATACTTAGAGAAAGCGTCTACAATGGTAAGGAATTTCTCTGTTTGAGCTGTGAACAGATCTAGATGGATAATTTCAAAAGGTTTACTAGGGGGTGGTACAATGTTAAATCTTTGCTTGATGGGGTGACGGTCGTACTTAGCCTGACCACAGATAGTACACTCATTTATGTACTTGGAGATGTGTTCTTTCATCTTAGGCCAGTAGAATTTAGAAGATAAGGCTAAGTAACATTCAGTGATACCGCGATGATTTGTTTTACCTTCGTGGTATTTCTTTATGATGTCTTGTTGACGCAGGTAGTCTTTAACATTCTCTAATTCAACTTTAGTTAGAACCATGTTCATTGAAGAGCTTTTGAAGTTGTCTTGAATTATGGGGATTATTTTATACATGGCAAGAGGAGGATGGATGATTAAACCGGTTTTGACTTTAGGGTTCACATATTCTTTAACTGCATTAATAACGTCGTTAGTCAGGTTAGACTCAGATAGTTGAATGGTAGTTCGGGTATGCGTTTCAAATGGCTTACTCACTGTCGGTCGTTTTTTAATATCGCCTACAAGTACAAAACAGATTTGTCTACTGAATTTATTTAAGGGTTCGTCTGATATTGGCACTTCTAGAATAGGGGCTTCGTTACCAGTGTGAACAGTTGCTGTGTCAGAGTTGTCGAGTATGTCAGGGTTGTTTGTAGGGGCTGTCAGTGTTTCAGAACCTACTGTTGAATGAGGCTTTTCAGATACATTTACCGCTATAGACATAGCGTCCTCGTTGTTGATTTCAATGCGGGACAATGCGTCGGCGTTAGTGTTCTTTTTGCCTTGCTTGTATACTGTAGTAAAATTGTATTCACTCAACTTAAGTCTCCAACGTGTGAGTCTGGAGCCTGGTTCTTTAAGGCTCATAACCCATTGTAAGGGTTTATGGTCTGTAACTATCTTAAACTTTCTCCCAAACAAGTATGGACGAAAGTATTTAGTAGCCCAAACTATTGCGTTTGGATTAACGAATGCCCCCGCGACGCAACAACGTCTCGTTGACTTGTTATTTAGTGACATGGAGTCTAAGACCTTCGCTTATTTAGATGACGTCATTGTTATTAGTTCTACCTTTGATGAGCATGTTTCTCGATTGTTGCGAGTTTTGGACAAATTGAGACAGGCAAATTTGACCGTGAACTTCGAAAAGTGTAAGTTCTTTCGAAGCGAACTCAAGTATCTAGGATACGTGGTAGATTCCCGTGGTTTACGCACTGACCCAGACAAGGTGGAAGCCATTATTAACTTTCCAACCCCTACAAATAGGAAGGAGTTGAAACGCTTTCTCGGCACTGCTACGTGGTACCGACGTTTCGTCCCTAACTTTAGCACAGTGGCTGGTCCACTCAATAAGCTCACTGCTAACGGGAAAAACGCTCCTTCTTTCAAGTGGTCACCAGAAGCTGACGCGGCCTTTAATGCGTTGAAAGAATGTTTGGTTTCCGCTCCAGTTCTTTCTTGTCCGGACTATTCCAAACCTTTTGAAGTGCACACCGACGCGAGTAGTTACGGTATTGGTGCTATGTTAACACAGACTATTGACGGTAAAGAACACCCAATTGCCTACATGAGTAGATCTTTCACCAGCCCAGAGAAAAACTACAGCATTACTGAAAGGGAGACCCTTGCTGTGTTAACGGCTCTCGAGCACTGGCGATGTTATCTCGAAAACGGCCAAAAATTTACAGTGTACACTGACCACTCCGCGTTAAAATGGTTTTTGTCTCTGGAAAATCCCACAGGACGACTAGCACGATGGGGGGTAAGATTGTCCTCATTTAACTTTATTATGAAACACCGTCGAGGTGTCGACAATGTTATTCCTGATGCCTTATCTAGAGCTTTTCCCGTTAATGCAATAGCTCTAGCTAATGCCAACACAGATGATGTCTGGTTTAAAAAAATATACAACGGCTGCCTGACTACTCCTTCAAATTTCCCAAACTTCACCATTAAAAATAATTCGTTATTTCGACTCACAAAAAATATTAACAGCCAATTAACATCAGAATTTGACTGGAAGGAAGTCGTACCCAGCGAGTTCCGTGAAAGCATCATAGCCGAAAATCACTCTGAGCCAACAGGTGGACATCTTGGCATATTTAAAACCTATCGGCGCTTGTCATTAAATTACTACTGGCCAAATATGCACCAGGACGTCGTTAAATATGTAGGTTCATGCTCGGTTTGCTTATCTTATAAGGCACAAAATCACACTACATTGGGAGAGATGGGTCGTCCTAAACAATGTTCGAGACCCTTTCAGATGATCTCAATTGATTTTGTGGGTCCTCTTCCCACCAGTCGAAAACAAAATTCATATATATTGGTCGTAACGTGCTGTTTTTCAAAATTTAGTCTTATTTACCCAGTACGTCGCGCAACTGCGGATATAGTTATTAAAATTTTAGAAGATTCAATTTTCTTGATTCACGGAGTTCCTCAAACAATCTTCTTGGACAATGGGACGCAGTTTATAAGTTCGTCTACTGACGCACTGTTTAAAAAATATAAAATTCCTAACGTTTATTTCACGCCGAAGTACACACCACAAGTCAACACGGTAGAACGATACAACAAAACCATTGTCACTAGTTTGTCTACGTTTGTTGGAAACGATCATAGATCCTGGGACATCTCCATCCCCAAGGTTCAGTTTGCGATAAACAATTCCGTCAATGAAGCCACCGGTTATACGCCGTCATTTTTAGTTTACGGTAGGGAATTAGTTCTATGCGGATCGCACTATACTGATAATGACCTGGGCGATGAAGTGTTGTTCCTTCCTCGCGACTTATACGCTGAAAACTTAGGGTGTCTTCGAACGATATTCAACGATGTGCAGGCTTCGTTATGGCACGCACATGAAAAGAATACTGCACACTACAACCTACGTAGAAAGCCGGCTGAATTTAATGTAGGAGACATAGTCTATAAGCGCGCATTCGTTTTAAGTAATAAAGACAAGTATTTCAGTAAAAAGCTTGCACCCAAATTTATCAAATGCCGTATAATTGAAAAACGGTCTCCACTTGTCTTTGTTCTCGAAGATATGTCAGGAAAAAATATAGGCGTCTGGCATATCAAAGATTTAAAAAACATTAAGTGCAGATAAAAGTTGTTAAGTGTCATTTTTTTTTATTGTTGTAGGAGTTGAGACAGTTCACCTCTAAATTAACTTCTAACGACTAGCATTAGTTTTCTGTGCGATAAATCACAGATAACTTGTTTACGTAAGGTCGCGTCAACATCATTTTATATTGTTGAAGCTATTGTGTAAGGTTGTTTGTTTGATATTATGGAAGGATTTTGAAAGATGATAGTATGACTGTGTAGTGCTAGTGGTAACCTATAGACGAGTTTTCTTTGAGAACAAAACTCTTTCTGAGACGAGGGGGGTAATGTAACATTAATTGTTACAAGTCTTAATTCTTAATAATATAATAATAATAATAAAAAAACAAACGTAAGAAAATAATTTACAATAATATTATTTATAAAAAAAAACTATTTACAATACTAAAATAAAAAAATAAACTAATAATGAACGCATCAAATCAGACTTCTGGCCAGCAACAGTTTATCACCACGCACGATTAAAACAAGCGACATATTAGGCACCCAGAAACTAGTTTCTTTGTTCTCGGCGCGGGGGCAAGGTCCATAGCGACAGAACACTTCCACGTCGCCACCGGCAGGACGATTCTGGTTGTCGAGGCGAACGCACGTCAGATTTTTTCACGATCCCTAATACGAATATAATTATATCGTAACCGCGATCAAGTTTTTGAAGGCGTCCCTACCGTTCCCTCGACATTTAATCTTAATTCAGAAATATACTGAGTAATACTCGACTCGATTCAAACATATTCTGTGTGTGTGAATTAAACCCCGATTGGGGTTTCACGTACACCTTAATTCCCTGCTTCCCCGTGGTGGACCGTAGCGGGACAACCTGCGAACCCTACACCAGCAGTTGGACCTGGCGATCGACGCGCGAGCACTCGTCTCCTGCAGCGGCCAGTGACGTCAGGGGAGTGCTAGGCCAGTGAGGAGGATAATCGCTGTACAGGCCCTAACCCAATTTTAATCGACCCTCGCCTACCTACCGAGTCATTTAAATTATAATAAATGTTCCAGTTTACTGCCTACCTACTTTTTATTTAATATCCTCCTAGGATTACCTGTGCCTAGGTTAGGTAGGATAAGTAGCGTAGCAGTACTTTAGTACCGGGACACTGGCGCCCCTTAATCGTGGTAGAAATACAGCTGATTAATTCCTCCTCCATTGGTTGTGGGTTGTGTATGTTAGTGGTTGTCTGTGTTAAACGTCTTTATTTTTTACTTTTTGGTTTTTTTTCCGTTACTAATGTGTACACGAATTTTCAACTTCTTTGTATAAGTTAATCTTGGTCATTATTAACCTACCCTACGTTAATAATTATTCATTTAAAGTCGTTTAGTTGCATAGTTTGTTAAAATATTTTATTTTACTGTTTCGTCTTGGGCACCTAAAACGACGCTTTTAAAAATTGTTCGTTAAAATTTTTTTTCTTCACAACAAAAGAAATAACGTATTTTTACGGTCATAGTACACATTAGTAGCATTTTTTTTTTTCTTTTATGATTTTGCTTGAATTTTTTTTTACATTTTAATTATTTTTATTTTTCCGTAAAAAAAAAAACCAGACGTTCTTAAATTTTGTTTTGTAACAGAACGGAGAACGTGTTGTTTCTTTTCCGGTAATCTTTGTTTTTTTATTTTTGCTTTTGCTTTTTGTGTAGTGAGCAGTAGAAGTGCGTCACTTATCTTTCTGTTTCTTTTAATTAATTGTTATCATGCTTCCTATTAAGTTCCTGTCTCTCCAAAAATCAGAGTTGGAATATGAAGTTCGTATTAGAGGCGCGACTCCTGCACCTTCTGTTGAGGAGTTACGAAAACAAATTATAAAATTATCTCCTGATTTACCCTCGGAATATATATTAGAGTCTCCACTCGATGTAAGACAGGACCTTAAGGGTTGTTTAGAAGTTTTAACGAAAATTCAATTAAATCTTGACGCTAGTGATCCTAGTGTTGCTTCACTATTGCGGACACAGAATATGTTGAATCATTTACACAATCGTGTCGAGAGGATAACGCGTAGTGACGACATTAAAACGGAATACGACGACATTGTTAGCGGTTATAAAATTTTCTCGCAAAAGCTTTCTGCCTTGCTAGCTAAAAAACCTTCTGCTAGTACATCTTCTAATGTGGCTAGTGCTAGTTCTGTCAAAGAATCAGCACCTACAGTGCCAGAACTACAGAACGTGATTTCTGTGTCATGCGATCGTACATCATCTGATTTAACTAAATTAAAGTTTACTGGCAAAACTTGTGTTCGCTCGTTTATACAGCGTGTTGATGAATTTATACTAGCTAGGAATATTCCACAACAAAAAGTCCTAAGTTTTGCATCTGAAATTTTTCAAGACGATGCCCTTCACTGGTATCGTGCGGTAAAGGACAAAGTCAGTTCTTGGCCTGAGTTGGCGCGTTTATTAAAAGAGGATTTTAGTCAAACTGATTACGATTATAGACTCATTTCCGAAATTCGTTCTCGTACTCAAGGAGAACGTGAGAATATAACTATTTATCTAGCAGTTATGAATGGAATGTTCTCGCGTCTATCTACTCCTCTTCCTGAACTAGATCAATTGGAAATTCTCTTGCATAATATTAGACCCTGCTATGCTAGTACATTAGCAGCAGCTCCTCAAATCTCAACCATAGACACTTTGCGATCGTTATGTCGTAACTATGAGACATTTCAGACTCGACTGTCACAATTTCAAGAGCCTCCTAAGGTTACTTCCGATACGCTAGCTCCTGAATTTGCGTACACTAAGGATGACCATAAACCTATAAATAAGGCAAATAATAATAACAATTACAATAAATATAATAATACAAATAGTAACTACAATAATAACAATCAATATAGGAATAATAATAATAATACTCAAAATAACAATAAATATGTACATGCAATTAAAGAGGCTAAAAAGGAACCATACTGTCCTAGGTGTCGAAATAATACCCATCACATTCGTCAATGCAAGGCTCCACGGGACATTCTTTGTTTCAAGTGCGGTATGAAGGATGTGAAGACACCCGACTGTCCTAACTGTCGTAAAACAGATACAAATTCAAAAAACTGATTAAGCAGAGTTGTAACAATTTTAGCAAGCAAGACTGGGAAACTTGGCTTGATTTTATAAGAACATTTTCCTCTTCATACAGAGTTGCTACAATTCTGCTATCAAAACCATTGAACGATTCTAGGCCTTATGTAAATATTAAAATCAATAACATCGATGCTGTTGGGTTACTTGATTCTGGAGCTGCAGTTTCGATTCTCATTTACAGCTTACAGACTGCACTTTAAACCAGGATGGCCACACTAATATGATAGCTGCTGGCGGTCAATCATTAAAAACCATAGGTTACATTCATTTACCAGTTACATTTGAGGGCCAGTTTCACATTATTAGGGCATATGTAGTTCCCGAAATTGAAACATCAATTATATTAGGCGTAGATTTTTGGCGCGCTTTTCGAATTTGCCCTAATTATATAGGTAGTATCACAATGTCAAATGCCCCTTTGGCAGAAATAAAGGTAAGTAGCGATGAACCATTTATTAACTCCTACGATAATTTGTTGGCGTCGCAGAAAGCGATAGCTGATAATGTCATTGCGCAGTTTCGGTCTATTTCTACTGAAGAAAAGGGCCTGGGTAGAACAAATTTGATATGCCATCGCATTGACACTGGTGACGCACAACTAATTAGAAAACGTTATTACAGGATGTCCCCCGAAAGGCAGCGCATTTTAATTGAGCAGGTGGACGAAATGCTGTCCCTTGACGTTGTCGAACCTTGCGAAAGCGCCTGGTCTTCTCCCGTTCTCATTGTTAATAAAAAGAACGGGCAACCAAGGTTCTGTTTAGACAGCAGGAAGTTAAATGCAGTGACTAAGCGCGATGCGTACAATTTGCCATATGTCTCGGAGATATTGGATAACCTTCGCGATGCTAAGTACCTGAGCAGTATCGATTTGTCCAAAGCTTTTTGGCAACTGCCTATAGCGCCAGAAGACCGCGATAAAACCGCATTTTACGTTCCGGGCCGTGGCACTTTTCGTTTTAAAACTACTGCGTTTGGATTAACGAATGCCCCCGCGACGCAACAACGTCTCGTTGACTTGTTATTTAGTGACATGGAGTCTAAGACCTTCGCTTATTTAGATGACGTCATTGTTATTAGTTCTACCTTTGATGAGCATGTTTCTCGATTGTTGCGAGTTTTGGACAAATTGAGACAGGCAAATTTGACCGTGAACTTCGAAAAGTGTAAGTTCTTTCGAAGCGAACTCAAGTATCTAGGATACGTGGTAGATTCCCGTGGTTTACGCACTGACCCAGACAAGGTGGAAGCCATTATTAACTTTCCAACCCCTACAAATAGGAAGGAGTTGAAACGCTTTCTCGGCACTGCTACGTGGTACCGACGTTTCGTCCCTAACTTTAGCACAGTGGCTGGTCCACTCAATAAGCTCACTGCTAACGGGAAAAACGCTCCTTCTTTCAAGTGGTCACCAGAAGCTGACGCGGCCTTTAATGCGTTGAAAGAATGTTTGGTTTCCGCTCCAGTTCTTTCTTGTCCGGACTATTCCAAACCTTTTGAAGTGCACACCGACGCGAGTAGTTACGGTATTGGTGCTATGTTAACACAGACTATTGACGGTAAAGAACACCCAATTGCCTACATGAGTAGATCTTTCACCAGCCCAGAGAAAAACTACAGCATTACTGAAAGGGAGACCCTTGCTGTGTTAACGGCTCTCGAGCACTGGCGATGTTATCTCGAAAACGGCCAAAAATTTACAGTGTACACTGACCACTCCGCGTTAAAATGGTTTTTGTCTCTGGAAAATCCCACAGGACGACTAGCACGATGGGGGGTAAGATTGTCCTCATTTAACTTTATTATGAAACACCGACGAGGTGTCGACAATGTTATTCCTGATGCCTTGTCTAGAGCTTTTCCCGTTAATGCAATAGCTCTAGCTAATGCCAACACAGATGATGTCTGGTTTAAAAAAATATACAACGGCTGCCTGACTACTCCTTCAAATTTCCCAAACTTCACCATTAAAAATAATTCGTTATTTCGACTCACAAAAAATATTAACAGCCAATTAACATCAGAATTTGACTGGAAGGAAGTCGTACCCAGCGAGTTCCGTGAAAGCATCATAGCCGAAAATCACTCTGAGCCAACAGGTGGACATCTTGGCATATTTAAAACCTATCGGCGCTTGTCATTAAATTACTACTGGCCAAATATGCACCAGGACGTCGTTAAATATGTAGGTTCATGCTCGGTTTGCTTATCTTATAAGGCACAAAATCACACTACATTGGGAGAGATGGGTCGTCCTAAACAATGTTCGAGACCCTTTCAGATGATCTCAATTGATTTTGTGGGTCCTCTTCCCACCAGTCGAAAACAAAATTCATATATATTGGTCGTAACGTGCTGTTTTTCAAAATTTAGTCTTATTTACCCAGTACGTCGCGCAACTGCGGATAGTTATTAAAATTTTAGAAGATTCAATTTTCTTGATTCACGGAGTTCCTCAAACAATCTTCTTGGACAATGGGACGCAGTTTATAAGTTCGTCTACTGACGCACTGTTTAAAAAATATAAAATTCCTAACGTTTATTTCACGCCGAAGTACACACCACAAGTCAACACGGTAGAACGATACAACAAAACCATTGTCACTAGTTTGTCTACGTTTGTTGGAAACGATCATAGATCCTGGGACATCTCCATCCCCAAGGTTCAGTTTGCGATAAACAATTCCGTCAATGAAGCCACCGGTTATACGCCGTCATTTTTAGTTTACGGTAGGGAATTAGTTCTATGCGGATCGCACTATACTGATAATGACCTGGGCGATGAAGTGTTGTTCCTTCCTCGCGACTTATACGCTGAAAACTTAGGGTGTCTTCGAACGATATTCAACGATGTGCAGGCTTCGTTATGGCACGCACATGAAAAGAATACTGCACACTACAACCTACGTAGAAAGCCGGCTGAATTTAATGTAGGAGACATAGTCTATAAGCGCGCATTCGTTTTAAGTAATAAAGACAAGTATTTCAGTAAAAAGCTTGCACCCAAATTTATCAAATGCCGTATAATTGAAAAACGGTCTCCACTTGTCTTTGTTCTCGAAGATATGTCAGGAAAAAATATAGGCGTCTGGCATATCAAAGATTTAAAAAACATTAAGTGCAGATAAAAGTTGTTAAGTGTCATTTTTTTTTATTGTTGTAGGAGTTGAGGCAGTTCCCCTCTAAATTAACTTCTAACGACTAGCATTAGTTTTCTGTGCGATAAATCACAGATAACTTGTTTACGTAAGGTCGCGTCAACATCATTTTATATTGTTGAAGCTATTGTGTAAGGTTGTTTGTTTGATATTATGGAAGGATTTTGAAAGATGATAGTATGACTGTGTAGTGCTAGTGGTAACCTATAGACGAGTTTTCTTTGAGAACAAAACTCTTTCTGAGACGAGGGGGGTAATGTAACATTAATTGTTACAAGTCTTAATTCTTAATAATATAATAATAATAATAAAAAAAACAAACGTAAGAAAATAATTTACAATAATATTATTTATAAAAAAAAACTATTTACAATACTAAAATAAAAAAAATAAACTAATAATGAACGCATCAAATCAGACTTCTGGCCAGCAACAGTTTATCACCACGCACGATTAAAACAAGCGACATATTAGGCACCCAGAAACTAGTTTCTTTGTTCTCGGCGCGGGGGCAAGGTCCATAGCGACAGAACACTTCCACGTCGCCACCGGCAGGACGATTCTGGTTGTCGAGGCGAACGCACGTCAGATTTTTTCACGATCCCTAATACGAATATAATTATATCGTAACCGCGATCAAGTTTTTGAAGGCGTCCCTACCGTTCCCTCGACATTTAATCTTAATTCAGAAATATACTGAGTAATACTCGACTCGATTCAAACATATTCTGTGTGTGTGAATTAAACCCCGATTGGGGTTTCACGTACACCTTAATTCCCTGCTTCCCCGTGGTGGACCGTAGCGGGACAACCTGCGAACCCTACACCAGCAGTTGGACCTGGCGATCGACGCGCGAGCACTCGTCTCCTGCAGCGGCCAGTGACGTCAGGGGAGTGCTAGGCCAGTGAGGAGGATAATCGCTGTACAGGCCCTAACCCAATTTTAATCGACCCTCGCCTACCTACCGAGTCATTTAAATTATAATAAATGTTCCAGTTTACTGCCTACCTACTTTTTATTTAATATTCTCCTAGGATTACCTGTGCCTAGGTTAGGTAGGATAAGTAGCGTAGCAGTACTTTAGTACCGGGACAACTGGTCAAATTCGAAGCATCATTTATGCCAATTTTTTCCTTTGATGTCGACGTAGTAGCAATATCGTCATTTGTCTGAAAAGGATTATGTTTTTGTATTCTATTATTATTTCAAATTACAAAATAAATACAATAAAAGGATAAAAAATGCAAGAATATACAATTTTCAAACAAGCATGCATTAATAAAAAAGGCATATGTTGTATTGTAAGGAAAAGGTACGGGTACACACTCCAGTTTTTTTTTTGTCGTCACCAACACCAATACCATCATTTGCCACCACCAGTTTTCGTTGACTTACGGACTTAATAGATGGATGTCTTCGTAGTAAATGGTTGCGTAAGTTTGTTGTATTCCCGCATGTTTTAACTTCGATATGACAATACTTGCATACGCCACTTGATCCCTTTTTTACAAAGTGATACCATGTATCACTTTTAGTTGACATTTTAGGCTAAAAAGAATAACAATACTTTAACAAAAATGCAAACTGCAACGCAAACGCACATTTCTCGATAAATCGATTACAATCAATCTAATCACTTACTATTTTTCAAATTAAAATAAATGCTATATGAACACGATATTATTTATTTCATTTCTATAAATTTTACAGTAAAAATAATATTTATCCACAGTATATTTTTGATAAATAAGCTCACTCACAAGAATAGATAGGTTAGGTTTGACAGCCGGATAGTAACGCCACCTTCGGAAGCGTTCATAAATATTTACTTTACTCTATGATGCGTTCAAATTATTGACCAAGTACTACCAGTTGCTTTTGCGTCCGACAACAGCAAAAAATTAAAAAAACTAAATACCGCAGCCAGCCAGCCAATTGAGGAATATTATCGCTAGTTCTTTGAATGGTTTATGAATGTAGGGTTCAAAATCGATCTGAAAAATCGATTATATTACTCTAAATAATCGATTTTTCGATTAATCGATTTCAAATCGACATGCCTATTGCACAGTCAAGCCTCTACTTTGGCACTTTTCTATAAAATATGATATAAAAAATTATGTTTCATAAAACTTTTAAATAATATTATTATAAACAATTTAAGTCAGAGTAGTAATCTTATGAGAATATTTTTAAATTAAATCTAAATATCACCATGAAAGTAGGACAAGTGACGTTAATAGAACAAATCGTCATGTTTAGGAATTATAAGGCACAGTTTACATTACTTAGAATTAATCAACTTTAAAACTTACTTACTTAACAACAATCAAGTAAAGTCATTTAAAATACTCTAAAATAACATTTTGAGGAATTCTTAACACACATGTAACGTAACATACGTATTCTTAATAACGTATGTCTTTCAAATCGTAAAAAAAATATAAAAAAGTCATTTTTTTTTTCTTAGTGGTGATTCGTTCGTAAAATAATTAAATTATTTATTTGTACGAACGAATCTACACTATGAAAATTATAGCAGTGCCTTTCTTAAAAGTGTTCTTGCACTTGCTACTTGTCCCCCAAATCTGATGGTCCATCTTTTCACATTTTTAGGGTTCCGTTGCCAAATTGCAAAAAACGGAACCTTTATAGATTCGTCCTGTCCGTCTGTCTGTCCGTCCGTATGTCACAGCCATTTTACTCCGAGACTGTTGCCCCCTCATACATGTAAATGAAGATTGCAAAATATATCTCCGTATAATACTGTGTGGGGTGTTTATGAAGAGCTCTTGAAAAACGACGAGGTTCCTCAAATCCTTTTTTTAAGTTAAGTCTTAAGTCAATGGTCGATATTAAAAGTGCCCCCCCCCCCCCCTTGTAATTTATAAAGAGGAAAATTCAGAAAAAAATGGGTTTGGAGAACGTAAAAAGATCTTTCAAGGAAAATTGGTTTGAATAAGATATTTTATGATATTTAGTTTTTGAGATATGGACCTTGTTCGTGAAACTATGTTAACGAAAAACTAAGTTACTGCTGCAGTTGCTAAGATAAACAAATTTAGTTTTGCTGTTGTGTACCAATGACTGAGCGTTTAAAATATTGATATTGACTCGCGCTTGGCCGTTGTTTTTAAATCCTATTTGCGTCACTTGAGCTCGGCAAATGCGAGGCTTAGACTAGACTAATTCAACAGTTCATACTTACCGAGTACTTACATTCAATAGCAATCAACTCCTTTTCAATTTGAGCGACGATTTTGAGTACCTCGTCCAGTTTAGTGTGTCCTGACCAGTATAACTGATACCCCGTTATTATTCGTCCTTTAAATACGAAACCACTGATTAGCGCTGCTATTTCAGCCGGAGGCATGTCTGTGAACACGTCTCTGAAGACTAGTTCGGTAATCATCAGCTGGTGTGTTCTAATACCGCATGCTACTCGTCCTGTAAAAGAAAATGCACGTTTGAAAAACAACTTCTTTATCTGATTCCTTATCTTTTAAGACAGACGAGCACGAATATTTACATACTAACGCAATGTCACGAATCATATGTCTATTTTTAAGTATCCCAATTTTACGAAGCTTCTACGAAGATTCGTTAATTTGAAGCCAGACTCTCTCTATACACCTTTCACCGTAACGCTGTCATGCTCATCAATATAGTTGAGCTCCCTCAGCACCATCAGCCGCCTCTGGTACTCAGAATACAAAGGCAGGTGCCCACACGACAACTGTCTGTACTTGTCACGTTTACGTTTTATCCCATTTCGCTCGTACACTATTGCGAACTCCGTTTTAAAGTTCGCTATGTCCGTGTATTTCTTAAGCTCTTCGAGTTCTTGCTGAAATTGTAATTTTTGTTAGTATTTAAACATGGGCTTCGCCGCAATCGGGTAAAAAGTATTTCGAACACATTATCCTTCGTGTTTTACCTGTATGTATGTACATATGTCCGTTTCTTTGTAGCACTAATAACTATAGCCTACTGGTGGATGGGCACTGCGATATTAACCTTTATTTCGTGCGGAATAAGAGTTCGCAAAACATGATAAGTTCGGTAAACGTGAAAAGATCACATTTCTACAATAAAAGTGAAGAGGTGAGTCATTTGAGTTTGAAACTCTGGACAAAGACCCTTCCACTTTTCTCGATGTTGCGCCTCTTCTCTCCAATTAACGAGAAAGCCATTAAATGCGTACCGCCATCTTCTCTTCGGTCTACCGTGACCCCGTCGCGAACGGGGTTATATGTTGAAAAACTTATTTATATACAGTTTTGATACCAACTAAGTATGCTACAATACAGGGCGAATTTTCCAAGTGGGTGTGGATGAAATCCGAAACTATGAGGAATAGCGAAAAATACTCAAAGGATTCTCGTGCCCGATTAAGACTTTAGACTCTTAAAAATCTATTATCCTAGCCAGGAATCGAACCCATTGATTTTGAAAATAAAACACACTGTATTATTACACCTTTGGATAAGATCGCTACTAAGGATCAAATTCTGGGAAGTAATGACATGCGGAAATTTAAGGAAACGGCTAAATTGTATGTTTTTTCATATATTCTAAAGATAAGTCCGTGGGTATTATTGGTATTCTTAAGAAGAAAGCAGTTTCCCCAGTACACGAGCCAGTTAATATGAAAATATCTAATTTGCAGTATAGTTATCGTCATGTGCCAAGCCTTTTCCCAACTATTTTGGGGTTGGCTTCCAGTCTATAAACCGGATGCAGCTGAATACCAGTATTTTACGTGGAGGGCTGCCTATCTGACCTCCACAACCCAGTCAGTACTGATATAATACCGATACAATAGTTGTTGTCAGACTTGTAATTTGTAGTATAGTACCGTATAAAATAATACTTTTTTTTTTTTTAGGATGGGAAATCATCAAATGACCCCCCCCGCTCTGGGCGGAGCGGAAGGGAGTGTCAGACTTGTACTGACTAAAACCCATCCATGTTCCTTCTTTGCCCTTTGTGTTCCAGGGCCGCGGTATCTCTTTCGAACAGTCCCGCAGCCCTGGCAGGCATCGGCCCGTGCGGACCCCTACGTGGATAAAATAATACTTGCACCTAATTTGTTTACATTAATTTTTATAATCTATTTAACATTATTTAATTAATGGTAATGCACTGCTGCCTCTGCATCTAAGACCGTTTCAACTAAATTACATTACAAGTACATTTGGGTTTACTCTTCCAATATATTTGGTACCATCATCACCTGCCTAGCCTTTTGCCAACTCTGTTAGAGTCGGCTTCGAATTCAACCAATCGCAGCTCAACACCAGTATTATTCATGGAGCGATGGCCTATCTGACCCACACATGAAAAACCCAGTGGCCACCCACACACCTTTTTGATAAGACTGGTTATCAGATTTTCTGGCTGACCCGTAACGACTGTCAAACTATCAAACTACTTATGATAACCGGGAGCAAGGCATAACGCGTTTTCCGAGGCACGGAGGGGTCTAGGTTTGTTAGGAATGATCACCCAACCACGGACTGACCCAAGCAAGCATTGCTTAATCTTGGACCACCAGCTCGTGCGACTGTTATTGTTAAATAAACAAACCGAAACCAAGATAGTTTTGTAAGATATACTTCACTATAATAATGTTGCTTGAATGTCGTCAATTCGTAAGAATATAACACACATAGCACCTTCGATATGGAAGCCTTGCTCGTCCCAACTTAAATAATCAATTTACAATCCCGCATCAATTTGAAAATATTACTTTGAATCATTACTGGCACCGGAAGCTTAGTGACATCCATTGTAGTGTCGATGGAAGCAGAGTGAGCAGTACTTCAGTCACCTAAAGGCGCGGCTGCACAAACAGACCATGCCAGTCCAAGGGCCACCATGTCTAACTTTCGAGAAAGCTTGGCTATCCGCGGGATACCTTAACGCTGAAGATATTATTTTGTTCAAACAAAATCGTGCGCCTCCAGGATATCGTTGCTATACCTAGAGACAACCCACCTTCCTCATGCGATTCGCCGTCTCCCCAACGGTCATCGGTTCTACGGCTAATCTGGCAGGCTCATTGTCACTTCAGTTGACTTATTCTGTTAGCTATATCAGTCTATTGTCTCTGACATATCAAGTCATTTCATATATAGCCCGTGTCATAGCCAGGGGGTGTCAACTGTGTATGTGTGACCCTGGACAAGAAGTGGGCTCGAAAAAGTGACAAGATTAGCGATATCGCCGTCTCGCTCTGTTATACGCACGCAGATCGCAATGCAATGTTACCAAGTAAAAAAAGTGAAATATCGGGTTACAAACTAGGCCATAAATCTGATTTATTTGTGTGAAAAAAAAAATGTTTTTTTTTTTTTGTTGTTCATGCCTTTGCCCAGCAGTGGGACACTCAAACAGGCTAAGAAAAAAAAAAGTAGTTTATTATGTCTGCCGTTGTGGTCGGTTCTCGTTTCGTGTTTAATGTTTATTTATTTGTGCTAGCGAAAAACAAACTTTTATTGATTATGGTTCGACTGTAGTTTTGAAATGTTTTAAGGCGATAGTCTTGACGTGCAAAACTCAGAAACTCACAGCAAAAACAAAAACACATCGTGTGTGCTTATTCGAGATGATGCTAAAGCTGCTCTACCTACATATTAACCGACTTAAAAAAACATGAAGTTTTTCAATTCGACGTAAGTATTTATTATTATTTCTAGGAACCATCATGCAAACCGTAATAAAATAAAAGTTTTTCGAAACTTTGAAATTCATGATCACTCGTTTTCGGACATTTTTTTTGGCTTTCGCATAATGGAACGACGCCTTGCCACTGCAAAATTGTTACAATAACCAATAAGGAGTTATTTTTTTTAAGATATAAGACACTTGCGCGAAAATTTCCGGATTTTCTATAATGGGTGTCGTTTTAGTTGTTTTCAGAGTCGATGATATATGACCAAAATTACGTCACAATGAAAATCCAAGATGCCGCCGACGAAAATTGTCGGTTTTTCTTTCATGGGTGTTTTGGTGTTTGTTCACGCTATAATATCACTAATTAGCACTACCTTTGGCTTCCGCATAATGAAACTTGTCGCCTTGCCACTACAAAATTGTTGCATTACTATATAGGGCAAGTAAAAAAGTAGGGTTGAGGTAGATGGGCAAGAAATTCACTACTTCAATGAGTACATTTATTTACCTTAGTCTTGACATTCATGACGGTATAACTGATAATTTTGGTCGCGCCAGCTTGTATTTTCATATTGACCTCATTTTCGTTACCATCGACTCCCTAAAACTACGAAAATGACACCAGTGACGCAAAAACTGAAAATTTTCGTCGGCGCCATCTTGAATTTCCATTTTGATCCCAAATTCGATTGGAGCGCCCTCGATTACCATGGACGTGACGACGAAGAATCCCTAATTTTCGTAGCTGCCATCTTTGATTTCGATTCATCACTAAGGATTGACACTTATTTACCGCAAGTATCCGATCGCGCTAGTGTCTTCCGCGCATGTGTAAAAAGTTTAAAAATCATAGATAAAACGTAACCGTTAATTTCTTTGAAGTCGGTTAAAATAATTAAGTAGAGCAGCCTACATGACATAACATTAGCGCAACAGCATGATTGTGCGAGTGAGAAGAGAACGGAAAACAATTGACGATATTCCTACGTCCTTCTACCTCGACCGCTCGGCGGTCACTAAGGAAATATGGCAAACGTTTCTGTATATAAACTGTAACTTTGTAGGTGTTTTGGAATACTAATAATTTTCAGTGTATGCTAATTTTGCCAGTTAGTCTCTTTCCAGTCCAGGCAAGACAAGGAAGTCACCAGACGAACCGAAAATGCCTGGAAGAGCTACTGGTCCATGAAAGAGCTTATGAAGGGAAACCTTCCTTTGTCACTAAAGCGAAAAATCATGGACATGTGCATTCTTCCCATTTTGACCTATGGATCCCAGACTTGGTCTTTGACAAAAATTATCAAAAGTCCAAACTCAAGGTCTGCCAACGTGCAATGGAGCGCAGCATTCTAGGCGTCAAACTCACCGACCATGTAAGCAACACCACACTGCGTTCCAAAACAAAAGTTACTGACGTTGCTCAAAAAGCCGCTAAGCTGAAGTGGGACTGGACTGGCCACGTCTGCCGCATGCCCAATGAGCTGTGGGCCAAAATAACCACTTTCTGGAGCCCTGACACAGCCAGAAGTCGTCGCGGCAGACCTCGCAGAAGATGGCGGGACGAACTTGACAGAACAAACGACCAGTGGCCCACATTAGCCCTGGATCGTAGCAACTGGAAGTCATGGGGAGAGGCCTTTGCCCAGCAGTGGGATGACGCAGGCTAACAGTATCAGTATCAGTACGCTAATTTTTAACCGACTTCCAAAAAGAGGAGGTTATCAAGTTGACTGTTTTTTTTTTTTTGTGTTATTGTTTAGCGATATCTTCGCCAATTGTGAACCGATTTTGATGATTCTTTTCTTGTTTGGAAGAATATTATTCCGCAGTGGTCCCATTTTTTATTTAGTGAAGATCTGATGCTGATCTTCGGAGATTAACAATGGCACTCTTCAATAATAGACAGCAAATCTGCCGCGATGGCTGCAATCGCTTGGATATTAATTGTTTAGACAAAATCATAACATAACATCACGCCTGAATGCTCTGAGATGTGTACAGTCTACAGTACACCCCCATTTCAACAGTTAAGTATGTTAACCCAACCAAACTCCTTTGACAATTTTTAACCGACTTAGAAAAAGGAGGAGTTTCTATGTTCCACTGTTTGTATTTTTTTTTATGTACCTATGTTCATTGATTTCTCCGCCAATTGTAGACCGATTTTCATAATTCTTTTTTATTCGAAAGCCTATACTCCTGACATTATACTCCTCCCATTGTCACCAAGTCAGAATCTGGTGATGGATTCCCAGGGAAATCGAGGGAAACCACAGATATAGATAGACCTAGATAACGCAAGTATCACGATCTGTATGAAAACCAAGCGTGCCATTTTTTGACTACCTATTATGACGTCACAAGCACTATTTAGTGATGGGAAAATCAAATCGATTCAAAGACGCCGCCGCGTACGGCGCCTCCCTCGTCCTACCCCCCGCCACGACGCCCACTGACGTCCGACTAGCGCTATGCTCCGATGCAGACTGAGCGCGAAATTGGCCACTTACGATTTTTGTACGTAAGCTAGGCACGCGAAGTAGTTGCTCTCGCGTTATCTAGGTCTATCTATATCTGTGAGGGAAACCCTCAAATTTTATAGGCACATACAATGTTTATCATACACGATTACTTTTAGGTCGTTCTGGAACCGAAAGCCATAAACTCGGTCATCGAACTCGAAACGATTGGGACTATTTTTTTCAAAAAGTAACAATAAAAAAAATCACGAAAAATTAAATTTATTGTTTTTTTTGTTAAATAATGAGAACTCGAAGTAGTAGTCCTTGCGGTAAATGCATATGTGTGTGTACGTAACGTATCAACGATCGGCAACACATGCAAACGGTACCCATTGAAAAATCCATTCATCGATCAGACAGCTTGATCCGTAAGCCACGCCCCCACTCCACGCTTACACAGTCTAGCCTACGCGATCGGCGACCTTTCTTCCTAGTATAGTCGCGCGCTTCGCTGTATGAGGTCACTCGCGCGTAACCTAATCACGTGTCAAAAATGAGTCGGCAATATGTCTACTCCAATGTGGTCCTATTTTTATTGAAGGGCACCTGACTGGCGGTTCTTATTTGGATATGCTGCAGAATATGATACCGGAGTTGCTAGAGGATGTGCCTCTGGCATATTTACGCGGTATGTACTATTAGCATGATGATGGATGCCCTGCTCATTATGCGAATTTAGTGCGTGCGTATCTAAACAGTGAGTTTGGTGAGCAGTGGATAGGTCGTGGTGGCCCTGTGGCTTGGCCCGCAAGGAGCCCTGACTTAACCCCACTGGATTTTTATTTGTGGTCTGAGATAAAAAGACTAGTTTATTTCGAGGAACATACTACTCGAGATGAGTTAAGAAGTGCGATTGTGGACGCGTTTAATATTGTGAAAAGTGACAGAGACACATTAGCCAAATTAAAAGACAATGTCATTAAACGTGCCCGTTTGTGTATCGAGCGAAATGGACTCCATTTTGAGCAGTTGCTTCGATACAGGGAAGTGTAAATTGTGAATAATCTAATATCCTTAGCCTTAGTTAGTTATTACGTTGATTATGTTTGTAAATAGCTCATTTTTTTTTAAATACGCCTGCGCCTGCATTTATTTTTCTTGACATTAAAAGTGTACAAGTAAGTAAGTATTTAGATACGTAAAATGTATAACTGACGCGACGGTCCTAAGCCCGTAGAAAGTATGACGGAAAAATTTTAGTTATTGAACTGATAAGTAGATAAACGCAATTTAAATCAAGCAATAATTCGGCACCGCGTTCTTTATGATAGGTACAACAACATAAATAAAAACACATGCGCGATAGATAAATAGGTATACAAATAATAACACGAAAAGCGAATTCAGACTTTATTTCTTAACCGTAAACGGTGAAATTTAGAAATTTCATCAAACTAGGTAAATACGTAGTTCACTAAAAAATATTCTGAGAAATCTATTGTCTCGAGTTTGACTGGACGTTACAAGGATGCACAACCGAATTCCACGGTTAACGTTATAAAAATAAGGTCTTTTTCTGTTCGAATTGCCTGCCTTTGTAGAAGCCGCCACACGCATTGCCGCAAGAAAATTGTTTTGAGCTGTAATACTATTTTTTATTTATCATATGGTAGGTAGGTAATTGGGTATGTTTATTAAGTACCTATTAAAAATAACTCCCAAACCAAGGTTAAGGTCGTTGTGTAGCTGAATAAGTACGAGTATTAGTGATTTCTTGATGAGACTGGTGAATTAATTGTCAATTAATTTCTCTCGTTTACGGGGAGACGAGAGATGATGGAGGTAAATGAACTTTCACCAACCTTAATCGTACCTGAAATGAAATACCTACTTGCAAGTACTTTTTCAGCTGGTTATTCGTCCGACGCCCATTGAGTCACCGCGAGTGCACGATCAGCTGACTCGTACACGCACAGCGGTGTCGCTTTACGTCATCGACGAGCGCATCGCGTAAAATCTTGCGTTTATGAATGAAATAGTGAAACCGCTACTAAGATTTAACTCGAATGACAGAATAAAAGTGATAAATTTCTAACTTCTTTATTTGATGTCTTAAAAAAACAATAACAATGCTAATAATAACTATTACTCGACTGGAGTTACTATGTTTCGGCTCCAGAACGATGTAAAAGTATTCGTGTATATAAAAATATATATGAAGATCTTAAAGTTTTTTCAGAAACTATTTATAAATATTCTTCAATTATTTCTAAAATACCGAAATTAATATAAATTACATTCATTAATATCTAGTGGTCGAAATTCGACGGATTTTTTTTTGATAAATATTATTTTGATTTTATATTATGCCTAAATAATATATATATATATATAAAAATATATATGAAGGTCTTAAAGTTTTTTCAGAAACTATTTATAAATATTCTTCAATTATTTCTAAAATACCGAATTTTAAGACTAATATGATAACTGATACTTTTTCATAGACAACTGGGCATACAATTTTTCAAGAAAACAACATCTATGAGTAAAGCGACTAATAATGAATTCGAAAATATTAGGAATTTTTAGGGTTCCGTAGTCAACAAGGAAAGGAACCCTTATAGTTTCGCCATGTCCGTCTGTCTGTCCGCTGCCTAGCTCAAAGACTCTTAGTACTAGAAAACTGTAATTTGGCATGAATATACAGATTAGTTACGCCGACAAAGTGGTAAAATAAATCTCGAAAAGTATTTTTTTAGAGTATCTCCTGTACCTACACGTAAAGTGCGGATTTCTTTTTCTCGCGTACCCCATAAGTGTGGTATGTCGTTGGATAGGTCTTTAAAAAAAATATGCGCTTTTTTTATTAATTTTTCGATTAAGGGATTCGTTTGTGAAATATTAAGCTTTATAGTGCTAATTTATGTTAGACTCAAATGTCCCCCCCTCTACCAGCTAAACGGTTGTGTTTAGGTGTGTGAAAATTCACAGTGGTAGTATGTATAACGAAATTAAAAGTAAAATTATCACAGCTAAGTAGGCTTTAGAAGTTTACGAGTAATAGTCGATCAACTTATCTAATATTTAACAAGAATCCTTAAATATTTCACAAGTTATTATGCCTCATTAGCTAGCTACTAAAATGAGAAGATATTTGACTAACAATTTGTAGATTGACTTTTATAAAAACATTCTAAAAAAAAAAAAGCATTTTTTCATTGACTCTTTTCTGATAATAATTGCGAAATTATTTTAGTCAGTCATGAATGTGGTTCTTGAATATTCTTACGTCAAGTTATCCGTGAAAAAGTATCACTTACCAATGACTAAGAAAGAGAAGTCTTAGTCTTACTAAGACGTGGCCTAAAATCTCACGTGATTAAAGGATTACCCCAATATACATATTTTTAATTTTTTCCTCGAGCTATAAATATAATTCTTTAATAAATAAAAAGTTAGTTTTTTATACAATATGATTAACAATCCTTGTAGGATCAGAAAGAGCAAAACAGGTTTAACAACAACGCGACGTACAACACCATGAAACATTATTTTCATTTAACATGAAAGTTAACATATTAATGAATTTTAACATAAATCACCATACCAAGCATCTGCATCTGAAGGATTTAGAAGTAGCAGCTTTGGCTGCGGAAGCGATAGCGGGGGTCATGGGTCCGGATCACGAAGCTTTTGCGGCGAGACCGACGAGGCGTAATTTTAATAGTAACTACCGGGCTGGATCTGCAACACACATGCCATCTTATTACATACCTATATTATGATTATAATATCACGCCTGTAATTCATGAAGGCGTAGGTAGAAGTGCATCTAATATTACACCCACATTTCGTTATGTCTAACTCCTGTATAATAAGGCCTGCTACCCTATTATGCTGTAAGCCCTTAAGGGTGCTACTGAAATATTCCTGACCGATAACCCAACAACACTTTGGCCGACCTGAGAATCGAACTCAGGTCATCCAGCAGGCGCGCTTGCGATCACCTAGAGACCAGCGAGGCAGTGTACGTAATTTATGGACGAGGATTTCTTGTATTAGATACTTACGATGAGCCCAGTGGCCGGACCGAAAACAGCGCCCTGGGGTGCTCCGGGGCCAGGGTTCTAAACATATAATGAGAACAAGTTAGGATAGGTAAGTACAAAATGTAAACGAATATGAAATCTACTTTTCTTTAAGTAACATCTAATTTACTTCTGGACATCACTGTTAAAATGACATTGATTTTTATTGCATGTACAATAAGGCTGCTGTACTGTTGCTGCAGACACTGTTGCTGACAAATCTGTCAAATAACAGTGTTCTTTATTGTCATCAACATAATGTGGTATTTGGTTTATTGTTACATTAGGATTATTGGCCCCACCAAATAATTGATATACTTTTATCAACTGTCAAAACGCGTTTCCTCCCTAGATTATGTATGGCAATAGCAACCTGTGACGTCAGTTATTTGTCAACTCAATGATTCAACTATTTATTGATTTAAAAGCTACTAAAATACTAATTTGAAAATTAATCGGGATTTAAAATAATAATTTTTAGAGAAGTTGTGTTGTGGAATAAGTGGTTAATGGTGTCAAATATCCACTTATTAGTTAATACTTACCGCGTTTGGGAATTCATCGAGTCACGACGATGCCGCCTGCAAAAATACAAAATAATTTATAGTCGATGTCAATTACACAAAAACTCTCATCCAGTTGTTACCAGGCACCCTGCGAAGATTGTTGCATCAGTAGTACATCGTTAAATCTTTGTTTAGTGTTAGCTGTTGCCTGCGCGTGCGACCATCGTCCGCGTGTAATTATTTTAAAAATACATATAAGCTTCCTTCACGGCAGACAATTACACAAATGATAGATGACAAATATGATGTTCTTTCTTTGCAATTTAGAGAAAAACTCTTAGAAGTAGAGTCAATATGTTTAACTACGGATATATGGACAGATACACATAATACTAGAAGCTACATGGGTTTAACTGGACATTTTATACATGAAAGTGAACTGATTAGTATAAATTTTGGTGTGTCCCATTTAACTGAGCCCCATAATTCTGATTATTTATGTCAAATATTAATAACAATGACTGAAAAATGGGGTATAACCCCAGAAAAAGTTGCAGCAGTTGTTACTGATAATGGTGCGAATATCGTCAAGGCCGTAACAATTGCATTTGGCAAACAAAAACACTTATGGTGTTTCGCCCACACTTTGAATTTAGTAGCTCAAAAACCTTTTTGAAGAAAAAGCTGGTATTGAAAGTGCCAAACAGTTACTAAATACTGTAAAGGATATAACTAGATACTGTAAACAAAATGTAAATGTAGCTGATGCTCTTCGTAAAGCGCAAAATGATATAAGCAATACCACTCAAATTGATTCAGTCTGTTTGCACACGATGGAATTCAATTTACTATCAGCTAGTTCGGTTTGTAAAGTTATCTAAGCTACTTACCCCGATATTACTCAATTACCCGAAAGCTCCACCTATGTTAACAGCCAGTCAACTAGATGGTATTAAAGATCTTATAAATATTTTAAAACCTATGGAAGCTGTGACGAAAGAAGTATCCGTAGAGAAATTTGTAACGTCAAGCAAAATTATACCAATAGTTTCCTGTCTTTTGAAAACATACAGTACAATGAAGACGGAAACAGATGTCGGTGCTGCAATCAAAAATTTAATATTGGAAGAATTAAAAAAGAGATTTGGTACAGTGGAACAAGTACATGTGTTAGATATCACCACACTACTGGATCCAAGATTCAAGAAAATTCATTTTTCCGACAGAATAGCATGCTCCAGAGCTATTGATAAAATTAATAGTATGATTGTAGCTTCAAAAAAACAATTGGAGAATAAATTAAGTAATGAAGATTCAGAGAATAATTTGGAATGCCAGCTGAAGGAAGCAGAAGAATTGCATAACAAACATGCAAGCATGCATTTGCATATTTGGGAATTCCATAACATATTAGTAAAAAATCAGCTACAATTATTTCAAGCAGAAACTGAAGGACAAGGTTTACAAGACGAATTGAAACATTATTTAACACAGCCTGTCGTCGACTTTAAAACGACGGCTCCTATTACATATTGGTATCACCAAAGAAATTCGTTGTACAGCTCAATAACGCCGATTGCCAACAAATACTTTTGCATAGTTGGAACATCTGTTCCATGTGAAAGGCTTTTTTCTGTTGCGGGAAATATTGCTACTGACGAAAGGAGTCGTTTAGATCCTGAGCGATTAGATAAGTAAATTTTTTTAAAGTCACTCGACTTAAAATACTGGGAAATATAATTTCTTGTTAAATTTGTATTTAACTTTAATAAAATTTTATAAACTTAAAATTTGATTAATTTATTAACCGACTTACGAGTACTTAGGCGAGGCTAGAAATTTAAACTGCCACATTAGTTTAGTGGTCGCAAGCACTACTGCTGAGCAAAAGATCCTGGGTTCGATTCCCACCTCTTCTACCTATTCTTTCGAAGGAATATAGGCGTGATATTATGTTTATTAATTTAATAATACTTCTATCCAATTACTTGTATTTGCAGTAAATGGTCATCAATAATGTCCTGTATCTTTATTAAGCAATTAGTCATATTTGAAATTGGCTCGAATAATCGAAAATCGATCTTTTAATGCTCGATTTAAACAAGAATCGATTCTAGTATGTCCGATTTGAATCGAATCGGAGATCGATATTTTTTTAAATGAATCGACATGCCTACTGTGCAATGAAACGTGCCATAAAGTAACGTAGAGGAATAGTTTTCGTAGAAAAAACGTTGATGTTATTTCTATTACTAATTATAAGTTTGTGATTTTGAAGACTGTTCTTGTTAAAATATATTATAATTAAAAAAAAATCTTATTTGATTTACCAGTGAGTTTTAATACTAATCTAAACTTTGTGACGTAACGGAACTTTTTAGCTAACATCCCTCCTTAAAATATGTATTTCTCGTTAAATTAGAAACATCATATTAAATTTCATTATTTTTTAAAACATGATATAACTCGTTAGCTTACAACTTGTTTAATTTCAATATTGTTTTTTTCTTTCTGGGTGGAATTCCATTACGCAACGAACAATTTTTTTGAAAACCACCCAAATACGACCTTTTGAACAGATGCTCCTCATTTGTGGTATTTGTAGGAAGAGCTAGTTTCGCTTGCCTTTTTCGATGACGAACTTTCAATTCAAGAGAAGAAAAAAATGGTAGAAGCACTGGAAATTTAAGGCACAGAAGATTGCTTAAAAAGAATAAGCCTTGATACATATCCACGAAAACTTCGTGAGTAGTAATTCCTTAAGATTCTTCCAGATTCTAGGTATTTCATAATTAAAAAAAAAAAAAGACGTGGAAACTTAGAACGAAGACACTGACTATGTAGCTGCCAAAAATATCGTTCATTCTTTGCGAGTAGTGAACGATATAGCTGAGCGCGGTGTTGCTTTAATGGAAGAATATAATAAATTAATTACAACCAATGAAGAACAAAAGCAATATTTGCTTTTGTTGGTAAAAGAGTATAGGAAAAAGTATCCTAACATTAACAAGTTAACCCTTGTATCTTAAAAATAAATGAATCAAATATACATAAATTATCATAATCCATAACAACAAAAATAATTTTGTAATATGTTTTATGTCCTGGCTATAAAATTAAAAGAATCTAACAAATACAGACTTTGAGTTTTTATTTAAAATTCAAACCTTGGTAGCGACCTCCAAATGTCATTTAAAAAATTAAAAAAAAAAC
Organism: Noctua fimbriata; assembly: GCA_905163415.1. NCBI lineage: Eukaryota > Metazoa > Arthropoda > Insecta > Lepidoptera > Noctuidae > Noctua > Noctua fimbriata. Next base: position 272,185 of record CAJHZP010000012.1, read on the forward strand.
CTACTGAAATACTTTCTTATGGTATATAATCAAATTATTTTGGGCTCCCGATATAAACAAAAAATAAAAAATAAAAAAAAATAATGAACAATCACGGAAGATATCCCGTAAGTGACAGTACAAGTTTAAATGTAAACCGTGAAAGCTTAAAAAAGGACTTGGCTGAGTGTTCATCGATTAACTGTCAAATGGTTAGTTTCGTATTGGCTATGACACGTGACCATCAAGTATGACGTCATTGGTGCCCATCATCGCTGATGGTTACCGTAACTCATTTTCACAGACGTTTTCGTATCGATACTTATATTATTGCGATTAAAACATCAAATTGATGATCACTTAGTTTGAAGTGGCTTTCGTGAAAGACACTACTCATAGGTAGTGTTTTTCAAGTTCAGTGATAAACACCGAAGCCGGTATCAAATGTAAACATTACGTCTTTTGTTGTTTTTTGTTATTTGTGTTCGTGGTGAAGTATGGCACGTATAATAATGTTGGGATTTGCTGAAGAAGAGCCAAAACGAAGTCGTCTGCTAATTGATAGATGCTGCGCGCCGCCTAAACGATTATGGAATGATTGAGAGATAATTTCTGTTATTCTATTGTGTGTTTATATAGCTTGTGATGTTTTAAAATTTTTAGTTTTCTTGTGTTAATATTAGTTTTTTTATTGACTATTTTATGTTAATAAAATCTTAAGTTATGGAATGGTAATGTTAGTTCTTATTTTAGCCACACGCCAAAAGATCCTTGTACAGTTCCAAATGAAAAGGCAAAATTAATGGTGAATGACTTATTAAAGATAGGTAGTTTTATGAATAGCTCTTAATACTTTTACTCTTACTTCACGTTTGTATTCCCATTGAGTGGATATCACGTTACGGTGACTAACAGACCGGGTGTGGTGCTCTTCGTCGACTATTTCATGAAAAAGTCATTCAATGGGATTATATGAACTTAGAGGGTTGTACTGATGAGTTTATTGACAAAGCAATATTTGTTACCATCGCAAATCATATCTTAATCAACATAATAATAATAAATTAATAATAAATTGCCCTTTTATTCTGAATTGTTTCAGTTTCTTTATCTGTTGCTATAATATGTCCCTCAATTCAGTGTGCCTTTTGGCAAAGGCCTCCTCTAGCTCCTTCCACTGTTTTCTGTCACGAGCCACTCTCCTCCAATTGGGGCCCGCTGTTTGCCTAAGCTCATCTTCCCATCTTCTTTTCTGTTTCCCCTTGCTGCGCTTACTGTCCCTTGGATACCAGTCGGTCATTACTTTACTCCATTTCTCTGAATTTGCTCTCATCATGTGGCCAGTCCATCTCCATTTTTGTTGGTCAATCCTGGTCAAGATGTCCGGTAGCTTGATTTTTGCTCTCAATTGTTCGTTTCTTACATGATCTGCTTTTCGTATGTTTGTCATACTCCGTTCCATGGCTCTTTGGCAGTATTGCAATTTGTTTCTGTGTTGTTTCGTCAGTGCCCATGTTTCACAACCGTATGTTATACAGGGTAGTATGCAGATGGTGAAAACTTTTCTCTTTATAGCGATTCCTAAGTCTCTGGATTTCATGATCTCTTTTAGTGACCAGTACTTTCTCCAACCACTTGCTATTCCTGTGTTAATTTCCTTATTGGTTTGATCTTTTGGTGCTATTATTTGGCCTAGATATGTGTATTCATCTACATACTCAAGTGGTTTTGAATCTACCTCTATTGGTTTTTTTTCCGAATTGGTTAACAGTCTTGTTTTTGTTGTGTTCATGGACAATCCCACCAAGGCACTTTCCTTGCTTAAAGCTTGGATCATGAGCTCAAGATGATTTGGGTTTTCCTCGAATAGGACTATGTCGTCTGCGAATCTGAGGTGATTTAGTTTCCGTCCATCGATGTTGAGACCCAGGTGAGACCAATCCAGTTTCCGGAATACATTTTCCAGGACTGCAGAGAATAATTTGGGTGACATTGGGTCGCCTTGTCTGACGCCTCTCTTAACTTTAAACTCGGGCCCTGTCTCTTCTAACTGTATTTTTGCTTTGGTGTTCGAGTATATAGTTTTGATTAGTTCAATATATATTCCAGGTATGCCTTGGGTAGCCAGACTTTCCCATATAGCTTCGTGACTTATGCTATCAAACGCTTTGTTGTAGTCAATAAACGCCATATACAGTGTTTTATTGTACTCATTGTACTTCTGCAATATCTGTTTCACAGTGTGTATGTGATCTATTGTCGAGAATTTTCTCCTAAAGCCGGCTTGTTCTATTGGTTGATTGTCCTCCAGTTTCACGCTTATTCTTTCAAGAATAACTTTCGAGAATATTTTGTACAAGTTGGACATAAGGCTTATAGGCCTGTAGTTACTTATGTCATCTTTCGGCCCTTTTTTGTGAAGCAGAATGATGTGTGAAGTTTCCCATTGTGCAGGAATGTGCTGGTTAAACATAATTCTGTTGAATAATTTTGTTAGTATAGGGACTAGTTCCTCTGCGGATCCTTTCAACAGTTCGTTGGAGATTTTATCAGGACCTGGTGCTTTTTCCATCTTTTGACTATTAATTGCTATTTCCACCTCTCTCTGTAATATTTCTGGTTCGGGTTCAAGTTCTGTTAAGCGGAGTTGTGATAAACTCCCACTGACTGGATGAAACGGGGGGCAATGATCTGCGTATAGTTCTCTATAAAATTGTGTTGCTGTTTCAATTATGTCTACTCTTTTTGTCACAGTGTTATTTTTGCCCTTCACCTTTGGTATCCATTCCTTACTTACTTAATCAACATACAACCTGAAAAAAAAACCTGTAAATTGCAAACACGTTAGAAAATTTAAATTTCGCGGGCTACCCTGGCGCTTCTTACTTAAGTTTCACTTGTTTACGGCCCAATGAGACGTTTCGTTTTACACAATCACATGAGATGAGATGAGTCAGAGTTGCAGCTCTATGGAATGCATACTTTTGTCTTGTTGTGTGGCGAGGCGAGTGTTCGTTAGTTTGAAATGGAACGTTTATTAACTTTTTTCGTGAAGGTATTGAAGGTGTATGGCCAGGGAAGGAAATAAATGTCTTCAATAAAAAGGAGATTTCTACTTTTTGTATGGACGTTGGTTTTTTATTCAGAGAGAAATTTGATCAGCATCAAATTGCACTAATATAAAAGCGACAAAAATACGGAATTTGAAACCACTGAAATAATATTTTTAGACCCCTCAAATAATAAACTGTTTAATGTTAATATCAGCTGTTAGAAATGACATTGTCTTGTCAGTGTACTCAGTGTCAAAGAGTAAACTAAGTATAAAGAGTAACAACTCAGTGGCCTAGAGTTTAGTGGGTGAACTAAAGCTACCCACCTACCTATAGGTACACACCTACCTTTAAGTATGCATACTTAGGTACTTTAAGGATTTAATCTCAAATAAATAAAACACGTATGAAGTTCAAAATATTGTCCTTTTATTATTATCAAAAAGATTAATATTTGTTCGCTTTATGCTTATTATAATATATTTGAGCTGCATTTTTTGTAACATCGTCACCTTCGTAGGTGATTTTACCTTCTAGAATTCTATTAATAGATTAGCACAACAAATGTCATAGTCTCCATTCGGCAAATCGGCAATGTCATTGTCAATCAACTCTGGCTTTCCCGACGTTGATGCGCTTCCCGAGTTTATCTCAACTAATTCTGTTAAAATTGTTACTTGTTACTGTTATTTGTTTTGTTTTTATTTCATAATATTGTTATCACTTTGTTTTTCGTTGGTGATTTTTGTTTTTTGTTATCATGAGTGAACACCGAAGAAAATATTGTATTTTTCACTGTGATGCTTAGGTAAGTGTTTATTACCGTACAGAACCGTATTACCTTTAATATAAGCAAGAAAAAGTTTTATGTTATCCCATAATTTCATTTTATTTAGCCATATTCTGATATTGATGAATTTCGTTCCATTTTCAGTTGCATACGGTGTACCCTTTCACCGGTTCCCAAACCCTGATAACCACCCTGATTTGTTCGCTGCTTGGATAGCGGCTGTTGGCAGCATGTTTAAAGAAAGAGACCATACGAAAATTTACAAGAACAAAAAAAATTGTGATCATCATTTTGATCCCTCATTCAAGACAGCTGGAGGTCGTCTTATTTGTTCAGCAATACCCACAGTTAATTTGAATCGTAAGTAGAATTAAATTATCGCAATATGTTCATGAGAAACAACATTTTGATCAATACCAAATTGATTCAGATTAGCAATCCTCAGATAAGTAACATATAAAATCTGAAAATTGTGGCTTAAACAGGAATTTTGAATCTATTATTTTAAGCTAAATAATGAAGATTATTTTAATGTATGTATGGGAAACCACATTGTTTTGCTATATTAAAAAAGAATCTGATATATTTGTCACTTATTTATTCAATGGTGAGTTTTCATTGAGATCAAAATAATGGCATATTTAAGAAAAAAATTAATAATTAAAATACTTATTTCTCTTCTCAATCACAAAATATCAAAGACTGAGATCGCATCAAAACACCACATTGTGAGCACACATTGATTTCATTAGACTGGCTAAGGATAACGATGGGCAAATTAGACTACACAAAATACCAGCTGAATTTGTATAGTGGAAAAAAGTAGCCGAGTCTTGATTTGTGCCTGGTTGATGACAATAGACTTCCCCTATTACATGGGACTTAAACATAACTGGTGAAATATGGGTGTACCTACTATAAGGACACCTCTGCCCAACCCTTCGGGAACAAGGCATTATGTAATGTGTGGAAAAAAAGTAATTCAACTGCTGATAATATTGCAATGTTATGTTACAGGTGTTCAACAAACAGTCAGTACCTTTGTGAAGACAGACCATAGCTACTGTTGTCCTGGAAGAGAATTTGTTCATTCTGGACCTATGATTGATATCACCAACTTGCTTGGGTCATCGGTTCAAACAAAACACATATCTGCTCCATTCAGATCTGGACCTTCACCTGCTGTTGATTCTACAGAAGTCCCAGGGCCATCTGGATCTACCTGTTTGACATGAATTAAAAAGTGCCATGCTCGCATGCCAATGTCAAAATTTGATGCAGGTACTTTGTTTTTTTATCACTGTTATTATAAATGTGAACTGTAGTCTAATTGCGTAACACACTTAACGGTAGCAATGGGTTTCATTTTGACAGTTCAACAACATTCACTGTGTTATTTACGTTGTTGAGCAGACAATTTTTTCTAGCATATGAAGCAATGAATTAATAATATTCTTCAAAATCAATCAAATTGTGATTGATGGTGTGTTACATAATTAGGGTGATGGTCTGTTTGTTATAAAGCAATACCTAACTGGTTGAATTTATCTTTTACACACATAATCTCTTTTCACAGCAGTAGGATGTTTTAGGCTGTCTATCCATTAAATATGATGTGTAATGTTAAGTTTATCCAAATTCAATCAATTAATCATGCGCAATCTGCCTAGCCTTGCTTAGTAATATGGAACATCTTAGTTACTTCACACGGACTGAGGTCGCATCAAAACACACTTTGTTTTCATTAGACTGGCAAAGGATAATGATGGGCAAATTATACAGCTACACAAAATACCAGCCGAATTTGTATAGCGGAAAAAAGTAGCTGGTAGTCTTGATTTGTGCCCAGTTGATGACAATAGACTCCCCCTATTACATGGGACTAAAACATAACTGGTGAAATATGGGTGTACCTACTATAAGGACACCTCTGCCCAACCCTTCGGGAACAAGGCGTTATGTAATGTGTGGAAAAAAGTAATTCAACTGCTGATAATATTGCAATGTTATGTTACAGGTCTTCAACAAACAGTCAGTACCTTTGTGAAGACAGACCATAGCTACTGTTGTCCTGGAAGAGAATTTGGTCATTCTGGACCTATGATTGATATCTAACTTGCTTGGGTCATTGGTTCAAACAAAACACCTATCTGCTCCATTCAGATCTGGACCTTCACCTGCTGTTGATTCTACAGAATTCCCAGGGCCATCTGGATCTACCTGTTTAACTTCAATTAAAAAGTGCCATGCTCGCACACCAATGTCAAAATTTGATGCAGGTACTTTGTTTTTTTATCACTGTTGCGGCCTATTGCCTCACGGTTATGGAACACTATATCTCATTGATCAGCGACTACTTGCTAATGCAATTTTATCAGGCATTAACGTACTCTGCTGATCCTTTAAAACTTGTATTGGCTGTGACACTCCGCTACCGACGTAAGAACTGTACGCACGATTTTTAATTAAATATTGTTTATGTACTTGGACTATAATAAGCCCCAATGTATAATCAAAATATACATATTGGTGGCCCATGAGGGGAAATACAATTCAAGAATACTAAAATACGAAGAAATACAAATAAAAGAAGAAGAAAAAGTAACCAGAAAACTGGATCAAAAACTTCGACAACACATTGCCGGCCAATGGATGCGGACTTCTTTGGCGTGATTGAAGATTGAAGAAGGGGTCCAAGATCGAAGGTGCAGCCAGAATCATCTACGAGTTCAGGCTGAAGCGACCAGTGATTCAGCAAAAAAAACACATCGCGCATCGGACTTCTGCAAAATCAGATAAGTGCCCTGTCCTTCCTATTTTTCCTAATCTTCACACATATGCGATCCAAAGTCCTTTAAATATCCTACGATTTTAGAGAAAAAATTGCATCATCATTTTATATTTTTTGTCAACATACCTACAAGTTGAAAAATATTTTCTTTGTTAAAAAACTAGCTTCATTCCTTACAACTCACAGACCCAAACGTTATTTTTTGCTATAACTATAATATTGGTCCTAAACTAAATCGTTTAAAATATAGGATTCCAAGCAGCAGCAGTATTATTTCTAGGTACCGACGCGTTTAAGAAATCGTAACCGTCGGGTCCAAAGGTCACTAGCGTTCTTTTTTTCATAGTTCGGTAATAAATACTTATTTTGTAACGCCGATAATTTCAGATCCTTATCTACTCCGCCCGAGCCGAGTGCATTGTCTCGCTGCCTGCAATCAGCTGTGCGAGCGTAACCGGTTTTTGGACACCAGGTGCCGTCGAATCGAGGAGCGTGAGCCATTCTTTTGTTTAATCATTTTGTTTCGCATGTAAAGTTGCGATCATTTATTGAACTTAGTACTTTATACGTGTGTGTTCACAATGCCTTACGATTCTGTAGATAAATGTCGTTTGAAAGATTTAATTGTTAAACGATCGTCCGCCAAAGGGCAAATAACAAAATTTAAGAACTATTTGAGTAGCATTTCAAAGCTCACTGAGTTAAATACTATTCAAATAACAGAGTTACGGTTGAAGCTTGCTAGATTCGAGGCACTGTCGGTTAAGACTGATGACTTGCAAAATGAGATCCAGGTCTTAAATTCGGACAATTTGTCAGCTGAAATCGATGAACGCGAAAGTATCGAGTGCGACATAATTGTCAACATTGCTACCGCGAAAACGTTTGTTGATAAATTTTCAAAGATCGAATGTGAACATAGACGTGGTTCTGTACATGATAATTCTTGTTGTTCGGATCATCAAGTGGCTGGCGTAAAATTACCTCAAATAAAAAAAAGCCAAATTTGACGGTTCTTATTTTCGATGGTTGGGGTTCCGTGACACTTTTGAGAGTTTGATACACAGAAATGAACATATAACATCAATTCAGAAGTTTAATTATCTCACGTCGTATCTGGAAGGTGATGCCGCAAGAATTATTTCAAACTTGGAGGTATCCACCGCAAATTACTCGGAAGCTTGGAAATTACTTTGTAATCGTTATGACAATAAAAGAGTTCTAATCAATCACCATTTTAACTCACTACTGAATGTTAAGCAACTTACACGGGAAGCGGAGAAGTCCTTGAGATTTTTAGTTGACCATGTCAGTAAAAACTTACGTGCTTTGGCCAGTTTGGGACAACCCACGGACAAATGGGATGGTCTGCTTATTTTTATTTTAACGGAAAATATAATATATCCTCTACGGTGGATGACAGTGGAGTGACCCCCACCCATGGTTTAATAATATATTATTATACCATGCCCCCACCCACCTTGTCGGGGTTGCCCTCACTGCCCGCTTTATGCACATTTATTTTAAATCAGTATATATTATATGATTTTATAACAGAATACCACATCTCTTCCTTTTTATAGAAAAATAAATAAACATTACTAATACATTAGATTATTATTTTAACATTCAAAATTTTGTAAATTATTAATATTTAATTCTTTTTAATTAACTAGCACAATCATTTCAATTTTAATAACATTAATTTTTAATATACTTAATTATATATATATATATATTTACATTTTATTATTGGCGTTAATTTATTACTCTTTACAAAATTCTTTACATATACCTTCTCACCAACCTCAATTTCTTGTTCTTTTGCTTTACGTTTCCTATCCTCATTGATTTTCCCTTTTTCTTTCTTTCGAGTGTCTTTATCTCTAACTTCAAGATCTAAATCCATATTTTCAACAGAAATTAAGCTCGGCAACTTATCTCTAAACAAACGTCCATAAAATAATTCCGAAGGTGATTTCCCAGTTGTACCATGAGGAGTGCTATTTGAGTAAATCGTCTTTCCAATCTGACTTCTGTATTTGACTTATTTTTAATCTTTTTAAGATATCCCTATTCTGCCGTTCAACCTCTCCGTTTTGTTGGGGCCAGTAAGGGATTGTGTTATAAATTCGAACTCCTAACTCTTCACAAAATGATTTAAATTCTTGACTGATGAATTGGCGGCCATTGTCGCAAGTCAGACTAACTGGAATGCCTAAACGGGAGAAAATTTCTTTGAGGACATTAATTGTATCTTTAGCTGTGATAGATCTCATAATTTTAATTTCTTTATAACGACTGAAATAATCAATTATAACAAAAAGATAATCTCCGCTGGGCAATGGACCTAGGAAATCTACAGCAGTGTTAACCCAAGCTTGAATTGGTAGCTCTCGTCTTTTCATCGGTGTAGGTGAGTTTGGGCCAGACACCAAGATACAACCGCTACAATTTTTTATAACATTTTCTGCGTCTTTGTCGATTTTGGGCCACCAAACCTTTGTACGCAACCTAGCTTTCATGTTTACTATCCCGGGATGGCCTTCATGAGCAGCCGCTAACACTTCATATCTTAATTTAGAGGGAATCACAATTTTGTTGCCGCGTAATAACAGGTCCTCATGCAGCCAGAGTTCCTTTTCAAATAATTTATAATTATTTACAATTTGATCCCATTTATTATTATGTAATCCATCCCTAACGAGTATAAAATCTTTATCAGACTTAGATGCTTCTGAAATACTTTTTAAAGACAACGCTGTTGGACGCGCATACTTTACAATTTGGTTGATATGATATTCGCTATCATACGGAGCACAGTTTTGGTTTGTGCATAGTCGTGACAGTGGGTCTGCAATATTAGATTTACCAGGTTGGTACACAACTTTATAGTTATATGCTTGTAACCTCAGAACCCAACGCTCAATTCGAGCACACGGTTTCGAACGCGGTTTAAAAATGACCTCTAAAGGTTTGTGATCTGTAACCAACTCAAACTCTTTCCCATATAAATAAATGTGAAAATGCTCTATAGCCCAAACTAAAGCCAGCGCTTCCTTTTCGGTTTTGCAGTAACGTCTTTCGACGTCCGTCAAGCTTTTATTTCCGAAAGCAATGATGCGCGGCCCAGTCGAATCATATTGTATAAGAACTGCTCCCAAACCTACAGGACTGGCATCAGCGATGACTTGTGTTCTGTCATCTGGGTCATAGTAACCCAACGTATCTATTTTGCTCAGACATTGTTTGAGTTGATTATAGGCTTCTTTCTGTTTAACTTTCCAGAAATTAAAAATGTCTGCATGTTTATGGAGTTTTTTCCGCAAAACTTCACGGATTGGTTCAGTCAAAGTGGCTAAGTTCGGTATCCACTTCCCTACAAAATTAATCAAGCCTAGAAAACTTTGGATCTCTTCAACATTTTTAGGTTCTCGAAAAGACTCAATTGTTTTTATATATTTGTCTAAAGGTCTTATACCGTCTGCCGATAGTCGGTGTCCAAGGAATTCGATTTTACTGGCCTTGAACAGACATTTCTTTTTATTTACCAATACGTTATTTGCCTTGAGAACATGCAAAACATTTTTGAGGTTCTCGTCGTGCTCCTTCTCATCTCTACCACACACAATAATGTCGTCAATAAAAGTTGCGACACCTTGGCATTTGATCAACATGTGTTCCATAATTTTTTGGAAATGTTCCGGAGCACTCGATATACCAAACATGAGCCTTTTATACCTATATAATCCCTTGCTTGTAATAAATGTTGTAATTTCTCGACAATTTTCAGCAATTTCTACCTGATGAAAAGCGTTAGAGACATCTAATTTGGAAAAGAATTTAGCTTTTCGGAATTTTGGCATTAATTGGTGCATGGTTGGCAAAATATGGTGTTCTCTAATGATTGCCTTATATGCACAGCGCATATTAAGACAAATCCTAACATCACCATTCTCTTTGAGGACGGGAACCATAGGGGAAACCCAAGGACATGGTTCATTCACTGGTTCTATGATATCCATCTTCATTAACTCGTCAATTTTATTGTTGATTTTGACTTCTAATGGTATTGGGACACGCCTATACTGCTGACAAACAGGAGTAACTGTTTTATCAATTGCAATCTTTAACACAATATTTTTAAATTTAGGAAATTGAGTTACACTGAACTCATTAACCTCCAAACAGAGTTTCAATACTTTTAGTGTTATCGCACTGTCTTTCCCTAGTAAATTCCTTACACCATCTTTTATCACATAGAATTTTGCCAAAATAGTTTCTGGACCTGCACTAATTTCAGCCTCAAACGATCCCAGTACTGTCAGGGGATTCTTAGAACCGTAGGACATAAATGTTTTATTCGGGTTTTTTTCTTGATTCGTAACGATCACATGTTTTGCTTTCATAAGATTCCAGGACTTTTCGCTGATGATGTTACATTTACTCCCCGAGTCAATGAGCAGATCTACGTCGACCCCACCAATTTGACATGAAATAGCAGCATCTTCATCGATATGAAATATGTATTCAATTACCGCATCAGACTTGTTCTTTTTTTTCGATGGACCCTCGGTATCGTTTTTCTCAAAACGACGCCTTTTTGAGTTAGCTTTTTGGTCTCTGGGATTGGGTTTACGTTTATCCTCTTGTTCTGCACATTTTAAGGAAATGACCCTTATAACCACATTAGCGCATATTTTATCTTTGGCCACACATAGATCGCTATCAAATTTGTGATTTTTACTTCCACATCTAGTACATTCAATTTTTTCCTCATTGATCGATCTGTTTTTCACAGTGTCTATTTTGTTCACGTTAACATTTTGTTTATCTTGGAAATCAATCATTTGTTTTTCGACAGTTTCGAGCGCATTAGCCTCCGCAATAATTTTATCCACTGTAACTGTATCTCCCAACACCAGAATCCTCTTCCTCGACTCAGTCGACAAACATTTTTCGGTTATCTGATCAATTAAACTTTCATTCTCATTAGAAAAATTACATTTGGCGCTTTGGCGGCGCAACCTTACTAAAAACTTTTCAAATTTTTCACCCGGTTCTTGTCTCATTAATCGAAATAAATGCCGCTCAAACAGATAACTTTGTTTCGGCGCGAAATATTCATTCAGTTTCTCTATTGCTGTCTTATAAACATCAACCGATTCCTTCTCCTCTACGTGAGCGCCGGGGATGTTAAAGTAAACATCTTGCAATGCTAACCCTCCGATATGCAAAAGAGATGCCCGTTTCTTAACCGATATATCGATATTCGCAGCTTGAAAATAAATTTCTAATCCGCGTTTCCACTTTTCCCATCGAGTACAGAGGGAATTCGGTTCGCCTTCGCAGTCGAACTGCTCAAGAGTAGGTATATTTTGGGACATAATAAGGTTTTCTGCAAATAAAATACTTTGTTGATTGAACCAAAATTATTAAAAATAAACAAATGTATTGAGAAAAAGGAAACTGGTTATTTTTAAATTTTATTACAGTTATTCAATTTAGTACTCGGCTGCTAAATATTAGCATATTTTGGCACAATTTTGACAGTTCACACACATTAAACTTGATGTCAGCACTATTTTTCCTCACTAATAGTACTTTCTGCTGCTGACTATTTATGCCTCAACACATATTTAGTTAAACATGTTATTTGTTTCATAATAACATCTTTACATATTTAACATGCAATCGGCTATCAAACCCCTTTAATTTTTTAGACCTACAAGAAATATCTAAAAATATCATAAAGTTGCATCAAAAGTTCTCGAATAGTGCCTACTGCCTGAGTTATGCTTAAATAACAAGTACTTATAATCGCGCATAGATAAAATCTACCTAAAATTAACATAAATAATAATATTTTCATTTATTGGGAATAATATAAGTAATACCTACGTTATAAATTATAATGAGGGTAGGTAGGCAATAACTTCCTTTTCTTATTTGAAATTTTTATTGATTAATTATTTGTAGCTAAGGTACAGTGATGTTGTTATTAGTTTATCAGTGGTTAACGCTAAGATTGAATGCACACACTTATAAATCCGTGCTATCTAATTTGCCCTTGTTGTTTGTTATTTTTTTTCTTTAGGGTACTTGCATATTTTATACGATTGATTAATGTACGATTTTATTGTTTACACAATATTGTCTAGCGAAAATATATTGTATTCCATGTAGGTAGGAAATAAACACATCATAACAACCCGTTGACTGCCGATTTGCATGTAATTAGTTTTGAAATAATCTTTCAACACTCACCAGTTTTCCTCGTCGCCAATTGTGGAATACTCCAAATTCCACAAATAATATATAAGTTTATATATTAGTAATAAAACACAAAGTTTGTATTTGGGTACATCCAACGCCCAGTGGTTGCAACGACCGTCCTCTACGGTGGATGACAGTGGAGTGACCCCCACCCATGGTATAATAATATATTATTATACCATGCCCCCACCCACCTTGTCGGGGTTGCCCTCACTGCCCGCTTTATGCACATTTATTTTAAATCAGTATATATTATATGATTTTATAACAGAATACCACATCTTTCAGTATTTAAATATTCATACATTATAGCCTCTTCTTCAATTGCCAGATCGTCAACAGTATCGAAAATTTCCATAATTTTGATATTACTTTAGAAAAAGAAGAAATAACCTCAAACTAAACGTCAATAGATCTAGTTCTATCTATTGAATAGACATTTATCTGGCCGTCAAAGAGGCAGATAGATTTATTCGTCAGTTAGGGCCGTTAATGACCAAATAGAGCTTATATGACGATTGAAAAATGCAATATTTTGTTATCTGTCTGATAAGTACTATCTGACTGTTTATCTGAGGATTGAAAAATCGGCCCTTAGTCATATAAATATAGTGTTTATAGACTCATAGTCTAACAGAGGACCTTCAACGCAATGCATAATAATTAATACATGGTACATGGCAATGGATGGTAGGCGTCGACGGAAACCAGCGGGCTTGAACATACAGCAACGTAAACTAATTGGTTTGAAAGTATCAAATCTAAAATTATACCGCTCCAAACCATTGTCCAGACCGCAATCTAGGTAAAACTTCGTCGGGTTCGTTAGGGTTCATTGGGACGAGCGTTCAGATGGGACCCAGTTAATACCGCTCCTGTTTATGTCACCAACGACGAGAGATCTATCAGAAGAGTTACTTATAACTGTTTGGTTTAATATTGTGAAGTAATTGCGACGTCGTAAAGAAAAAGAAACGGCCAAGTTTTGTTGAAATAAATAAATGACATACATTTACGTGTATTCTAATTTTACAAGCGTATGCTGTAGAATAGTGATTAGATTGGCATATAACTGATAGTTCCCTACGGATAGCAATAACCTCTTAAGACCTGAACTTGAACCAAATATGATAATAATGTTTTTTGTGGTTTATTGTAGTTATAGGGGTATAAATAAGACACACAATTTTTTTTAGTTTTTTTTTTTATTAATTTAATTAATAAAAAAGTTGGTGCACATATGTGTACCTTAGGTTGCAGCGTGGGCCAAAGCTCTTGTAATTGTGGTAGCTTTCAAAACAATTATTTTTGAGCACACATAGGTACACATTGCATTTGACACACATGGTGCGGCAGCGTGAGGAACACGTTGGATGTCGACATTTTGAAGCGAACTTGCTGTCCACAAATCGCGGCAGATGACCCACATTGTCAAGCCTAATTTCAGGTTGTGGTTGGGGTACAACTTGCCGGTGTTTTTTTGTGGGCGGTTCACATACATCGCTTGTAGAAGTCGAGCGGGATCTTAACGAAGGGCTGGCGCTGGGACGAGATCTGGAACCAAGAGCCAAGAAGTTGGGTTCAACCCTTCCGCCGCTATACTTCATCAAGGCTTTGGCTAGATTCAGTCGGTATTGTAGTAAGCCTAACTTGTCCTTGCGTTGGACATTTTCTTCGGTGCAACAGCGGGTGTACATTATCCAGCAATTGACGACAACCAAATCAATAAAATGGCAAAAAGTTCTTGTAGTCCACTTTCTTGTTCGCATTGCACTCCGGTAGTAAGCGATTAGTCTGTCGCATAAGTCTATTCCACCCATACAGGTGTTGTAATTTCTGATTGCTGCTGGCCGGGCTACGTCTATTTTCTTCTTTTCTTTTTTACACCACCGTTTGCAGGTATCTGCAGAAGCGCTCCCTGAACATGTAGACAACATCGTCACGGCCTTTGTATCCATCCATTTTACGACACACACATTCTCATCACTTCTTACTCTTTCATCCCACTCTCCCCTTCCTAATGCCTTGTCATTCTTCAGTTTCTTTGCTACTGGCCCAATCCTATTTGACATTGCAGTTCCAGTTAGAAAAATGCCGCAATTTTTTTCCAGTAAATGTTCTGCCAGCTTCAGACTGGTAAAAAATCTATCTGTGTACAAAACACAGCTACCGGTAATTGTACGACAAAGTTTTTCCACGATACCCGCTCCTAGTCCTAGATTTTTCATGGTATCTGCAAGTAATGTATCCTTGCCAACATAAATTTCAAAATCCAATACCAACCCATCTCGGGCAGCCAGCACGAAGTTTTTCAGGCCAAGTGGATTTGGCTTAGCTGGCACGTATTGGCGGAATTCACATCGTCCGGAAAATGGTATCATTTGCTCGTCAATTGACATATGTTTCGAGCGTGGCAAACTATGACATTTTTGCAGATAGTTCCTAAGCTCAAAAAAACGATCACGACTGATTCTATCCCTAATTATAGGTACACAAAGATCTTGACACCAGTAGAGCTTTCCCTGGGGATATTTGAGGGAGCCCATCATCAGTTGCACGCCGGCAAAGTGGATCATTTCAATAGCATTTGTATCTATTGACTTTAGATCTCTTTTCTGAGCTGAATACAGGTTGCTCTGTTCTGCTAATAATTCCCAAAAGTCTAGCCCCAAATACTCAAAAAAACAGTACAAGACATTCATGTCTGAACTCCCCTGCGAAATTAGCACGTCATCTGCAATATCAGGCCCACGGCAAGGCATTACGTTCTTCCGCCACAATAATCGTGATGTACTTTGACTTACTTCTTCAATATTTTCGTCGTCTTGTCTCGCTTCTTCAGATATTTCTTCAACTTCGCTTTCTCCACTATTTTCCGCATCTTCATACTCCTGAAGAGCTCTTAAGACATCTGGAGGCAAATACTCTTCATCATCATCGTCTCCAGAAAAGTCAAAGTCACTGTTATTCAGGATATCCTCAATCGCTCGGTCGTCCATATTCAAGCTGAAAAAGAATCATAAATGTCACAAAAGTAATCTTTAGTCCTGAGGTACACATACGTGTACCATTAAAACAAGACGACAATAACACAATAAAAAAATCAAACAGATGAAAAACTTACCTTTCACACGTTAGTCCAATAATTTAGCAACACAAATCAACAAAAATATCGAACTAAACTGAACAATTTAATTTTTTAACGAATTTCAAATATTGCAAGTAGCTGTCACGTGACAAAAATTACAACCAACAAATTTGAATGAAAGAATTATTCGACAAACTTTCTCCGCGACGCCATCTATAGACTTATATCGAAACTCTGGAATTTATAATAACTTATTCAAGTACTAAAAGCTGTCAAAACATGTCTCTATTAGTTTTAGCTTGAATAAATTATAGGTGCACATATGTGTACCCACGGTCTCAAGAGGATAAGTACACTCCACACAAAGCAAAATGCAAGGCTACGTACCGTTCAAATATATTATAACCGTAAATAGTATTCTTATAACAAAATAATCTTATGTGTTTCTTTTCAGAAGGGCAAGCTTGACACCATTGGTTTTCAGAATAAGCTTTAGCAGCCCTTACGATGACCACTATATGTAAGTATTACCTGTAGCTACTTACCACCACCTAAAATCTCACCCATCGGTTCCGAGCCATTGGTGGCTCAGCGGTAACGGCCCCGAGTCACGAGTTATAAGTTCGAACGCAGTCAGGCGCTGGGTGCATTACTTTGTGTAATTTATATCATGACCACTGCTCTCAAAACGGTGAAACCGGCATATCCTACTACCAAACATGCATCATCATGCATCATGCATCTACTAACCCGCATTTTCACACCAAAACATGTATCGGTATAAATCCCTCCCAGCGCGAGATTTTTTGTATGCATTTAGCAAAGTAACAACTACTCTATAGCATTAAAGTTCAATGTTGTACAAATAAATATGTATTTCGAATCTCGCCCCGCCCATCCTATGCTCGCCTCGCGCTGGTGCTTCCTAAATACAAGCAATATAAGATGAGAAATTCTGTATGTTTGGAAATTTATTTAAATCAATCATGCTTCAACAGATTAACAGATTTGTCATAGGATCATCATAACCCTCCTTTTGGGTTTCGCCTCAGTCGGATAATAAACATCAAAATCAGGGAAGCTGGTTGAAGAATAAGAACAAACGCACCTGAATTTTATATTAAAGAAATAGTATAAATATACAGCATGTATTAAAAAGGCGTGGCCCATACCAACTTTCAACACCTACTCTACCCAATTGTGTGGGACAGCTGATATCTTTTCGGGATTACGATGTTGGACCCTTAGAGAATGTGGTTCAGTTTGACGGTCTGCACCACACACCTATATAATACGACCACACCTTTCTGAAACACGCTGTATAATATGCATCTCAAAATACAGTTCTGTAATCGTTTTGTTTCACATGTCAGGGTGCGGTACAAGAGGAACTCAGAGCCTTCGGGGGACCAAAATTGCGGTTGCCCGAAGGCTATCGCTGAAGTTCTAAGCTGCAAACGATGTCGAAAGCTGATAGAGTAAGTTTTACCCGAAGAGAGGTGGGCGTGGCTACGTAACAGACATAATGAAATATGCAGCCAAAATCTTTAAGTTTAATTTTATTTATATTCTAAAGACTGTTACTTTCATTTACAATTAACAGAACCACAGACAACGACTATATGTAGCAATAGGCTAGAGTTGAGCCACAGACTAAACGTTTATAAAAATAAAACCTGATATAGTGGTGGTGGATCGATTAGAGCGGCGCGCAATGATTGTTGACATAACGGTTCCGCACGAGAAGCTCTTGAAAGCCGTGAAAGATATGCAAATCAGGTATCTTGACTTGGCTTACGAGGTTGTCGACATGTGGGATGTGAGCTCAGTGATCATTGTGCAGATAGTCGTTTCAGCCAGTGGCTTAATTGCCAAGAGCCTCGACCAATACCCGAGGAGGCTCTCGTTAGGCACCTGTATCAAGGGCTTGATTCAGAAAGTGGTACTCCTGGACACGGCTCGTATTGTTAGGTGGTTCCTCGCTCTGACGCGCTGACCGCCCCCGGTAGCTTAGACCCTGTTCCTGATACCAGTGGGCTACAATTTTTTATATAGCTTTTTTGAGAAATATTTAAAAATGTATAAAATCTGTAAAGAAAATAATACTTAATCATTTTAAATATCAGGCAACTGAGGCCCATAGACAAAAATATTCTTGAACAATAATAACCTAATAAGTACATATTAAAAACGCGTTTAGTGTGTCCACTAATACTTTCAGTCATTTAAGCGATCCTAGCCATGGTAGGGTGACGATTCAAACTGTGTCTCGGAAAGCACGTTTAACCATCAACTCACGATTGTTGCTAAAGTTTGTAAGTCAGATTTCCTCCGAACAAATTGCAAACTTCCATACAAACAATTCATAATATTTATCTTCTTTTTTATTTTTATTCTCGTATTTTTTTTACTTTTCATTAGTCTCACGAACCACACGATAACACATTTTCGTTCTTTAAAAAAAGAACGAATAGAGTGAGGACAGTCCCTGAAATACCCGGTTAAGAAAACACAAAAAGTCAGAGATTTTTTTAATTATTTCTCTACTTAGACCCTTTCAACTCGATGTACAGACGCCAGCACGTCAAGCTACCCGAAACTGTATTTTTTTTCCAATCAACCTTAAACCTAATGCTTTAGCGGTACAGTTGAAAATCTCTTATATAAATTTGAGATTGAAGTAGCTTGATGTGCCGTCTGTACATTATCAAAAACTCGACTTAATTTTCACCTAACAATCGATCATCACAGAAACATCTTCACAACCCTATTTTGTTCCATTTTGAGGAATCGGGGGAAGCTTGTTGCGGCTAATCTCCGACTTTTGACGAAACTTTTACTGACAGTAACTGATGTTATGAGTAACTTGGGTCTTACCTTTATCTATGAAAATAGATTAAGGTTCCGTGCAAAAAAAAAACATGAAATTGTTAACAAAATCCGATTCAAATGGGGACGTTATATTTTTAAAATAATTACACGCGGACGATGGTCGCACGCGCAGGCAACAGCTAACACTAAACAAAGATTTAACGATGTACTACTGATGCAACAATCTTCGCAGGGTGCCTGGTAACAACTGGATGAGAGTATTTGTGTAATTGACATCGACTATAAGTTATTTTGTATTTTTGCAGGCGGCATCATCGTGATTCCTTGAATTCCCAAACGCGGTAAGTATTAACTAATAAGTGGATATTTGACACCATTAACCACTTATTCCACAACACAACTTCTCTAAAAATTATTATTTTAAATCCCGATTAATTTTCAAATTAGTATTTTAGTAGCTTTTAAATCAATAAATAGTTGAGTCATTGAGTTGACAAATAAGTGACGTCACAGGTTGCTATTGCCATACATAATCTAGGGAGGAAACGCGATTTGACAGTTGATAAAAGTATATCAATTATTTGGTGGGGTCAATAATCCTAATGTAACAATAAACCAAATACCACATTATGTTGATGACAATAAAGAACACTGTTATTTGACAGATTTGTCAGCAACAGTACAGCAGCCTTATTGTACATGCAATAAAAATCAATGTCATTTTAACAGTGATGTCCAGAAGTAAATTAGATGTTACTTAAAGAACAGTAGATTTCATATTCGTTTACATTTTGTACTTACCTATCCTAACTTGTTCTCATTATATGTTTAGAACCCTGGCCCCGGAGCACCCCAGGGCGCTGTTTTCGGTCCGGCCACTGGGCTCATCGTAAGTATCTAATACAAGAAATCCTCGTCCATAAATTACGTACACTGCCTCGCTGGTCTCTAGGTGGATCGCAAGCGCGCCTGCTGGATGACCTGAGTTCGATTCTCAGGTCGGCCAAAGTGTTGTTGGGTTATCGGTCAGGAATATTTCAGTAGCACCCTTAAGGGCTTACAGCATAATAGGGTAGCAGGCCTTATTATACAGGAGTTAGACATAACGAAATGTGGGTGTAATATTAGATGCACTTCTACCTACGCCTTCATGAATTACAGGCGTGATATTATAATCATAATATAGGTATGTAATAAGATGGCATGTGTGTTGCAGATCCAGCCCGGTAGTTACTATTATCATTACGCCTCGTCGGTCTCGCCGCAAAAGCTTCGTGATCCGGACCCATGACCCCCGCTATCGCTTCCGCAGCCAAAGCTGCTACTTCTAAATCCTTCAGATGCAGATGCTTGGTACGGTGATTTATGTTAAAATTCATTAATATGTTAACTTTCATGTTAAATGAAAACGGAAACTAGATATTAATGAATGTAATTTATATTAATTTCTGTATTTTAGAAATAATTGAAGAATATTTATAAATAGTTTCTGAAAATACTTTAAGATCTTCATATATATTTTTATATACACGAATACTTTTACATCGTTCTGGAGCCCAAACATAGTAACTCCAGTCGAGTAATAGTTACTATTAGCATTGTTATTGTTTTTTTAAGACATCAAATAAAGAAGTTAGAAATTTATCACTTTTATTCTGTCATTCGAGTTAAATCTTAGTAGTGGTTTCACTATTTCATTCATAAACGCAAGATTTTACGCGATGCGCTCGTCGATGACGTAGAGCGACACAGCTGTGCGTGTACGAGTCAGCTGATCGTGCACTCGCGGTGACTCAATGGGCGTCGGACGAATAACCAGCTGAAAAAGTACCTGCAAGTAGGTATTTCATTTCAGGTACGATTAAGGTTGGTGTAAGTTCATTTACCTCCATCATCTCTCGGCTCCTCGTAAACGAGAGAAATTAATTGACAATTAATTCACCAGTCTCATCACGAAATCACTAATACTCGTACTTATTCAACTACACAACGACGAGTACGCTTGGGAGTTATTTTTAATAGGTACTTAATAAACATATCCAATTACCTACCTACCATATGATCAATAAAAAATAGTATTACAGCCCAAAACAATTTTCTTGCGGCAATGCTTCTGGCGGCTTCTACAAAGGCAGGCAATTCGAACAGAAAAGGACCTTATTTTTATAACGTTAACCGTGGAATTCGGTTGTGCATCCTTGTAAAATCCATTCGAACTCGAGACAATAGGTTTCTCAGAATATTTTTTAGTAAACTGCGTATTTACCTAGTTTGATAAAATTTCTAAATTTCACCGTTTACGGTTAAGAAATAAAGTCTAAATTCGCTTTTCGTGTTATTATTTGTATACCTATTTATCTACCGCGTATGTGTTTTTATTTATGTTGTTGTACCTATCATAAAGAACGCGGTGCCGAATTATTGCTTGATTTAAATTGCGTTTATCCACTTATAAGTTCAATAACTCAAAATTTTCCGTCATACTTTCTACGGGCTTAGGACCGTCGCGTCAGTTATACATTTTACGTATCTAAATACTTACTTACTTGTACACTTTTAATGTCAAGAAAAATAAATGCAGGCGCAGGCGTATTTAAAAAATTTGAACTATTTACAAACATAATCAACGTAATAACTAACTAAGGCTAAGGATATTAGATTATTCACTATTTACACTTCCCTGTATCGAAGCAACTGCTCAAAATGGAGTCCATTTCGCTCGATACACAAACGGGCACGTTTAATGACATTGTCTTTTAATTTGGCTAATGTGTCTCTGTCACTTTTCACAATATTAAACGCGTCCACAATCGCACTTCTTAACTCATCTCGAGTAGTATGTTCCTCGAAATAAACTAGTCTTTTAATCTCAGACCACAAATAAAAATCCAGTGGGGTTAAGTCAGGGCTCCTAGCGGGCCACCACGACCTATCCACTGCTCACCAAACTCACTTTTTAGATACGCACGCACTAAATTCGCATAATGAGCAGGGCATCCATCATGCTGAAAGTACATACCGCGTAAATATGCCAGAGGCACCATCCTCTAGAAACTCCGGTATCATATTCTGCAGCATATCCAAATAAGAACCGCCAGTCAGGTGCCCTTCAATAAAAATAGGACCTATTATTTGGTCATTAATAATGCCTGCCCAAACATTCACGCTGAATCTAACCTGATGGTTATCTTCGCGAATGAGGTGAGGGTTTAAAAACGACCAATAATGTTCGTTGTGAACATTATACAGGCCCACTCGTGTAAACAAGGACTCATCCGTCCACAGTATGTTGGCAGCGACATTTTCTATCAACCACTGACATAGGGCGATTCTCCTGGGACCGTCGCCTTCGTAAATAGCATGCGCTCGACGAAAATGGTATGGATGTAATCCATTTGAATTCAATATTCTCCATACGTAATATTGACTAACATTGAATCGCCTGGCCGCCATTGTGGTACTACGACGTGGGTCGCGTTCGAAGTACTCCAGTATATCTTCCTCCAATTCTACCGAGTATGGTAGTCTACCACGGCCCTGCGCGTGTGTGGGTGCTCGAAACTGTCCATGATCGAGGAGGCGCTGGGTTACAGCCAGGATGGTGGAGGTGAAGGGAACTTGAGGGTCGGTGATTCCACGTGCGCGCAGTGAGTTCAGGTTTTCCGGCTGAGCATACAAGCGTCTAGCCTCTTCCAAGTTATGGTGCGCCATCCCATAAAAATCCACCATTGCCCAATACTCCACATTGGAGTAGACATATTGCCGACTCATTTTTGACACGTGATTAGGTTACGCGTGAGTGACCTCATACAGCGAAGCGCGCGAAAATACTAGGAAGAAAGCGCGCCGATCGCGTCGGCTAGACTGTGTAAGCGTGGGGTGGGGGCGTGGCTTACGGATCATACTGTCTGATCGATGAATGGATTTTTCAATGGGTACCGTTTGCATGTGTTGCCGATCGTCGATACGTTACGTACACACACATATGCATTTACCGCTAGGACTACTACTTCGAGTTCTCATTATTTAACAAAAAAAACAATAAATTTAATTTTTCATGTTTTTTTTGTTACTTTTTGAAAAAAATAGTCTCAATCGTTTCAAGTTCGATGATCGAGTTTATGGCTTTCGGTTCCAGAACGACCTAAAAGTAATCGTGTATATTTACATTTTATTACAAAAGTAAGGTTTGTTTTTCATTATTCTATCTATTTGTACTACATGTTTTTATTCAATATATTTTGACAATGTTGTTTCCTTTTATTCCTTTCTACATTCATTTTGATCTTCGTCCGACACATAATATTCAACATTATCAACAACTGTCCAATTTCCCTCTACACGCTTAAGATGAATTACGTTTCTTTTAAACTCTTGGCCGGTTGAATCATTACGGACATTTGCTTCATTCCCATGTGTATTGACTACTGTATGTGGCTCTGGATCGAAAGGCGTTAATTTATTACTCTTTACAAAATTCTTTACATATACCTTCTCACCAACCTCAATTTCTTGTTCTTTTGCTTTACGTTTCCTATCCTCATTGATTTTCCCTTTTTCTTTCTTTCGAGTGTCTTTATCTCTGACTTCAAGATCTAAATCCATATTTTCAACAGAAATTAAGCTCGGCAACTTATCTCTAAACAAACGTCCATAAAATAATTCCGAAGGTGATTTCCCAATTGTACCATGAGGAGTGCTATTTGAGTAAATCGTCTTTCCAATCTGACTTCTGTATTTGACTTATTTTTAATCTTTTTAAGATATCCCTATTCTGCCGTTCAACCTCTCCGTTTTGTTGGGGCCAGTAAGGGATTGTGTTATAAATTCGAACTCCTAACTCTTCACAAAATGATTTAAATTCTTGACTGATGAATTGGCGGCCATTGTCGCAAGTCAGACTAACTGGAATGCCTAAACGGGAGAAAATTTCTTTGAGGACATTAATTGTATCTTTAGCTGTGATAGATCTCATAATTTTAATTTCTTTATAACGACTGAAATAATCAATTATAACAAAAAGATAATCTCCGCTGGGCAATGGACCTAGGAAATCTACAGCAGTGTCAACCCAAGCTTGAATTGGTAGCTCTCGTCTTTTCATCGGTGTAGGTGGGTTTGGGCCAGACACCAAGATACAACCTCTACAATTTTTTATAACATTTTCTGCGTCTTTGTCGATTTTGGGCCACCAAACCTTTGTACGCAACCTAGCTTTCATGTTTACTATCCCGGGATGGCCTTCATGAGCAGCCGCTAACACTTCATATCTTAATTTAGAGGGAATCACAATTTTGTTGCCGCGTAATAACAGGTCCTCATGCAGCCAGAGTTCCTTTTCAAATAATTTATAATTATTTACAATTTGATCCCATTTATTATTATGTAATCCATCCCTAACGAGTATAAAATCTTTATCAGACTTAGATGCTTCTGAAATACTTTTTAAAGACAACGCTGTTGGACGCGCATACTTTACAATTTGGTTGATATGATATTCGCTATCATACGGAGCACAGTTTTGGTTTGTGCATAGTCGTGACAGTGGGTCTGCAATATTAGATTTACCAGGTTGGTACACAACTTTATAGTTATATGCTTGTAACCTCAGAACCCAACGCTCAATTCGAGCACACGGTTTCGAACGCGGTTTAAAAATGACCTCTAAAGGTTTGTGATCTGTAACCAACTCAAACTCTTTCCCATATAAATAAATGTGAAAATGCTCTATAGCCCAAACTAAAGCCAGCGCTTCCTTTTCGGTTTTGCAGTAACGTCTTTCGACGTCCGTCAAGCTTTTATTTCCGAAAGCAATGATGCGCGGCCCAGTCGAATCATATTGTATAAGAACTGCTCCCAAACCTACAGGACTGGCATCAGCGATGACTTGTGTTCTGTCATCTGGGTCATAGTAACCCAACGTATCTATTTTGCTCAGACATTGTTTGAGTTGATTATAGGCTTCTTTCTGTTTAACTTTCCAGAAATTAAAAATGTCTGCCGCTGTCTAAAAGTTTTTTCCGCAAAACTTCACGGATTGGTTCAGTCAAAGTGGCTAAGTTCGGTATCCACTTCCCTACAAAATTAATCAAGCCTAGAAAACTTTGGATCTCTTCAACATTTTTAGGTTCTCGAAAAGACTCAATTGTTTTTATATATAATAATAATAATAATAATAATGTATTTATTGTTTCACAAATTAGGTGACATACATGGTTAGTACAAATTTATGTGCAAGAACAAACAGATGATGTACTGCTGGTACTTAAAAAAGGAAACCCTGAGCTATAAGTACCAGCTGCTCTTAAGTGACACAGTGAAAGCAGTTCGTGATATTAGATGCAAACATGTTAAATGAAGTTGCCTAGACAATAACAATACATTTCATTAATAATATGGAAAACAAAATTTAAAGAGTAGAATCGCTGAAACTAGTAGTAAACTATGCTTGTGGTAGTGGGGGAGTGGTTATTCTTGTGTATGAGTGTTGCGTGTGTGTATGTATGTGTATATGTGTATGTTTGTGTGTGTACGTGTTTGTTACATTTGTTATTTAACTGGATGAAGGAGATTCTCTGTCTCATCATAGCTAAGTTTCAGAAGCCAATCAATCACAGCTTTTTTACAGTCATGCTTATGTTTTGGATTAATATTTAACTTGTTTGCTTTGGCATACAAAAATCGTCCGAGGAAACAGAAGAATCTCTGACCGAAGGAAGTCCTGAGAGTAACACCCAAGGGAAGTTTAGGCCTACGAGTAGAGTAATTTTGCAAGTTCATAGAAACATGGTCGCCCTTTGTGTTTAATGAATGTTGCCTTAGAACAATTTGAAGAATAAAGAGTTGCCGCACCGTTAAAACCTCACAGTACTCATAGAGTTCCTTGGTAGGGTAACGAAAAGGTTTAAAGGTACATACTTTTAACACTGCTCTCTGAGCGCGTTCAAGAACTAATAAATTAGTCTTACAGGCACCGCCCCATGTGGAAATACAATAACTAATCAAGGATTGGCACAAGGCATAGTAAACCATCTTTAAAATTTTAGGGTCCGCTACGCGTCTCAGATGTTTGAAAATATAGATTAGTTTCCGGATTCGCCCTGTCAATAATTTAATATGCGGTACAAAACTTAATCTTTCGTCTAGAATCACTCCTAGATATTTGATAGTAGGAGCATTTTGAAGTTTTGGGCAGTTGCATATAACTGAAGTATTTGCTGTGTGATTATGAGCGGTAATGTAAAATTTGCTGTTGTCGATTTTTTGTGGTTTTTTAATGTTAAATACTAGGTACTTGGTTTTATCTGCATTAAGTGACAGGGTATTATCGGATAGCCATCCAGTTATTTTATCAAATCCCACTTGTGCCGCGTTAAAAACTTTCTCCCAAGTGTCCCCTGTAAAAATAATTGCTGTATCATCTGCGAAAGCCAGAAGTTTGCCGTTTGCGATGTCTAATTTGCAAATTTCATTAAGGTACACCAAGAAGAGCGTAGGTCCAAGGATGCTCCCTTGCGGAACGCCGTACTTTATGGGAAGATCTTTACTTACATGCTCGCCGATTTTTACGCACTGTGTTCGATCAGTCAGATAACTTTGAAACAGCTTCAGCTGTTTATCTCTGATACCAATCTTCTCTAATTTTAGAATGAGCTTGGGAATGGAAACCGTATCAAAGGCCTTAGCCAAATCCAGGAATATTGCCAAACATTTGTTGCTCCTGTCCAAGGCTTTAACAATATAATCAGAGAGATCATGAACTGCGTCATTTGTAGATGTATTTTTCCTAAAACCATATTGGTTTTTTGAAAGAATATTGTGAGCTTCAAGGTATTTGTTTAGGCGATTGTTCATGATTCTCTCCAAGACCTTTGACAGGGATGGCAAGACAGATATGGGCCTATAGTTACCGACACGATCCGCATCCCCAGACTTATATATGGGATGAATCAGAGCCTTCTTCAGTAAGTCCGGAAAGACTCCACTAGTTATACACAAATTGATTATGTATGTTAATGGAGGTACTAAAATGTTCTTATATTGCTTTAGCAGGCTCGAAGAAATACCATCAATACCAACCGCACAGTCGGGTCGCAAGGATAATACCATTTGCTCAACTTCTTGCTCATCTGTTTCAAGAAATACAAAAGAATCCAGTGAAGATGCTGTCTGTGGTTCAGTATGAGAGCTGCGGTTATTAAAAGTTGAATTTGCAAGTTTGTCTGCCAGCTCTTTCCCGATATTGGCAAAAAATGTATTAACTTCATTAATAGACTCATCAACAGATCTTTTAATTTTTAGTAAAGCACAAGCGGATGTTTTAGATTTGGTAGTATGAGTAACTTGATTTATAATTTTCCACATTTTTTTAGGATTAGACCTGGCTTTGTCTAGTTCGTCTTTCTCATATTGCCTTTTAAGGTTTTTTAAAATAGAATTGCAATAATTGCGGTATCTTTTAAATGTAGTCCTGATAATTTCGTTATTGGGGTCATTTATCATTTTTAAATACATCCGGTCCCTATTTCTCATGCATCTTAGGATGCCTGGAGTAATCCATGGTTTAATAATTCTCAAGCGATGAGGCACAGCAACACACTTGGAACTAATTTTTAAGGCTCTGGTTAGTGAATGTACGAAGTATTCCAGTGCAACATTTACATTTGTACATTCATAAATATAAGTAAAGTTCGTATTTTTGAGTTGGGTTCCTAATTTATTATAATCAATTTTGGTTTTCGTGGCTAGAGGGCTGTCCACTTTAACTTTGTCAAGTGAAAGTAATACAGCATTATGGTCAGTGACCACAGAATCAATAACTATAGTTGTGGCTTTAAGTTTAGTTTTAAGTAAGATATGATCAAGGGAAGTTTTACCGTGCGTAACCAAAGTGTGTGCTGGCAAAAGACCATGACTAGCAGCTAGAGTCAGATAATCCGGAGTTCTGGCATCTATATTGCCATCTGCAATATCTATATTTATATCGCCAATGATAATTATATTACTAAATGACGAATTTGTGGTTAGTACCTGATCCATGGAGGACAGAAAATTAGATATTTCTTTAAATGACGGTGGCCTATATAATGCAAAGATACAGGTGTCTTGTCCTATTCTTATTTCAATGCAGTTTGCGTCTGTAAAATTTGGTTCGATTATTGTTATATTAGTGATACTACTTCGAATGTAAACCACAACTCCATCATTTTTGTTCAATCTTTTTGTAGTAAAGTACGAATTAAATCCGTTCAATGAGGGTATATTTGGGTTGCATGATAGCCAGCACTCCGTGAGAATAAGTATGTCCTGAGAGATAGACATTCTAGTCAATAATGTTAGTAGGCTAGGTATATTTGCCGAAATACTCCGAATATTTTGAGTTAAAATCTTTAGAGATCCTGGGGTGACTATACTTTTACAATCTTCAGGCTCGCATCTATGAGAATCCGAAATTCTAAGGTCGTCTATATTATTAGAATGATTGTCTAGCTTATCGAATTTTGTGATATATGGAATAATTGATCGTTATGGTAGCCAGTTTTTTTAATTTTAAGCATAGATATTGTTTCTAGGACCTTCTTGTGCATTATAATAAAAGAGTTGGTTTTGAACCGAATATTTCGTAGGTAGTAGTGTTGTTGTAGTAGATTGGAGGTATGAATGATGTGTGCATGTGCGAGTAGGAAGTGAAAAGTAAAGTGACTTGTGCAATGCATGATTTCGTGTGAAATGCGTGTGTATACTAGTAGCGATGAAGATAGTACAGCATAAATAGATTTTGCTAAGTTTACATATAAAGGGATGTTTGGCCTTAATACCATAACATTACGAGAGATTACGCAAAATAGTCATGTTTTACAAGACAACACAAGTTTAGCAAGATCTGACTCATTTTCAATACGGTGTGGTAGCTCTCCGTCAGTTTTACGTAGGTATACTAAACCTCTTGAGGTCCAGCAATAGGAGTAGTTGTTCTCTCGAGCAAATTGTCTGGCCAGATAGTAAATCTTTTGGGCCTTGGAGGTTAAGGCCTCTGATATATACACAGGCCTAATAGATCCAGCGATTTTAAGATGTCCGGTATTTAATTTATTCTCGTGTGTCTTCGCCTTATTCAGATTCCTGACTCCTTGCAATATTTTATCCCTTTTTAAGACACTATTTAACTCCACTATAATAGGTTTAATGTTCTCCTTATTTGTCATTATTCTGTATGTGTCTCTGATATCGGAATCTTGTAACTCAACCTCCACAGCTTTAGCCAAGGACATCACGATCTTGCTAACATCTTCCTTCGCTTCCATCTTTGCATTACCTTGTAAGATGGCAGGCACGTTGCGTATTTCTAGTCCTGTGGACTTGACTTTACGTTCCATAAACTCTATTTTCTCCTCCAACTTTAGAATGAGCTTTTTGTCCTTTGCCCTGTCTTCTTCTTGGTTTGCAAGAGATTTGAGAACGGAGTCGTACTTGTCGGACATAAATTGCAAGCTTGCCTTGAGTTCAGCATTCTGCTGCTTAAGTTCGGTAAAATGTTGATCAACAGTCGCCGACAATGATGTGAACAAGGTCGTCATTTCAGCTTTAAGTTGCCTATGATCGTCGTCTAATTCGCGTCCGCGCTTACGTCGCACGGCAACATTGCTGCTACCACTCCGCTCAGAGGGTGTATCTGAATCATACGTCTGTTGTGGTGCTCCGGGTGTTGAGGCGGGTGGGGGAGGCGGGGAGCGGCGCATCATGACGTTCTGTCGCTCAATGCAACTACCAGGCGAACAATGTACCCGTAGGAAGCAAAGAGTACCAACCCCAGCTCCAATCTATCGTGTGCGTCACAAACAAGTTTTCTCAGCCGTAGTTTACCAGTAATACTTCTATTTGTCCTTAGAAAAATACAGTACTCAATAAACCACAAAACAAAAATACAAAAAGAATATCTATGTTCCGGGTTCGAACCAACTCAACGGCTTTGCTGTCGTTCTACACAGCCCCGAGACCAAATGTGTTGTAAGTGTTATATTCAAATAGACGAGCCTATGCCCAAAACAATCGTTGATCGTGCTGTCAAATTGACCTTGCTTTCGTTTTTGAAGGACGAACTCGCGGATCACAAAGTCACTACACACCAATTTACTTTTTTGAATGGCAGTTTTAAAATGTTTTTTGCTCACTTATGTCTGTAATACTTTGAATTTGGTTATTATTTTGCACTGTTTTGTCCATCACTCATCCCTTAACAATGCTCGACATGATTTACGTTTAGGGGGATATTTGAAACCACTTTTTCGCAATAAAATGTACGGAGCGTATAAGAACACGTCAGTTCGCGGCGAGGGTACCCGCGTTTTTTTTTCAATATATTTTTTATTTTTTCAATATATTTGTCTAAAGGTCTTATACCATCTGCCGATAGTCGGTGTCCAAGGAATTCGATTTCACTGGCCTTGAACAGACATTTCTTTTTATTTACCAATACGTTATTTGCCTTGAGAACATGCAAAACATTTTTGAGGTTCTCGTCGTGCTCCTTCTCATCTCTACCACACACAATAATGTCGTCAATAAAATTTGCGACACCTTGGCATTTGATCAACATGTGTTCCATAATTTTTTGGAAATGTTCCGGAGCACTCGATATACCAAACATGAGCCTTTTATACCTATATAATCCCTTGCTTGTAATAAATGTTGTAATTTCTCGACAATTTTCAGCAATTTCTACCTGATGAAAAGCGTTAGAGACATCTAATTTGGAAAAGAATTTAGCTTTTCGGAATTTTGGCATTAATTGGTGCATGGTTGGCAAAATATGGTGTTCTCTAATGATTGCCTTATATGCACAGCGCATATTAAGACAAATCCTAACATCACCATTCTCTTTGAGGACGGGAACCATAGGGGAAACCCAAGGACATGGTTCATTCACTGGTTCTATGATATCCATCTTCATTAACTCGTCAATTTTATTGTTGATTTTGACTTCTAATGGTATTGGGACACGCCTATACGGCTGACAAACAGGAGTAACTGTTTTATCAATTGCAATCTTTAACACAATATTTTTAAATTTAGGAAATTGAGTTACACTGAACTCATTAACCTCCAAACCGAGTTTCAATACTTTTAGTGTTATCGCACTGTCCCCTAGTAAATTCCTTACACCATCTTTTATCACATAGAATTTTGCCAAAATAGTTTCTGGACCTGCACTAATTTCAGCCTCAAACGATCCCAGTACTGTCAGGGGATTCTTAGAACCGTAGGACATAAATGTTTTATTCGGGTTTTTTTCTTGATTCGTAACGATCACATGTTTTGCCTTCATAAGATTCCAGGACTTTTCGCTGATGATGTTACATTTACTCCCCGAGTCAATGAGCAGATCTACGTCGACCCCACCAATTTGACATGAAATAGCAGCATCTTCATCGATATGAAATATGTATTCAATTACCGCATCAGACTTGTTCTTTTTTTTCGATGGACCCTCGGTATCGTTTTTCTCAAAACGACGCCTTTTTGAGTTAGCTTTTTGGTCTCTGGGATTGGGTTTACGTTTATTGGCTCTTGTTCTGCACATTTTAAGGAAATGACCCTTATAACCACATTTAGCGCATATTTTATCTTTGGCCACACATAGATCGCTATCAAATTTGTGATTTTTACTTCCACATCTAGTGCATTCAATTTTTTCCTCATTGATCGATCTGTTTTTCACAGTGTCTATTTTGTTCACGTTAACATTTTGTTTATCTTGGAAATCAATCATTTGTTTTTCGACAGTTTCGAGCGCATTAGCCTCCGCAATAATTTTATCCACTGTAACTGTATCTCCCAACATCAGAATCCTCTTCCTCAACTCAGTCGACAAACATTTTTCGGTTATCTGATCAATTAAACTTTCATTCTCATTAGAAAAATTACATTTGGCGCTTTGGTGGCGCAACCTTACTAAAAACTTTTCAAATTTTTCACCCGGTTCTTGTCTCATTAATCGAAATAAATGCCGCTCAAACAGATAACTTTGTTTCGGCGCGAAATATTCATTCAGTTTCTCTATTGCTATCTTATAAACATCAACCGATTCCTTCTCCTCGATGTTAAAGTAAACATCTTGCAATGCTAACCCTCCGATATGCAAAAGAGATGCCCGTTTCTTAACCGATATATCGATATTCGCAGCTTGAAAATAAATTTCTAATCCGCGTTTCCACTTTTCCCATCGAGTACAGAGGGAATTCGGTTCGCCTTCGCAGTCGAACTGCTCAAGAGTAGGTATATTTTGGGACATAATAAGGTTTTCTGCAAATAAAATACTTTGTTGATTGAACCAAAATTATTAAAAATAAACAAATGTATTGAGAAAGAGGAAACTGGTTATTTTTAAATTTTATTACAGTTATTCAATTTAGTACTCGGCTGCTAAATATTAGCATATTTTGGCACAATTTTGACAGTTCACACACATTAAACTTGATGTCAGCACTATTTTTCCTCACTAATAGTACTTTCTGCTGCTGACTATTTATGCCTCAACACATATTTAGTTAAACATGTTATTTGTTTCATAATAACATCTTTACATATTTAACATGCAATCGGCTATCAAACCCCTTTAATTTTTTAGACCTACAAGAAATATCTAAAAATATCATAAAGTTGCATCAAAAGTTCTCGAATAGTGCCTACTGCCTGAGTTATGCTTAAATAACAAGTACTTATAATCGCGCATAGATAAAATCTACCTAAAATTAACATAAATAATAATATTTTCATTTATTGGGAATAATATAAGTAATACCTACGTTATAAATTATAATGAGGGTAGGTAGGCAATAACTTCCTTTTCTTATTTGAAATTTTTATTGATTAATTATTTGTAGCTAAGGTACTGTGAGGTAGTATTATGTACAGACTGTAAACCTATAAAAGAACCGGGTGTTTCCATTGTGAGGATCGTCCGGAGGACACGGTGCAGCACACTGTGGAGGCCTGCCCTGCTTGGGCGGAGCAGCGCCGTGTCCTCGTAGAGGCGATTGGCGGCGGCGACCTCTCGCGCCCGGCCCTGGTTCAAGCCATGGTCCGGAGCGAGAGGGAATGGGAAGCCGTCACCTCCTTCTGCGAAGCAGTCATGCTAGTGAAGGAGGTGGCGGAACGTGAGAGGGAAAGAGCCTCACGTCCCAGCCGCCGCGGGAGACGCCCTGGGCGTCGGGGGTCACGTGGTGGCCCCCGGCCACCGTAGGCGCGGGCCTGTGGACGGCGAGTTATGGGCTAGCTCGCCGTCCGGCCGTCTTATGACGACAGGCCGTGTCGACGGCGCGTTCGTGTTCCACGCGCGCCTCAAAGAGATGTCAGCAACCACGCAGGGGTCCGCACGGGCCGATGCCTGCCAGGGCTGCGGGACTGTTCGAAAGAGATACCGCGGCCCTGGAACACAAAGGGCAAAGAAGGAACATGGATGGGTTTTAGTCAGTACAAGTCTGACACTCCCTTCCGCTCCGCCCAGAGCGGGGGGGGTCATTTGATGATTTCCCATCCAAAAAAAAAAAAAAAAAAAAAAAAAAAAAAAGGCGTGATATTATAATCATAATATAGGTATGTAATAAGATGGCATGTGTGTTGCAGATCCAGCCCGGTAGTTACTATTATCATTACGCCTCGTCGGTCTCGCCGCAAAAGCTTCGTGATCCGGACCCATGACCCCCGCTATCGCTTCCGCAGCCAAAGCTGCTACTTCTAAATCCTTCAGATGCAGATGCTTGGTACGGTGATTTATGTTAAAATTCATTAATATGTTAACTTTCATGTTAAATGAAAATAATGTTTCATGGTGTTGTACGTCGCGTTGTTGTTAAACCTGTTTTGCTTTTTCTGATCCTACAAGGATTGTTAATCATATTGTATAAAAAACTAACTTTTTATTTATTAAAGAATTATATTTATAGCTCGAGGAAAAAATTAAAAATATGTATATTGGGGTAATCCTTTAATCACGTGAGATTTTAGGCCACGTCTTAGTAAGACTAAGACTTCTCTTTCTTAGTCATTGGTAAGTGATACTTTTTCACGGATAACTTGACGTAAGAATATTCAAGAACCACATTCATGACTGACTAAAATAATTTCGCAATTATTATCAGAAAAGAGTCAATGAAAAAATGCTTTTTTTTTTTTAGAATGTTTTTATAAAAGTCAATCTACAAATTGTTAGTCAAATATCTTCTCATTTTAGTAGCTAGCTAATGAGGCATAATAACTTGTGAAATATTTAAGGATTCTTGTTAAATATTAGATAAGTTGATCGACTATTACTCGTAAACTTCTAAAGCCTACTTAGCTGTGATAATTTTACTTTTAATTTCGTTATACATACTACCACCGTGAATTTTCACACACCTAAACACAACCGTTTAGCTGGTAGAGGGGGGGACACTTGAGTCTAACATAAATTAGCACTATAAAGCTTAATATTTCACAAACGAATCCCTTAATCGAAAAATTAATAAAAAAAGCGCATATTTTTTTTAAAGACCTATCCAACGACATACCACACTTATGGGGTACGCGAGAAAAAGAAATCCGCACTTTACGTGTAGGAGATACTCTAAAAAAATACTTTTCGAGATTTATTTTACCACTTTGTCGGCGTAACTAATCTGTATATTCATGCCAAATTACAGTTTTCTAGTACTAAGAGTCTTTGAGCTAGGCTGCGGACAGACAGACGGACATGGCGAAACTATAAGGGTTCCTTTCCTTGTTGACTACGGAACCCTAAAAATTCCTAATATTTTCGAATGAATTATTAGTCGCTTTACTCATAGATGTTGTTTTCTTGAAAAATTGTATGCCCAGTTGTCTCAAAATAATATTTATCAAAAAAAAATCCGTCGAATTTCGACCACTAGATATTAATGAATGTAATTTATATTAATTTCGGTATTTTAGAAATAATTGAAGAATATTTATAAATAGTTTCTGAAAAACTTTAAGATCTTCATATATATTTTTATATATATATTACTTAGGCATAATATAAGAAGTCCTCTGTGCAACGACAGGAGATGTGTAGGACTGGAGGAGGACCTTCAAATGCTCCAGATTTTAATGAAGTTGAAGAAAAGGTGCCGAGCATTTGCTCTAATATCACAGGCCTGGAAGCGCGTAACGACAGTGATACTATTACATGTAGGTATTCATTATAATTTGAAAAACTAGGATGAATTCATTATCTATAAGAAACTAGGATGAATTCTTAATGTTTATATAAAACTTCAGTTTTAAATGTTACTTTATATTCATTTCCAGTACCAACAATTTCAGCCCACGAGAATGTGCTGAACGCAATTCAAATAAACTCTTTTGAATTGGAGATAAATTCTGCTGTTAAAATACCAGGTCTGTATCCTGTTTTTTTCTTATACTACTCGCAAACAGATAGTCCATCCTATTCACATTGTTGTAACATACCTTACACCAGCTGTAATAGCCAAGTCATATTAGGTGCAAACAGCTTACATAATTAATGTTTAATTTCAATGACATTATTTAATCAATTGTATTATTTTAGACATGAACGAGTCACTAATCCTGGAAATAAATGAAGAGGATGATGAATCTCAAAAAGGTACTATTCTGCTTTTGCAATATTAATATTGGAAAAAGTAGCGAGTTACAAAATTATGAACACCAGCATTGTAAGCAAAATTCATAATTTTACAGATTCTACAGGAAGTAAAATAATAGTTGTGATATTAATATTTTATGTTTGATGGTATTTAAACTTATGTTTTCAGAAAATAAATGGGTAAAATGGCATCCAAAGGCACTAAAAACTAGAGTATCAACTCTATTAAAACCGGACACAGTTACAAAAACAAGTGTCACTGGCAGACTGGACAAATTAAGTGCAGCCCGTTTGGAACTGGTACAGTTGCAAATGCAGACTACCCAAAAGCAACATCAGTTCATAGAAGATGAACACAAGCTAAAAATGACACATCTTGCTAATGATGAGGCAAGAAAACAAGAATTACATCAACTGATTTTAGAAAAATTAAGAAACACCGGACCTGTTTTCAATGGCAATACCTATATTTAAAAGAAAATAAAGACTTGTTAAAAGTAAAATTTGTTTAATTTTGAAATAATAAGCTTAATAATTTAAGTAATCAAGGAACTGAAATATTCTAGCACAATGTTTCTAGTCATGTGCCTTTCTTCACCAGTGGTATTGACTATGGTGGGGGCAAACATTGGTTGTGGTGGATTTACTCTGGATCCTCTGGCGGTTCCTCTTCATTTTTCATTCTTGCCAAGTTGTGTAATACTGCACAGGCTACAATTATATCTTGTGCTAATGATAGCTTACATCTTAAACCTATGCTTAAAACTGGGAAGCGTCGTTTCCACACACCAAAGCATCTCTCTATTACATTTCTTGTTCGTATTTGTGATTCATTATACAAACTCTGAATCAAATCAAATCAAATCATCTTTATTGTGGACTATAGGTATTGTTTAATTGGTCACGACGCACTTCCCTACTAGAACTTGTACTACTGCCAATCTGGCTGAGCGAAGGATATTCCAGGGATACTAATAAAACCACTGTCTATATCACAATCACATATAATGTAGTACTGAACTAACTAAACAAAAAATAATCGCGAAGGGTCATTAGATCGCGGAGAATCTTAACACCGCGATCTAGAAAATGGACTTAAACTAACAACGCCATCTGTGATCAGAAAAAGGAACTAATTTTCCTTTAGTAACAATTTTACGGCATTTTTTTGGCGACACTTGAACATCCCGCCCCCCAAGGACATTATTGAGGAATGTCCTTCAAACAAAAAGATACTATTCTGCGTACATTAATATTTTTAGAACTAGCACTTACATTAAAGGCAAAAAAAAATAAAATTAAAACTAAATGACATACAAGTTGTTTCTATTATTAACTATCATAGCCTGACATAAAATCTTTATATAAAATCAAACATAAGCTTTTAATATTAACTTCTTAAATCTTAACCAAAAGTTAACAATTACCTTACCCTTACATCAAATAAATCTTTGTATAAAATAAATCAGAATCCTAACTTAAATACCTAAAATCTTAACCACAAATTCACAACAACTTAGAGCTTATATTCACTTGCCTAGATATAGCATAGATATAAACAGTTCTTACTTAACAAAACTAGTTTATTCAATAAACCTTCAGTTACTGAACTATTAATGTAACCTTAACAATAAAATAACAGACTTCACAAACATTCTGGGTTTAAATACAATCAATTATGTTTATTATTCATTGACTGGCAGAATACAGAGCTTGGACGTAGGACGTTTCAGCAAACCCTTACTAGTTCGTAGCGTTACTACTCGTGTGATTTCATCGGGTCCTGGATGTTTCTCAATAATTGTACCCAGAAACCAACAAGCAGGGGGCATGTCGAATTCCTTAACGAGAACTACATCCCCGACCTTAGGCTCAGGAGTCCTGCGCGACCACTTATACCTATGAACTAAGCTACTCATGTATTCTACCGACCAGCGTTTCCAAAAACTTTGTTAGATTGAGAATTGATTTGTAGCTACGCAAACCGCACATCCACATACCTAGCTATGTGTATAAGTCATGTCGCCAATATACTTGCGTTCAAACAACACGTATTTAATTTAACCCGAATCCCGAACAAGCAATAGTGAACCTTAACACACTCATCATATGGTCGCAATCGAGCCGTATCCATCAAGTACGGACACCTACCGAGAGAACAAAAGGCTCACATTCCACAGCAGCGATAAGCCGACCTTTTTTTTTGCGCGCATCGGATTCCAAGAATTAGCAAGTTGTTTACTACGAAGACTATTGTAGTAATAATTTCGTATCTACTTAACACATCGGGTATCAACTGCTTTCAAGATTGTTTACGTGGAATATGACTACGACTGAAGAACAACAGAAATTTCTCTCCGTGTTAGAAGATACTGCAAACCTGCTACGAAAAACGCAAAATAACCTAAGAAAATGTCCTAAAGCACGCCTAACAAGAGGTTATATCGAAGCACGTATGAAAATAATCGAAGATTATTGGGATACGTTCAAATGTGCCCATAAAGAATTAGCAAAAATAACACCAAAGGAACAGAAAGGAACTTTGCCTTATTTTTTGAATGAGGAGTTTTTTATTTATGAAGATTTGTTTAACGTGCTTCAAGGTGATTTAAAGGATATGGTTATTTCGTTAACTAAACAATCGGCAGTGGAATTAAATTCAGCAAATAGTAGTTTCGGCTGCACAAGTTCGCAAAATAGCCTCGTGCACCTTCCGAGGATCGAGTTACCGAAGTTTTCCGGTAATTATGAATCATGGCAAACTTTCCAAGATTTGTTTACGTCGTTGGTGCACAATAACACTTCACTCCGTGATGTCCAAAAGCTTCACTATTTGAAGACTAGTGTTACTCAAGAAGCCGAATCACTGTTGAAGCATATACAGGTAACCGATAAAAATTATATAAATGCATGGGATATTTTGAATAAGAGATACGGCAACAAACGCTTACTATTGAATCATTCTATGAAAAGGTTATTTAACCAAAAGAAGATGACTTCTCAATCAGCTTCTCAGTTAAAGGGGTTGTTAGATACAACCACAGAGTGCCTAAACAACTTAAACAATTTAAATATTGACACCGGCTCTTGGGATCCATTCCTTATATATCTCCTAGTGCAGAAGATGGACCCAGAGACGCACAAGAACTGGGAAGAACATGCATATAAAGAAGAATCCGAAAACTTACCTACCTGGAGTGATTTCAAGAAGTTTTTAAAATCGAAGTTCCGTACCCTGGAATTAACGAATCAAAATAGTACTACATCAAAGGACAATAAAACAATAAAGGAGCGTTCATGCCATGTTGCCACACCAGTTACGGAGAAAGTTTGTGTGATGTGTAAAGAAAACCATAGTTTAAGTCATTGCAAGGAATTCAGCAAGAAGGAACCTACAGAAAGAAGAGAGTTTGTGAAAACCAAACAATTATGTTTCAACTGCTTAGTACCAGGACACTCGGCATTCAAGTGTAGAGTGCCAGTATCTTGTCGTCTTTGTCACAAGCGCCATCATTCCCTTTTACATGAAACGAAGACCAAGCAGCAAGGAGAATCATCGGTCACAACACCTCCAGCTGTAACACATGTAGAAGAAGAGCAAGCATTACAAGTCAATACAATGATAGCGTCGCATTACAGTACTAAGAAGAGAGTGGCAGCACTTTTAGCAACGGCAGTAGTGGAAGCAACAAGCGAGCATGGTAACACCATTTTACTGCGGGCGCTGATAGATCAAGGTTCCGAGGCAGCTTTTATTAGCGAGAAGGCGACTCAATTGTTAAAGCTCGAACGACAACCTGTAAAAGCAAGCATTATAGGGGTGGGATCCCAGAAGACCGATATAAAACATGTGGTACAGCTACAAATTCGAGCACGATTGGACCGAAACTATTGTTTACCAATCAAGGCATACGTAATGTCCAAGCAGCTTACCGCAAAGATACCCACCAAAATCATCAATAAGCAAGATTGGGCACACATTCAAGACCTCAACCTGGCTGATCCAACCTACTTCAAGCCAGGGTCTATAGATCTGCTCTTGGGTGTGAAGGAATATGCTGAAATTCTGCAAAACAACCTAATCAAAGGTCCACCAGGCACACCAAGCGCTCAAGAAACCAGCCTGGGGTGGATACTTTTTGGAGAAGTTGATACAACAAATCAAAACCAGTACGCTGTCATGCATCATTCAGTTGACGTAGAAGACATGCTGAAATCAATATGGGAAATTGACGTAGACATTAAAAGACACTTAACTAAAGAAGAGCAACTGTGTGAAGAAATGTACGAAAAGACAACTACTAGAAATGAAGAAGGAAAGTACATTGTTAAATTACCATTTAATACATACAGTCCACAATCACCAGATGGTAACACAAAATCGATAGCAACACACAGATTTACATTATTAGAAAAGAAGTTCAGGAAATCGCCAGACCTGCAAAAAGAATATAGTAAAGTTATAAATGATTATATAGAAAAAGGATACATCGAGAAGGTACCTGAAAAGGAAAAGAATAAAAGATCTGTCTACTTACCACACCACGCTGTTATCCGAGCCGATAAAGAGTCCACACGAACACGCGTTGTATTTGATGCGTCGTGTAGAGGATCAAACAACGTTTCGTTGAACGATGAATTACTAGTGGGTCCTCAGCTGCAAGAAGACTTGAGAAACATTTTGATGAGATGGCGCATGAAACAAGTCTGTTTTATGGCAGATATAAAACAAATGTTCCTCCAAGTATTGGTGAGCCTAGAAGACACAAATTTTCAGCGAATCCTGTGGAGGCAACAGGAATCTGATACCCTTGAAGATTATCGATTACTCAGAGTCACCTTTGGTACAGCATCTGCTCCATATTTGGCCGTTAAAACGCTCCAACAGGTAGCCAAAGACGAAGCTAAGAATAATACTCTTGTTGCAAAAACTATAAACGAAGATTTTTACATGGATGATCTTTTATCTGGCACAGACTCAGTAGATGAAGCTATGACACTTTCTAAAGAGCTATCAGACACACTAGAAGAAGGCGGTTTTCAACTTACAAAATGGGCATCCAACAGTATCGATTTGATGAAGCATATAGAAGAAGATAAAAGATCTGCGAAGGCACATATTGATTTAAACCTCGATGGAACTCTCAAAGCATTAGGAATTGAATGGAATTTAAAAACAGACCAGTTTCAATACAATCTTACATTTACACCCATAGCAAAGTCCATAACAAAGCGAAGCATATTGTCTGATATACAAAGAGTGTTCGATCCCCTTGGTTGGATAGCTCCAAGTACTGTTATGGCTAAAATATTAATACAAAAACTTTGGCTTGAAAAAGTTAACTGGGATGAACAAGTTAGTAATACATTAGAACAAGAATGGAGAGAAATAAGATCAGACCTCGTTAATATAACTGAAATACAAATAGAGAGATGGCTTGGTACAATGACTGTTAACAACGACAAAATACAAATTCACGGATTCAGCGATGCTTCAATGCGTGCATATGCAGCGGCAGTCTATATAAGACTTGAAACTCCAAACAACAGGACTGAAACAAAACTGATAGCTGCTAGAACCAGAGTAGCACCATTGAAGACAATTTCGTTACCTCGTCTAGAACTTTGTGGAGCCCTACTTCTTTCAAAGTTAATGAAGCAGGTTTCACAATCAATGAGGATACCAACAACACGAATGTACGCATGGACTGACTCTTCAATTGTTATCGCGTGGCTTAGTGGTGAACCTAACAGGTGGAAACCCTTCGTTGCAAACCGTGTAGTCGAAATTGTTGAAAACATTAATAACAAGCACTGGTTCCATGTTCAATCACACGAAAATCCCGCTGATTTGGCATCTAGAGGAATGTTGTTATCCGATTTGAAGAAATGCAACTTATGGTGGCACGGACCGGGCTGGCTATCTGAAACAAAAATAAATATTAAACATGAGATAACAGAAACAGACATGGAAATGAAGAAAATTAAAATCAATACTTACCTGAACGCAGACCGGATTGAAGAATCTGAAACAACTTTAATATCACAATTTGATAATTTTGAAACATTAACGGATTTAATTAAAGCTATTACTTACTGTAGAAGATTTTTGAACCATAAGAAGAATATAAATAGTGAAAATCAGAATTTAACAACAAAAGAATTAGAAAATGCTCTACAGATCTGTATTAAAAAGGCTCAAGAGGAAGAATTTAAAGAAGAAATAGACAGACTAAAAATAGGAAAACAAGTTAAGAAAAAAAGTCAGTTACGTTGTCTAAATCCTTACCTAGACGAGAACAATGTACTCAGGGTGGGCGGTCGCTTAAGACATGCTAACTTACCTGATGATAAGAAGAATCCTGTGATCCTGGGGAATAAAAACGCACTGATACAGTTAATCATTGCTGATGCACATGACAAAACATTTCATGGGGGAGTACAGCTAATGCTATGTCACTTGCGTTTTAAATACTGGGTTATAAGAGCTAAATCTCTGGTGAAGAAACATATTCACAAATGCATGAAGTGCGCTCGAATGAATGCCACAACAAAAGAACAAATAATGGGTGACTTACCGGTAGAAAGAGTAACACCGACGAGACCGTTTCTGCATAGCGGAGTAGATTTCGCAGGACCGTTTCAAACACTGGTATCTAAAGGAAGAGGCAACAAAACTAAAAAGACATATGTGGCAATTTTCGTATGCATGTCTACCAAAGCAATCCACATAGAACTAGTTGGAGACCTCACTTCAGAGGCATTTATCGCGGCCTTTAGACGTTTTGTTGCCAGAAGAGGCAAATGTAGCCACCTGTGGTGTGATAACGGTAAAAACTTCGTGGGTGCAAACAGAGAACTTCATGACTTGTGGAATGAAGCACAGACGACAGGAGAAGTTGCATCCACGCTAGCAACAGATGGCACACAATTTCACTTTATACCAGTATATAGTCCAAACTTTGGAGGATTATGGGAGGCAGGCGTGAAGTCGATAAAGTACCACCTAAAACGTATTATTACGACTCACCTGACGTTCTGTTATAAGGCCGACCCCGTTAGTCTTTTTAAAAAAAACTAATATTTACCGAACCACTTATTTAATCACAAAAAATCCACAATTACACCTTTGATATTAGCTTTATCAAATAATGCACAAAATACACCAACAAATAGTGACTTTCTAAAATCCCTTGTATCTCTAGAGATAAGGTTTCCAAATTTGGTTTACGCGACGGCGTCCAGAATCTAAATAACTCGATTAGTACTAAAATACCGCTAATGTGCGCTAATTACAATTCAGCATTTACTTTGAAATGAAAAATGAGACATTGACTCTAGAGTGCAGATGTCGACTTTATTGCCTTATAATAAGGGCTGTAACAGCTCCCCCTTTTTGACGGAGCTTTATCTTATAAGATGAGCGAAGTAAAAATAGAAAAGATAGGAGATGCAGTGAGATTAAGATAGTCAGTTCACAATTTACACTAGATATAAGTAGTACATGTAAGTAGCTTAAACGTTATAATTAAACATAGCAAGACATAGTAATAGTAATTTATAATATAAAACATAACATAATTCACAGTATTTTAAAAATTTAAATTCCTGTTTGATGGAAACTTGGCCTTATGGGCATTAGCAGTAGATTTATAATTAGTGTTTCGAATAGGTAAAGATTGTATTGACTTATTGTCTTCATCAGATGCTGATGACATTTCAGTCATCTCGACAGAATTAGAGATTTTGGATTTGCGCTTGGAAGTTTTCTGATTATAACATTGATTAAATATTTGCACGCAGCATCCAGAATTAGTAGCATTTTTATTCTTAAAATATCTAAAGATCTTATAAGTAACATATAAAAATAAACACACAATTATAATGTAAGTAAAACTAGAGTAGTATGGGCCATATTTAATAAAATGAGATTCCTTTTCTAAATTATTTAATTCTTGCTCTAAATTATCCATTTGATGAGTTGCATATTTGAGAGAATCTAGGTTAATTTTACTTAAAGAGATTGGCGACAAATGTGACAGGCTTTTATTAAATATGTCCTTCTTACAACAGTCATCAGCTGTTATATCAAACTTAATATCTAAAGGAGACTTAGCAATAAAAGAATAGGAACTAGTTGTCATTAACTGAATAGTTTTAGAATAACCAATACAATGTTCTGTTAATTTTACAATTCCAGTACCTATAATTGAATAGTCGCTAATGTTATCTTCACATTTAATTGTCATTTTATTTGTTTTTGATTGTACATAAATCCATTTATTGTTATTTAACTTTTGCCAAATATCAATTTGACCATATAAAAGTTTTGCATTGCATTCTGTAGGTAATGACAGTGTTACTTCAGTTAATATTTTAGATTCACAGTTTGGATTAGTTATACATGAATATATAGTAGTTAATTCACAGATAGAAAAGTTATTATTTATTGTCTT
Source organism: Noctua fimbriata (assembly GCA_905163415.1). NCBI lineage: Eukaryota > Metazoa > Arthropoda > Insecta > Lepidoptera > Noctuidae > Noctua > Noctua fimbriata. The sequence goes on from CAJHZP010000012.1 coordinate 316,077, forward strand.
ACATTTCTCAAGCGTGTCCAGCATAGCATAATGCATCCTGTCGTCACTTAAGGCTATATAGGAATTAGAAGGTTGTATCAATGCAAATGTACTGTGTGAGTCATCATGCGGAGTAGGTAGAGGTATGTTTTTATAGGTCATGAACTTATCAGGTGTTATTAAAGGAATTTGTAATATAAAAATGATCTTATTGTTATAGTAATAGGAGCTAAATTCGGACACATCTATTATGGAGTGAATATTATGAATACTTAAAGGAACTGGGAAATCTAACCTTTTGCTTACTTGACTACTATGTTTAGATGAAGATAAAGATGAAGAAAAAGATAAAGATGGAATGGATGGTGTTTAGATAAAGATTAGAGGGGCTTATAACACTAGGATGTAATATATTAACCTTAGAAAATAAAATAGAATTTACAGTAGTATCCAGTAAATTAGAAATAGAAAGTAGAGAACCTTCTATAATATTGAGAAGATTATTTAACCTTGAGGTATATAGCAGTAAGTTGTCAGTTTTTATGATTTGAGAAAATATTTCGTTCATCTGATTAATTTGGGTATTCAATTTATTTTCGTTTTCATTAAGTTTGTAAATAGTAGTGTTAAAGTTATTTATGGTAGACTTAATTATGTGAATGTTATCTCTCATTAGGTGATATATTTCTGTGTCACTCTTTTTACATGACTCAATTGCTGCATCGTATTTTCTAGCGTCGTCTGCATCTAATGTGCCAAAAAAGAACTTTAAGATTTCACCTCCAAACTCTAAAGAGCGTTGTCCGATACTAAATAAAATGTGTAAAAAACATTGAGTAAGTAGTGCGAAATAAAGTATCAAAGCGAGTGGACGTATTTCTTTTCTACATCCGTGCCTTCAAACAAAATTGAACCCTAACGTACTAAACATAATGGTCATTACGAGCCGGATGGCACGGCTAATTAACTCGAGCGCGCGAATACAATAGGGAGCCGCATTCCTGAGATAAGGATTTTTTCTATATGGACTTGGCAGTGAATTTAAGTGTAATAACTAATAACATAACTACGATTGACTTGTTACGGTGATTTAAGTGAATTATAAAGTGAAAAATGACAACACCGACGGCGGAACAAAGCAAGTTTATATCTACTTTAGAAGATGTGGCCAAGATGTTACAAAAGGCACAAATAAACATTAAGAAATGTCCAAAACAACGACTGACCGAAGGTTACGTAAAAAGTAGATTGAAATCTATCGAAGATGATTGGAACATATTTAAGCAAGCACATAACAACCTTACTAGTTGCACTCCGCGAGACAAACGGGGAGCTTTTCCATATTTTCTGAACGAAGAATATTATGAAGTCGAAGAATTGTATCATTGTTTACGAGCGGATTTGGAAGATTTTTTGTCAAAATTGATTATTCAACAACGGTCAATCGATTCTCCAAACATGTCTACATCTATGCAAAATGATCAACCGCCTTTCGCTAAGCTACCTACGATACAATTACCTTCATTCTCGGGAAAGTATGAGGATTGGCCAACATATCAAGATTTATTCGAAGCACTTGTACACAACACGTCAATAAGCGATGTACAAAAACTTCATTATTTAAAAACTAGTGTCTCTGGAGAAGCTGAACTTTTATTACGCAATATACAAACAACGGGGAGTAATTATACACAGGCCTGGAATATACTTAAAGGACGATTTGGAAATAAAAGAATGATAGTGAATTCGATCTTAAAAAGGTTGTTCGCACAGAAGAAAGTTAATAATCAGTCGGCAAATCAAATTAAAGCACTACTTGACACTACTGCGGAATGTTTAACTAGTCTGAATAATTTAAAAATAACTACTGATTCTTGGGATCCAGTAATAGTATTTCTGGTGGGACAGAAATTGGATACAGAGTCGCTAAAAGATTGGGAACAACAAGCTCATAAAGACAATTCTGATGAACTGCCTACATGGCCAGAAATGAAGAAATTTCTCGAGTCCAAATTCAGAACATTAGAACTAATAGCTCCAATCACAACAACTACAACGAAAGAGAAGCCTTCAACACAAAGATCATTCCACATTACTTCAGAAGATAGTGAACATAATGAGATTCACTCGGCACATTCGAGTGTCGATTCAAAACATGTATGTACTTATTGCAGTGAGTTCGGTCACTACATTTTCAATTGTAAGGAATATGCGAAACTACCAGTAGACAAGAGACACGAATTTGTTAAGAAGAAAAATCTATGCTTTAATTGCCTCATTCCAAATCATATTGTATACAAATGTAAATCAAAAACATCGTGCAGAGTCTGTCAAAGAAGACACCATTCGCTTTTGCACCAAAGTAAGAACACAAATCAAGAAGAAAAGTCACAACCAGAACAAAAGATTACAACTGCACACTTCTCTCAAGAACAACATTGTCATAAAGTTTTATTAGCAACAGCACAAGTTGAGGTCACAGCGAGTAATGGTAACACACACCTGCTTCGTGCTTTAATTGACCAAGGATCAGAGGCTTCATTCGTGTCTGCAAGGGTGGTTGAACTATTGGGTCTAAAAAGGACTAATATCAACGGTGCAGTCTCTGGAGTGGGGGAAGGAACGAAGGTACCAATCAAACACTTAGTTGACCTGCCAGTCAAGTCTCGATTCAATGAAAAGGAAACCATACAAGTGAAGGCTTATGTTTTAAAGACAATATCAACAAGTCTTCCTTCAAAGAACATCGTGATTGACTGGCCAGGACTCCAAACATTACAATTAGCCGACCCTGCCTATCACACGCCTGGTAAAATTGACATGTTACTTGGCTCTGACATCTTTTGTAAGATTATTGAAGAAGGGCTAATTAGAATGCCAGATGGGATTGTGGCTCAGAAGACAAGTTTGGGGTGGATTCTCTCGGGTCAAAGAGACAACAAGGATGATCAACACAATTTAATTTCACTTCATGTAACAAGTATTGTAGCGGAAGATAATGATTTGCTAAGAAGGTTCTGGGAAATAGAAACAGATTTGTACAAAAAGAAGAAAATACTCACAAAGGAAGAAGAGAGGTGTGAAGAGATATACAAACAAACTACTAGAAGAGATGATAATGGAAGATACGTAGTACAATTACCTTTGAAACAGAGTAAAGAAGAAACCGTAAAATTATGCGGGGATACTAAACAACAAGCAATAAATAGATTCAATAGCTTAGAGAAAAAATTTCAAAACAACAAACAATTTAAAGAAGATTATGCGAAAGTCATTCATGAATACAAGGAAATGGGTCATATGAAGAAATCTAAAACAAAAGATGACCATAATTCAATTTATTTGCCTCATCATGCGGTGGTGCGCGAAGATAAAGAGACAAGTAAAGTCAGAGTCGTGTATGATGCGTCTGCACAAGGGTCTAATGGACATTCTTTAAATAGCGCCATGATGGTAGGACCTGTTCTACAACCTGATTTAAGAAGCCTTATTATAGCGTGGCGCAAACACAAAATCTGCGTAGTAGGAGACATTGAAAAGATGTACCGTATGATAAATATGACCGAAGAACAGACAAGTTTGCAGCGCATAGTATGGCGAGATGACCCCAAACAAGACCTTGAATTTTACGATTTAACAACAGTTACTTTTGGCACGGCTGCAGCTCCGTATTTAGCCGTGAGAACCTTATGTCAACTTGCTGACGATGAAGCACTAACATATCCTGAAACTGCACCTGTAATAAAAACATCGTTTTATATGGACGATTTAATGGCGGGAAATGAAGATATAGAAGCAACAAAGAAAATGTGTGAGGAAATTAGAACTATACTGAACAGGGGAGGATTTAACATGCAAAAATGGTCAAGTAATTCTGAAGAAGTTTTAAAATACATACAAGGAGACAGAAGGTCTCAAGATCAAATAGAGATAAAACTTGATAAAATTATAAAGATTCTTGGTTTAACATGGGATAGAAAGGATGATACATTCAACATTACAGTAAACTTACCTGACATGAGATATCCTATAACGAAGAGATCCATACTTTCGGATGTAGCGCGTCTGTTCGACCCATTCGGATGGTTATCACCAGTCGTAATCATGGCTAAAGTTCTTATTCAAAGATTGTGGTTGTGTAATCTGGGTTGGGATGATGAGTTGCCGTCTGAATTAAGCGAAGAGTGGATTGCGTATAGGCAAGAGTTAGTGCATTTGCAAATAATTAAAATACCAAGATGGTTTAAAACTACAATTATAAATTACAAAGATATACAACTGCATGGTTTTGCAGATGCATCTACTCAAGCATACGCTGCCGTCGCCTACCTTAGAGTCGTTCAACAAGATGAGGTGCATGTGACGATGATTGCCTCCCGAACTAAAGTTGCACCTCTGAAACAAATATCTGTTCCAAAGTTAGAGCTATGTGCTGCTGCATTGCTAGCTGAACTCATTAACGATCTTACAGAAATCCTGAAAGTTACTAAAGACCAAATTTATGTATGGACCGATTCCATGGTTGTATTGGCATGGCTACAATCTCAGCCTAGTCGCTGGCGAACCTTTGTAGCCAATAGAGTAGCTGATATCATCCGCGTCTTAGATAACAGCCAATGGAGACATGTTCAGTCTGCTGATAACCCTGCTGACTTCGCTACAAGAGGCGTAAAGCATGCGATCTAGCAGTTAACGAAGTTTGGTGGACTGGACCTAAATGGCTAAAAGGAGAAAATTTACATTTTGAAAGACAAGTCGTTCAACACACAGAATTAGAGTTAAAGAGTTCATTACACAATACATTAGAGGAGAAACCAATTTGGGAAAGATTTTCAACAATATCGAGAATGAAAAGAGTACTGGCATATTGCAGAAGAATGATGAAAGAAAAGGGAACAGAACGTGCACAAAAATATCTAACAACTGAAGAAATGGAAAGGGTAACCATGAATTAAAAAGACCTGTATCTAAACTGATACCACTGCCCAAAAACGTTGAGTACGAATGAGCTATGGTGGGCGGTTGTTAATTAACTGATTAATTTGTTTCTGTTACTAATTTGTTTAAATTATATTGATTGAAGTGAGTAACCAGTAAATTCAAGTTCAGTAAAATGCTAGTGTGAATTAAATTTAAATTTTGTTGTGATTTATACTATATTTGAAAATACATTATGTAAGTTACAGTCCATTGCATGAATTCTAATATTGTTAGTTAGGTATTTTACTGAAAATCTATTGTTTTTGGTGGGCGGTATGTCCGATACTAATTAGAATGTGTAAAAAACATTGAGTAAGTAGTGCGAAATAAAGTATCAAAGCGAGTGGACGTATTTCTTTTCTACATCCGTGCCTTCAAACAAAATTGAACCCTAACGTACTAAACAAGCGTTTTACTTTACTTGTTGATTTATTAGAGATAATGTGTGATAAAGATTGTAATTTAATGTAATTAGATTGAATTAAAACTTCGATAGGATTAGATATATCTTTGCACATGTTAAAATCTTGTGAATCCTGTGATTGAATTTTGTTACAGAGATTCAAAGTTTCATGTAATAGAGTTTCAATTTTGTTAAGATAAGGTTCTAAAGAGATTAAATCGACGTGAGTGATAACTTTCCAATAATCGCTGTAGAAATTAATATTTTTAATGGGTTCAAAATAAATTCCGGGGCTATGGTAGATAGGAATGATGCTCGATTCGGTGAGGCTGTGGCTTAAAATGCCATGGCAGCATAGCGTTCTGAAAAGAAAATAGTATGGTTTAAGTTGTTGCAGGTTTTATTTCGTTAGTGTGGTACTTGATATTTTTACGACCTACTTGAAGGGTCACGTTATGTTTATTATGGACTTTTAGAATTTTGTAGGGGCCTTTCCATATGGGCGATAACGCCTTGCGAAGTCTGTGATGGTGTTTTAAATACACCATATCTCCTAATTTATATTTGATGTCACGAGAGTTTGCGTCGTAATATTGTTTAGATTTTTCTTTACTATTTAGTATGTTTTGAACGGCTTTTTCGCGGCTAAATCGCATTCTATATTGTAAAGCTCTGATGTATTCGTTGTATGTGGTATTACCTGAAGTTTCACATATGGAGTTAGGAATACGTGGTTTATAACCGTATAATAATTCGTGGGGAGTGAAATTAGTCGTACAGTGAGGGGTGGTATTGTACGCTAATATTGCAGTGAACAGGTAACAGTGCCAGTCGTTTTGATTCTCATTAACAAATGATTTTAGGTATTCTTTTAGAGTGGCATGTGAGCGTTCAAGAGCTCCATTAGTTTGTGGGTGGTAAGGAGTAGTGAAAAGGGCTTTGACCTTCAATATATCAGTTAATTGTTTGAATAATTCTGATGTAAAACAAGTACCTAGATCTGTTAAAATGGTTTTAGGAAAACCGAAAAGAGACATAAAATGTACGAGGTTTCGAGCTATTTCGTCACTAGTAGCTGTAATCATCGGATAAGCGCTAGTAAATTTGGTTAGGTCATCTTGTAGTGTTAAGATGAATTTAAAATTTTGGAAACCCGCTTCGGGTAAAGGACCTACGACGTCAAGGGCTAATCGTTCAAATGGTCTCGTAGATGTAGAAGTTATCTCCATAGGAGCTTTATTTGATTTCCTTAAAGGTTTGTTAATCTGGCAAAGCTTACATTTCTTTACGTATTGTTCAATGTCAGAGCGCATGCCTTTCCAATAGTAGGCAGCTTTGATACGCGAATACATTCGATGTGATCCTGGATGACCAGCGATAACAGAGTCATGATTTTCTTTTAGTATTTTAGGAACTTCTATAGGAGTAGGATAAATTAATTGATTTTTATATATATGAACTTTAATGTAACCGTACTTGGTGCTAATTCGCCTATCCCCCGCCTATGTAAACTATTAAATAGCTGCAGTGATCTCGTAGATGTGCACTCTGACTCACTTGGTAGGTTCAAAAGCATTATTTATAAAAACCTGTAAAATAATTTTAGTGTTAATTTTTAATTTTTTGTCTCTTGATTTTAATTTTGATTTTGTTTTTTTTATTTAAATTTTGATTCGAATTTGAATTTTGATTTTTAATTTTATTTTTTAATTTTTAATTTTGAATTTTAATGTTTAATTTTGAATTTGATTTGATTTTGATTCTGATTTTAATTTTGATTTCAATTATGATTTTGATTTAAATTTTGTTTTTGTTTTTAATTTTGATTTTGATTTTAATTTTGATTTTGATTTTAATTTTAATTATGATTTTGTTTTTGATTTTGATATGGATTTGATTTTGACTTTAATTTCTATTTTAATTTTGATTTTAATTTTGATGCTGATTGTGATTTTCATTTTATTTGATTTTAATTTAACTTAAATTATGTATTTAAAAACCATAGTTGTGTGCGGTGAGTACCAACGACAAATAAGTAGTGCATGATGTGCTTACCTGTAAGAGGTTGATACACTTGTCTGTGACTCTATTGAATGTATCTCATATGTTTGAAGCAGTGTATTCAATTGTTGGTGAGCCAAATAAATAAAAAAAAAAAAAAAAATGTTGGTATCGTGAAAAATATACGCTATCATATTATAAACTTTAGTATAAGCTAGTTTAGAAAATGGATCACTAAAATCTGGTAACGCGAGATCAGTTATATTCGGACAATCGATTAGTAGATTCCTGAGTTTGATTAATAAGGTATAAACATCTCTAAAGTTAGTTTGTTCATAATGATGAACTTTAGTAAATAGAAAATAGTAAGATTTATTTTTATCATTAACGCGATGTATGGTAAGAGGTTCGCGTTCGGAATTTAGTAAGTCAGCAGAATTATCGAGCTGTGATAGTATTTCTTCACAATAAGGCATAGAATAATCAAAGTCTAAAGAGACAGGACAAGCTATTGTATTTAACTTGGATAAGTGTAGACCCTGAGTGCATTCTTCTATATTAGTATTTGAAGTAGGAAGCTGGTTAGTAAATTGATTTTTAAAATATTGTTCATAAGTAAAATTATTTAACATCAATAGAATTAATAGGGCAACGAGATAGCGCATCGGCGTTAGAATTGAGGTGACCTTGTTTATAGATAATTTCGTAGTCATACTCTTCAAGTTTGAGGCGCCAGCGAATGAGTCTACTGCCGGGATCTTTAACATTAAATAACCATACAAGGGGTCTGTGATCTGTAATTATTTTAAATTTGTTTCCATATAAATATGGTCGAAAAGTTTTAACGGCAAATAAGATAGCTAAAAGCTCTTTTTCTGTAGTCGAGTAGTTGCCTTCAGGTTTATTTAGGGTACGCGATGCATATGCGATCGGCTTATCCTTGCCGACGGGACCCTTTTTTTTTTTTTTTTTTAGGATGGGAAATCATCAAATGACCCCTCCCGCTCTGGGCGGAGCGGAAGGGAGTGTCAGACTTGTACTGACTAAAACCCATCCATGTTCCTTCTTTGCCCTTTGTGTTCCAGGGCCGCGGTATCTCTTTCGAACAGTCCCGCAGCCCTGGCAGGCATCGGCCCGTGCGGACCCCTACGTGGTTGCTGACATCTCTTTGAGGCGCGCGTGGAACACGAACGCGCCGTCGACACGGCCTGTCGTCATAAGACGGCCGGACGGCGAGCTAGCCCAAAACTCGCCGTCCACAGGCCCGCGCCTACGGTGGCCGGGGGCCACCACGTGACCCCCGACGCCCAGGGCGTCTCCCGCGGCGGCTGGGACGTGAGGCTCTTTCCCTCTCACGTTCCGCCACCTCCTTCACTAGCATGATTGCTTCGCAGAAGGAGGTGACGGCTTCCCATTCCCTCTCGCTCCGGACCATGGCTTGAACCAGGGCCGGGCGCGAGAGGTCGCCGCCGCCAATCGCCTCTACGAGGACACGGCGCTGCTCCGCCCAAGCAGGGCAGGCCTCCACAGTGTGCTGCACCGTGTCCTCCGGACGATCCTTGCCGACGGGACCCTGAGATAGTATTGCACCAACGGCGTAATTACTAGCGTCGGTAGTTACGTTGAAAGGCTGTGAAAAATCAGGGTATTGTAGAAGGGGGGCAGTAATTAATTTTTCTTTCAGAAAATCGAATGCATGTTGCTGTTCTGTACTCCAGTGGAAGGCAGCATCTTTCTTCAGTAAAGAGGTAAGTGGTTTAGTTAACTTAGAAAAGTTTTCAATGAATCGACGATAATAGCCTATTAGGCCTAGAAATGACTTAATGTCTTTAGGATTTTTAGGAATTGGAAAATGCGATACGGCGTTAACCTTTTCAGGATTTGGAGATACACCTTTATCGGTGATAATATGGCCAAGGTAAGTCACTTCATGTCTAAGAAACTCACACTTGTCCGGTTGGAGTGAAACCAGTTTTAGGCGCGTCTTTGGGACTGGTCTTTAATTGATGAAAGCCACTGGTGAGGTCCAGCGTGCTAAAATATTTAGAATGACCTAATTGGTCCAAGATATCAGTGATAAGAGGCAGCGGATAAGTTTCGGAAACAGTGATGTCATTGAGACGGCGATAGTCAATGACTATTCTCCATTTTTGTTTGCCGGAAGCGTCCATCTTTTTCGGTACTACCCAAACTGGAGCGCTCCAAGGTGAAATAGAAGGTCGAATGATATCTTGAACTAGCATTTTACGAATTTGGGAATCGACTTCCTCCTTGTGGCATTCGGGGAAGCGATATGATTTGACATTAATGGGCGGTGCATCACCTGTATTAATAGTATGTTCTATAGCATTCGTGAAGGTTAAGGGCTCACCTTCGATATGGAAGATATCTGTGTATTGGGAACAACATTCTAAGAGAGATTTTTTCTCTTCATCATTTAAATGGGAGCAGCGAATAAGGCTTAAAACTTTGTCTATGCGATCAGATCTATTACAAGAAATAGAATTAATGTTGTAACAAGATATAGAATCTGAACAACTACTTTCAAACGGTGTCACTTTTACGTGATAGTCTTTTACTTCAATGTCAGCTTCTGTAGTATTTAAGATAGTAATGTTTGTTTTCTTATTTGATTTGATTGAGACTATGCAATTTGCAATATAGACACCTTCACTTAGGGTATGATCTAGTACAAGAGCTTCGTTGTTATGATAAAGCTCGGGAGAGTAATTAGATACAGTGCACTCGATAACCACTTCGGAACGAGCTGGAATATTATACGATGGTTGAGTATAAGTAATAGGAATAGAATGATTCAATATAGACATTGACTTAGAAGAGTAGTCGATATTTGATTTAAAGTAATCACAAAAATCGCTACCGATAATTCCGTCGTCATTATTAATATTGATTTCGTCGTTTGTGACATGAAATTTGTATTTATAAGTTTTATCGGATAGCTTAAATTCCATTTGAAAAGTACCTAAAGTTTCAACAGGGTTTTCCGAACTATTAATGCCCTTTAATTTTACCGTTTCGGTGGATAGATTTGGAATTTCTAGTAAACAGGAGCCTTTGATAATACTGATTTTATTTATTTATTTATTTTTTCAAAAACTCTAAACTACCATTACAGGTTTAATAACCTAATGCGATAGCTAGGGCTATACTAATATACATAATTACAAAATTAGACAATACACTTAAATAGTAACTATACGAAATACCTAACCTACATTAACACAAAATTATATAAAATACTTAAGCAACGCTACCTTACAATATATCTTACAAAATTGACATTAAAAATAAAAATAAATAAAAACACAAAAAATTACAATAAAGTTCTGCATTCGTAACACAATATATGTAAAATTATCCTTGCGAGTTCACTAAAGTAACACGAAAAGATATCTAACTTACACTGGATTTCGTTAATAGTACGAATTGCTCGCGTGAGAGGTGTTTTGGCCAGTAGGTTGGTCCTAGCGGTTGGCACAGCCAGCAGTGACGGGCGCCTCCGTCTCCACACGTAGCGGTCCGGAACACAAAAGTTCAAGCGCTGTAGCACTCCCGGATTGTGCTCCGTGCCCCGGAGTAATTTAATAAGGTAGACTACAAGAGTGAATTGTCGCCGCACTCTTAACTCATTGTACCCGACCATCCCTAGTACAAACAGGGTGGGGTACATCAGCGGGTACAACGGGTAAACGCCATACAGTCTGAAGTACAAGTGACGCGTGAACTTGTTCTGTACGCGCTCCAGCATGACAGAGTACTTGGCTTCATGTGGAGCCCATATGACAGCACCATACTCCAAATGACTCCTGACTAGTGCATCGTATAAAACCCTTATTGTCGTAATATTGGTGAGCCCCTGTGACTGCCTAAGTACAAAGCCGAGGTTTCTGTACGCTTTCTTACATATCTTAATGATATGCTCGCGAAACGTTAGATCTGGAGTGAGATTTACTCCAAGATCACGCACTTGTGTTACTCGCTGCATCGGTATCGCCTCTGCTCTGTACTCATAGCTGACAGGGGTACGCGCACGAGTGAAGGATATTACCGAGCATTTGGATACATTGAAGTATAGCTTGTTCTCATGGCTCCACTTCACCACTCTATTAATGTCATCCTGGAGTCGCTCACAGTCCGACTCGTCCCTTACCTCGAGCAGCAACTTGAGGTCATCTGCAAACAATAAACATGAACCATGTCTGACGACCTCCGGCAAGCTGTTTATCATTATAATAAATTCAAGAGGCCCCAAATTGCTGCCCTGGCTTACTCCGGATCTGGTGAAGTATGGCTCGGACTCATACCCGTTGTAGTCTACATACTGTTGGCGGTCTTTCATATAGCTGACAAAGAACTGCAGCAAGTGCGGCGTACATCCCACATCTGCCAGCTTCCTTAATAAGACATCATTGTCCACAGTGTCGAAGGCTTTTTTAAAATCAAAGTACGCCGCGTCTACCTGCACACCAGCGTCGACTGCTGGTATTACCTGTGCCATAAAGTTAAGCAGGTTGGTGGAAGTGCTGCGCCCGGGTCGAAAGCCGTGCTGCGCATCCGACAGTTGCGCTCGGACTTGCCCCTGTATACAGCGTTGGATAGCGGCCTCAAACACTTTTGCCGGTGTTGACAACACTGCCACTGGTCTATACCCGCTGATATCGGGACCTGACTTACCCTTGGGTACTGGAACGACTCGTGTAGTCTTCCACTGATCTGGGTACGTCGACTGTTTTAAACACGTATTATATATGTGATGCAGCGGGCTTGCTAAAACCCTAGCACAATCTCTAAAGAGAAACGCTGGTATACCGTCAGGACCAGATGATCGTTTAGGCTTGAGATTCGTTAACGCATCCTGCACATCTTTGAGACTCAATGTCTCTATATGTACCCGTGCACTGGTAGCACTGCTGACCTCCGCCATCGCCGCCTGAACATCAAGTTGCGGTGGTTCCTGACTGTACACCGACTCAAAAAAGTCTGCGAATTCCCTAGCACACTGCTCATCCGTAAGATTTTGACCATCTTTTATAATACTTTGCCGATTAATTCTACTTTTTTTTGATCTGATATATTGCCAGAATGACTTTGGATCTTTAGCGAACTGATTTTGAATTTTATGTTTGTGATTTCTGTGTGCAATTTCTATTAACTTTTTTATCCGGGCCCTACATTTAGCGTATTCTTCGTAATCGCAATCCCGTTTAGACTTTTTAAACACCTTGTGAAGTTTTGCTTTAATTTTGATTTCTTTAATAATTTCTGCGGTGTACCATTCGGGATACACGTACCGCGAATTTTCCCGGCTAATCTTTTTCCTTGGTACACATTCGTCTAAAATACGGCCTATTTCCTCATAAAATAAATTTAAAATGTCTTTCAAGTCATGCATTTCATACATTGCACTCCAGTCAGCAGAAGTTAGCATCAAATACAATAATTCATAATCGGCTTTATAAAAATTCCATTGTGGTCTAATATTGCGCGCGCTGTCAGCGACGGATTCGACAGCGGGCGAGGGCGGGGAAGGCGCGGGGGCTGGGGGCGCGGGGTGCACGCTCACCGCTAGTGGCGGGTGGTACGGGTCAACGGGAACGAGCGCGTCGTCCGCCGACACCACTGACACCTCTCTGCTAAAACCCGTACTAAGAACCAAATCCAGCTGGCGGCCTAAGACATTGGGTACCATGTTACTTTGTGTGAACTCGCAATATGACATAAAACATTCGTAATAATTGCTAATATTTACAGGACAAGAATGTAAATTAAAATCTCCAACAACAATCACTTGTCTATATCTATTACACATATTTTCTATTATCCTAAACAAAATCATATAATCATTTTCCGAACTTCCAGGTGGAATATAAACAACGCAACACAAAAACAAAAATCTATTATTTAAATAAACCGTTGCACAAACCATTTCAAATACGCAGTCGTCTATCGATGCGTCCGAGACAAGTACTTGTCGCAGCTCGAAACGGTGTGTGGCCACGAGAAACGCTCCGCCCTGCTTGCGCCCATCCACTCGATCACAACGTATTATTTTATATCCTTGAGGGATTATTTCTGCGTCTTGAATGGATTCATTGCAGCCTGATTCAGTTATAGCGAATAAGTCCGAGCTAAATGATATTATGTTATTCCTGAAGATATCTAGTTTTGTGCGAAGACCTCTCGCATTTTGGTAAAATATTTCTATATTATTATTGTTGTTGCTCGTTGAATGTGTTTTTGGTGTATCTACGAAACCAAATCCACTCATTAAATTCCGCATTAACTGGCCATATTTCTGCTTTATTTAATTCGTTATAAATTCGTTCCGATACACCTATTATGAAAGATGAATAGTCCCGCTCCGTTTTATGCTTAATTTTTTCAATTTTTGTAATCACTTCCTGGCCACAAATACTTTTAACGTGGTCGGTCATAGCTTCCACGGTGGTTTCGGGATGTAGTCGCCATACATGTAGGTATTTCTTCCGTTCTGTAGCTAGTATTGCCTTTAACTCAGTATTCTTTCCAATGCTGACATCCTTAGGTAAACGGTTACGTTTCTTGTTACGCACCGTAGTCCAGCCGGCTTGGGTTATTTCTTCAACTTGTTCCGATGGTTCACTTGGGACGCTCATAACATTTATCTGAGCGGACGGCACAGGCGATTTCGTGGCCGCACGCTTGTTTACGTTTTGCTTTTTGGCGGCCTGCTGTTTATTCGCGCTGTTTAAAGGTTGTTGAGTGTTAGTTGTATTTAGGGTCACAGCTTCAGCAAAAGTACTCGGCGAGCTCATAGCTGCCTCTTGTGTCACTACTGGTTGGGATTGGTGGTTCTGAGTTACTTTGCTTTCTATCACTGTTATTATTCTAACCAGATTGTTGAGATCATTTTTTGTTTGTGAAAATTGATATTGCAATTCCGTAATCGCACTCGCCTGGCTGTCTAATCGGGCAATAATATCAGAACGAAACTGTCGTAGTTCTATAAGTAATGCAGTATCAACATCGCTGTCCATCATAATAGGAGAAAACTGAGCTTGACTCCCACGCTGGATGGTAACATTATGTTCAGGTGCAGCGGTAATAGTAAGGTCCTTTGCATCAGCTCTCACTGGAGTTTCTATGTTTCCACATTTCGGTTTTAAACTTATACAATCTGGACATACCCACTTCTTTTTATATGTATAGGTATATGCTTTAAAAGCACCAGACGTAATATTAAGGCATTTTAAATCATACCTTTTTATACATTTCTCATTTGAGCATTCCATGAAGAAGCTATCTGCAATAGGTACACAACAAGCGCTACACTCGTTGGCCATAGTTTTTCAAATTTTTAATCGTTATTCGAAAAAAATATCGAAGTGTGCGTGGCGTTCAAGCGTCCGCTGCTGTGCGACAAGGACGAATTATTTTCCTCGCGCAGCCCGTCTCTCTTACCCGAGGTGAGGAAGAGCTTACCTCAGCTCACTCGGTAGGCGCGATTTTGCACTCGCGAATTAAAATTCGAAAACTGTTCACACCACTTTAGTCCTTTAGTTCACTTTTTTGTTTACACATTATGAGTCATTATTGCATAGCTAATTTCTTTATAGTTTGAGTAAAATATTAAAGAAATACAAAAAACGCGTCCGCACCCGACTGCGTTCCCAGCGAGTCTTGATGGTTGATCCTGTATCGAT
Source organism: Noctua fimbriata (assembly GCA_905163415.1). Classification (NCBI taxonomy): domain Eukaryota; kingdom Metazoa; phylum Arthropoda; class Insecta; order Lepidoptera; family Noctuidae; genus Noctua; species Noctua fimbriata. The sequence goes on from CAJHZP010000012.1 coordinate 331,143, forward strand.
AAGGAAACATAACTGTTCTAAGGCATGGTTAGTAGATAAGTAAGTATGAGGTAAGGCTACTTTTTTACAAAAATCGTTAATTTCGTATATAGGTTTAGATATAGAATTTATATTTAAGTTAGATGTAGGTAAGTTATGTTCAGAATTAGTATGAGAACTTTGTAAAGCCTTATGGCATAAGTGAGATTTTATATTATTATTAGGTATAGTAGGACTCAGCTCATTGGCATGAGATGTGAATCTAGTATTATATTTAGTAAGATTAGTAGTGATAGCAGGACTCAGCATCTTCGACTGAGATGTAGAATTGGTAGGACTCAGTACTTTTGACTGAGATGTAGAATTAGTAAGATTAGTAGAGATAGCAGGACTCAGCATCTTCGACTGAGATGTAGAATTGGTAGGACTCAGCATCTTTGACTGAGATGTAGAATTAGTAGGATTAGTAGATTTAGCAGGACTCAGCATCTTTGACTGAGATGTAGATTTAGTAGGACTCAGCATCTTTGACTGAGATGTAGATTTAGTAGGACTCAGTATCTTTGACTGAGATGTAGAATTAGTAGGACTCAGCATCTTTGACTGAGATGTAGATTTAGTAGGACTCAGCATCTTTGACTGAGATGTAGATTTAGTAGGACTCAGCATCTTTGACTGAGATGTAGAATTAGTAGGACTCAGTATCTTTGACTGAGATGTAGAATTAGAAGGACTCAGCTTCATTGACTGAGATATAGAATTAGTAGGAGTCGTGCCATTATAGTTTTGTATAGATTTTGACGGACACGGCATCAAAATCCGGTTTAGTTTAAATTATCATGAGATTCAGCGTAGTTATTATGATCATTGGCCTCACATTCACATGTATGCGTAAATGCATTCGTAGAGTTATTAGGTGAGTTATGATGGCGTTGTGCAGGGCCCGTATTTTCGCGGCGTTGCATATTGAACTGCCTTTTACGACATTGCTCTATAGTGTGACCGAAATTTTTACAATATCTACAAGTTTGCGCGTTAGAATTGGCATTAGAGTTAGCATTAGAATTAGTATTGGTATTAGAATTAGTATTAGAATTGTTATTTTTATTAGAATCCCATTGGGAAATGAAGACCTTATGATATGGTTTTTGGGAATTAAAATTAGGCTTTTTGTTTCTGAAACATTCCGATGAACTATGGCCTACTTTATTACATGTCGAACATTGTTTGGCTGATCTAGGTTTGGATAAATTAAATAACTTTTCTTCGACTATAGCGTATTGAATAGCTTCGTTAAGAGTTGAAGGATTTTTACACCGAACAATGTTGGATATAGAAGAGCCTAGGCCTAGCATGAATGTATTGAGCGCCAGGTCTTCCATGGCTGCTATACGACCAGGTAATTCTTTTTCGTCTTTACAGCTGTGGTGAGTGTCCGACTGAATTCGGGTCAGTATTGACTCGATTCGTAGAGAGTATTGTGTAACGTCTTCGTTTGGCAATTGTTTGCAATGTTGTAAGTCCGATAAGAGATGTGTTGCGTGTTTTTTCTCTCCAAAGGTGGACTTGAGGAAGGTTTTAAGTTCTGACCATTTTTCAAATGATTTTAGACTGCATGCTACCTGTGCTTTCCCTTCCATCTGGGAAATTATGTATTTACAGAGCACATTTTGTTGTTCTTGTGTGGCCAGAGACATTGCATTCTCACAATTTGTGAGAAATGCAGGTAGTGTCTCCCTGTCCCCATTATATGATTTTACGAATTTAGTTAAGACGGACAAGGTAATTTTGTCGGACTTTTCGGACATTTTTGCGTTTTCTGATTTAACGGACATAGATTTATGATATGCTGGACAAATTTTATAATTTACGAACAGTAAAATACATGAAAAAGTGTCGATACAAATAGTGATAAAAATATAGCAATAACTTAGAAATACGATTCGGAGGCACGATTCACTTTGAAATTATAGACACAAGAAACACTCACAGTAACACGAAGCCTTGCGTTTGCATTTTGTTGCGATGACGCGTGGGAGCTGGAATTTTCACACGGTTTGCTGTGGAATTTCTTGGCCTTGGATGTGGTGAGTTAGACCCTGGAGCTGATGATGGTGTTGGTGATGATGTCTGGAGCGGGCTCACGCTGATGAGCGGAGGCTGACCGTCGTCCAATGTGTTGTGGCTGGAGCGGGCTCACGCTGAAGAGCGGAGGCTGATCGTCGTCCAATGTGTTGTGACTGGAGCGGGCTCACGCTGAAGAGCGGAGGCTGACCGTCGTCCAATGTGTTGTGACTGGAGCGGGCTCACGCTGAAGAGCGGAGGCTGACCGTCGTCCAAAGGTAGTGGCTGGAGCGGGCTCACGCTGAAGAGCGGAGGCTGACCGTCGTCCAAAGGTAGTGACGCAGGCTTAGCCTTAGGCCAAGTCTTACTGTCGGCCACTGAACGGGAGGCTCGGGATTCGGGATACCAGTGTCTGTCTGACTCAACGTCGGAAGACTTCGTCTCTGGTATCCCACTTCTGACACCAATTTGTTATAAGGCCGACCCCGTTAGTCTTTTTAAAAAAAACTAATATTTACCGAACCACTTATTTAATCACAAAAAATCCACAATTACACCTTTGATATTAGCTTTATCAAATAATGCACAAAATACACCAACAAATAGTGACTTTCTATAATCCCTTGTATCTCTCGAGATAAGGTTTCCAAATTTGGTTTACGCGACGGCGTCCAGAATCTAACTAACTCGATTAGTACTAAAATACCGCTAATGTGCGCTAATTGCAATTCAGCATTTACTTTGAAATGAAAAATGAGACATTGACTCTAGAGTGCAGATGTCGACTTTATTGCCTTATAATAAGGGCTGTAACAGTTCGAAGAAATGACTACAATTTTATGTCAGATAGAAGCCTGTCTGAATTCACGTCCGTTGTGCCCAATAGATGACTCCGACCCGGAAAACTTAGATCCATTAACTCCTGGCCATTTTTTAATAGGAGAACCACCGATTGTGGTACCCTCACCTGATCTGCGAGCTGTGAAGGTTCATAATTTGTCACGATGGCAGCATACTCAAAAGGTTGTTCATGACTTTTGGCGACGCTGGCAAGATGAATATTTGACCAGGCTTCAGCAGCGTCCTAAATGGATGGAAAAAAGCTAAGGAATTTGCAATAGGGGATATTGTGTTGATCAAGACCGAAAATCAACCACCCAGCAAATGGTCCTTAGGACGAATTACAGATAAACATCCAGGCATGGATGGTAGCACGAGGGTGTATAGCGTGAAAAGTGGAGGTTCTATAACTAAGAGAACTATTTCTAAATTATGCCCATTGCCAGTTGATTCTGCTTAGTCTTTTTTGAATTAATGAGATATTTGTATAATTTTATAGTGGATATAGTTGTGACTTTCATTGTTATTGTAAAAGAACTTAAAGTCCTTTTGGCGGGCGGTATGTTAGATTGAGAATTGATTTGTAGCTACGCAAACCGCACATTCACATACCTAGCTATGTGTATAAGTCATGTCGCCAATATACTTGCGTTCAAACAACACGTATTTAATTTAACCCGAATCCCGAACAAGCAATAGTGAACCTTAACACACTCATCAAACTTTGAACCATTTTTTGTACATGCTGCCATCGAGATAAAGAACTGATATTAGATCGCTTCATAACTAATATCCGGAACAGTGACTAGCGGCTCACCGATTAAAAAATGACCTGGGGTCAATGGCATCGGTTCATGAATATCTTCACCATTGATCACAGTCATTGGCCTGGAATTTAAACACGCCTCTATTTCACTCAACAGAGTGCTCATCTCCTCGTAAGTCAATGTTGAACTACCTATTACGCGTTTTAAGTGATATTTGGTAGATTTCACTGCTGACTCCCATAATCCACCGAAATTTGGAGCATGCGGTGGTATGAAATGCCAAGTAGTATTACGATCTTCTAACTTTCCTGCAATATCTTGTTGGATCGAAGCTAATTCCCTAAGTTCTCTTGCTGCACCTACGAAATTGGTGCCATTATCGCTCCAGATGTTTGCACAATGGCCACGTCTCGCTACAAATCGACGAAAGGCTGCGAGAAAACCCTGAGTACTCATGTCACTCACCACCTCTAAGTGTATAGCTCGAGTACTCATACACACATACACACAAATGTAGCCCTTGTGAGAGCGATACCCTCGACCCTTTGTCGTCCTAATTTGAACTGGACCTGCATAATCTACACCACTATTCAGAAATGGTCGCGATGGAGTACAACGTGATGAAGGAAGCGAACCCATAAACTGATTATATACTTTAGCTTTATTTTTTACACAAATGACACATTTATTTACATAATTTTTAGCAAGACTTTTTACTCCTATTATCCAATAAGCTGATCTTAGATAGTTAATCATTATCTGAAGACCACCGTGTAACGTCCTATCATGTGCGTCTGCAATCAGCAACTTAGTAAAAGTCACTCAATGAAGCATGGTGTAATCTACCACCAACTCTTATTATACCGTCTTTATCTAAAAAAGGACATAAAGAACTAATTTTACTTGACTTATTATTTACAGGCATATTCCTTTGTAACTGTATGTACTCAATTTCGAACTCCACTCTTTGACATCTTCTTATACAACACTTTAATGCTTCGTCTAGTTCTGTCCCCTTTATGTATTTGGGTATATCTCTAGACTTAACATAATGATAAAAGAAAATTCTACATAAAGCTACTATTCTTAATAATTTCCTTAACGAACTGTACTTATCCCACGGTAAACCTTTATGTTCTACCGTAACATGGCATTTAATATTCTCCTCCAAATTAATATCTACATTCAATGGTTTACTATACTCTATAATTACATTATGTAAGAATTGAGGCCCATGAAACCAAATTTTATTTTCATGTAAGACAGAAGGTAAAACTCCCCTTGATGCACAGTCTTTTTTTTTTTTTTTTTTTTTTTTAGGATGGGAAATCATCAAATGACCCCCCCCGCTCTGGGCGGAGCGGGAGGGAGTGTCAGACTTGTTCTGACTAAAACCCATCCATGTTCCTTCTTTGCCCTTTGTGTTCCAGGGCCGCGGTATCTCTTTCGAACAGTCCCGCAGCTCTGGCAGGCATCGGCCCGTGCGGACCCCTACGTGGTTGCTGACATCTCTTTGAGGCGCGTGTGGAACACGAACGCGCCGTCGACACGGCCTGTCGTCATAAGACGGCCGGACGGCGAGCTAGCCCATAACTCGCCGTCCACAGGCCCGCGCCTACGGTGGCCGGAGGCCACCACGTGACCCCCGACGCCCAGGGCGTCTCCCGCGGCGGCTGGGACGTGAGGCTCTTTCCCTCTCACGTTCCGCCACCTCCTTCACTAGCATGACTGCTTCGCAGAAGGAGGTGATGGCTTCCCATTCCCTCTCGCTCCGGACCATGGCTTGAACCAGGGCCGGGCGCGAGAGGTCGCCGCCGCCAATCGCCTCTACGAGGACACGGCGCTGTTCCGCCCAAGCGGGGCAGGCCTCCACAGTGTGCTGCACCGTGTCCTCCGGACGATCCTCACAATGGAAACACCCGGGCGTTTCCTCCCGCCCGATTCGGTGCAGGAACCTCCCGAAACAACCGTGTCCGGTGAGGACCTGCGTCAGGCGGAAGGTGAGGGCGCCGTGGCGCCTCTCTAGCCACTCCTCAAAGAGGGGACTTATCGCCACTATGGTGGCGTGCCCTGCACGGGGTTGCGACAGTCGCTCTCTCCATGTCACCATGAGATCGCGCCGGAGGTCTGTCCGCTGAGCGGCGATTTGCCGCGGCAGTGGAGTTTCCCCACGACGTAGTGCCTCCGCGCGCCATTCGTGAAGGCGCGCGAGGACTATCGCCTCCAGATCCCATGGCGGCAATCCGGCAAGGAGGCTAGCCGCCTCACCGGAGATCGTGCGGTACCCCCGGACTAGCCTAAGGGCTATCCCCTTTTGGGGCGCGTTCAGGTAGCGGGCGGCTTGCCGCCTCAGAGAACGCGCCCACACCGGGGCCCCGTAAAGGGCCATGGACCGCACGACCCCCGCGTAGAGCCTCCGGCAGGAGGCGTTTGGACCCCCCAGGTTGGGCAGGAGCCGCTTGAAGGCAGCCCCGGTCCGTTCCAGTTTGGGGGCCAAACGTCGGAAATGCTCCACGAAGTTCCACCGGCTATCGAGGACGAGTCCCAGGTACTTCAGCGTCGACCCGATGCCGATGGAAACCCCTCCTGCCGTCAGTAGGGATCCCGACGGTGGCGCATTCCGAGGCCCATGAAAACACATGGCCTCGGACTTGTGCAATGCCACCTCGAGACCCAATTGCCGGATCCTCTCCACGATTATCGCAACCCCGCGTGTCATGTTTTCGGCCGCCGCCTCGTGCGACCTCCCTTGTGCCAGTACCAGCGTGTCGTCAGCGTAGCAGACTACGCTGACGCCGCTAGGGAGGTCGGCGCGCAGCACCCAGTCGTAACCGATGTTCCACAAGGCCGGCCCCAGAACCGATCCCTGTGGAACACCGCACGACATCTCTCGCCGGTTCCATTCTCCGCTCCGACCGGGGTAGATGACGGCCCTATCCGTCAGGTAATCCCCGACCACACGACGAAGGTAGGTCGGCACCCGGTGATACCGGAGTGCCTCCCCAATGCAGCTCCAGGGCATGGAGTTAAAGGCGTTGGCGATGTCAAGAGACACCGCCAACACGACCCCGCCCCGGGAAACCGCGTCCCCCGTCGTGAGGGCTCTCACGCGCATGATGGCGTCCACCGTCGAGCGCCCCTTGCGGAAACCAAACTGGTGTTCCGCAAGATCCGGCCCCATCCCCGCGAGGTGCCCGGCGAGGCGGTTAGCAATAACTCTTTCAAAGAGCTTGCCCACCTCGTCGAGCAACACGATGGGCCGGTATGCGGACGGAGAGTCCGCAGGGCGCCCTGGCTTCCGGATGAGGACCAGCTTCCCCGTCTTCCAACGAAGCGGGAACTGGCCTCTCTCCAAGCATGCGCTTAGGAGCCCTTCCAGTCGGGGCCCGAGAGCCTCAGAGGCCAGGACCCAGGCTTTGCCAGGCAAGCCATCGGGTCCCGGGGCGGTATTTCTGGCATTCAGCCTGCGTACCGCCACTCTCAGGTCTACCCCAGTCACCTCCGGAACGTCGTCATCGGTGTGGTCCGCTTCCGGCACCGCAAGCGGCGGCGGAGCCATAGGCGGGGGAGGATGCCTCCCTCGCGAAGGGAACAGAGCGCTCACCACGTCCTCCACGAGCTCAGGCCGGAGACTCTGCGTCAGCGGGGGGGCCCGGGTGCGGAGTTTGTCCCGCACCATCTTGTAAGGGCGCCCCCACGGATCTCCGTTCAGAGACTCCAGCATCTCCTCGCGGGCCAGGTTCTTGGCCCGCCGGACAGCCTCTTGGAGGGCGGTCTTCGCCGCTCTGTACCCCTCGTAAAGCTCCGCCTCAATGGCTGCCGCATCCGGAGGGCAGATGCGGAGCCTGCGATGCCTGGCGTACCGGTGCCGCGCGGCAACGCACGCCTCACGCAGAGACGTCAGCTCTCGCGACCACCAGTACACCTGACGTCGGGCGCTTCCTGGCCGAACTCGGGGCATTGCCACGTCGCAAATCTCGGACATGGCCTCCTGGAACCAACCCGCCTCGTTGTTGATGTCGGCAGGCCTGGCCGGTGATGACACCCAGGCCTGCACGATCGAGGCTTCCAGGAGGAGCTCCCGGTCCAGCTGCTTCAGCGCCCATCGCGGACCACTCGGGGCCTGTAGGACCGGCGCGCTTGAGGTCTGGGTGGAGACGTCGAACCGGATGTACCGGTGGTCGGAATAGGTCTCCACCCCCTCCATGACGCGCCAGTCAACGACGCGCGGCGACAGGGCGGGGCTAGCGAACGATATGTCCACCACCGACTCACCCCGCATCCGCACGCATGTGGGGACAGAACCCCGATTTAGGACGACCAGGCCTGTCTCCAGAGCCCAGTCCTCCACCATCCTACCCCGTACATCCGTGTAACGAGAACCCCAAGCCAAGTTCTTGGCATTGAAGTCCCCGAGCACCAGCACGGGGAGAGAATGGCTCCCGATGACGACACTCAACTCCCTGAGGGAGTTGTGGAACTCGGCGAGAGTTCGGTTCGGGGAGAAGTAGACTCCCACTACAACGATCTCCCCGAACCGTACTGCTACGCACCCCTGACCCTTCCTGACACTCTCAAGGGTCGGGGTACCGGCGGCGGCCGACGCAATTATGGTCACTGAGCCGCTAAGGTCCTCCACCCAGTCATCCCTGGGCGGGACAAAGTACGGCTCAGAGACCATGGCGATGTTAATCGACCACTGCGCCATGCTCTGGATCAACAGATCCTGAGCGCAGGCGCAGTGGTTGATGTTCGCCTGGAGAAGGCGTAATGGGGCCGTTATTGGCACTCCATTTCAGCCCCCTCCCGGGCCCCCTGCGAGGGCCCCGCTGCAGAAGTTGCAGCAGTGGCGGCCGCGGCGGCGACAGTGGCGGCGGCTGCGGTGGTGGCGACGGTGGGGGTTTTGGCGGTGGTGGTGGAGGGCCTTCCGTTGCCCCTGGCCTTGGCCTTGGCGGGTGTACCGCAGGCCTTGCTCCCTGCCCGGTGATCGGCCGGCTTGCCGGTTGCCGCACATGCAGCGCAGTGCGGCGCGGCGGAGCAAGCCGCGGCCATGTGACCGGGCTGGCCGCAGCGGAAGCATAGACCACTGCGGTCCACCTCCGAGGTGCACCGGACTGACACATGGTGCCCCACATGGCAGCGGAAGCACCTCAGAGGTCTGGGTTCCAGCAGCTTAACCTGCGCCGAAACCCAGCCCACCAAGAGCCTTCGGCCCTCCACAATGGCTTTCGCCGCCGTCACAGGGCAGTTGATGCACAGTCTGCGGGATTATCTTTCGTAGATACATGTGCCCATTGATTTGCTTCTAATGTGGTTAAGATCTCTGAGACTCTGTTGCTGACAAAGGTTTTCCATTGGCTTGGGTGGCTATTTAGCCATGCCAAGACTACTGTGGAGTCCGTGCAAGCGCGCACCTTGTCCTTGGGAATGTTCATAGCCCGTGCCACATCGGTCAATAAACGTGTCAAAAGTACTGCTGCACATAGTTCTAGGCGAGGGATACTGACTGTCTTTATAGGTGCGACCTTTGTTTTTGCTGTCAAAAGAGCGACTTGTATATTGCCTGAAGGATCTATACATCGAGTATACACAACTGCTGCGTAGGCTGCCTTTGAAGCATCGCTGAAGCCATGCAACTCTATAACCGAACCATTTGATGTTCCTAACCACCTCGGAACGCGCACTTTGCATAGATTCTCTTACCGTCAAGACTTTGACGGTAAGTGACCCATTCTTCTTTTATTTTATCCGGTACACTATCGTCCCATCCTACTCCTGCTAGCCACAATTTTTGTATAAGTATTTTAGCTAGGATCAAACTAGGCGCTATCCAGCCTAACGGGTCAAATAAACGCGCGATATCCGAAATAATAATACGTTTACTTAAAGTTTCAGATGCTGAAGGAAGCAGCACCGTGTACTTAAACTGATCTACACTACGACACCAGGTAAGTCCTAAAATTTTTGTACTATCATTTAATATTTCCTTTTCATCCTTACCTTCATATGTCTCGATTTTCTTCATTAATTCCGAACTATTGCTGTTCCACTTTTGTAATTCAAATCCAGCCTTTCTTAACAAGGTTTTCATTTCAATATACAAAGTCCTGCCTTCTTCTATTGTGGAACACCCTGTCATTAAGTCATCCATATAATAACTTGTTGGTACTATTTCCGATGCTGTTGGAAATTCTTGTTTATAATCCAAGGCGACTTGATGCAAAGTCTTAACCGCCAAATAAGGTGCTGAAGCTGTACCAAAAGTTACGGTTAATAACTCATAATCTTGTATTTCTTCATCAGGTTCCTTCCGCCAAACTATTCTCTGGTATCTTACATTATCTTCGGCTACTCTCACTTGTCGGTACATTTTTACTATGTCTGCAGTAAGTGCTATCGGGTGAACTCTCCAGCGAAGAATGATATGCCGCAAATCCGACTGCAAGGTAGGTCCTATCATTAATGTATCATTGAGTGATACTCCCTTTTCATTCTTGCAGGACGCGTCGAACACTACGCGCACTTTTGATGTAGATTTATCCTCCCTTATGACGGCGTGATGAGGTAAGTAAGCGGCTTTATTTAAGTTTTTGTCCGGTTTCTGTACTCTTCTCATGTGGTTCAAATGTAAATATTCCTCTATAACCTTTGTGTAATTTTCTTTCAGATTTAAATTCTTCGCGAATTTTCTCTCTAATGCCTTGAATCTTCTTACAGCTATTTCTTTTATGTTACTATTTACACAGGCCGGTATTGCATCCTTAAATGGTAAAGTAACTATGTATCGTCCATCTTCGCCTCTTGAAGTAGAAGCTTTATAAAGCTCTTCACACCTTAATTCTTCCTCGGTTAAGATACTAGTTTGCGGAACTTGGTCTTCGATCTCCCAGAACTTCTTTAGTAGATCATTTTGGTCTACCGCTGTGTGCATAACTGTGATATTACCCGCGCTATCTTTATTTTCAACTTGTGTGACACCAGAAAGAATCCAACCTAATTTGGTACACTGTGCTACCATTGATCTACTGGGCGCTCTCTTAAGACCCTCTTTCAGTATCTTACTGTACACGTCTGCACCTAATAAAATATCTATCCTATTGGGTGTAGAAAACTGCGGGTCTGCCAGTGTAAGTTGCTCTAATTCAGACCAATCAAGATGGGCTACCTGTCTTTCCGGTATGTATGAGGTAATATTTTTCAAAACATATGCAGTAACTTCTAACATAAAACTGGGTTCTGTCATTGATTTTAACACCAAGGTTACAATTGAATTTGCTGTTGATTCGATGCTACCTAGACCAGAAACAACACTCTTAACCGGACTTTTCTTTAAACGTAAATATTGTGCCGTAGCTTCTGTGATAAAGGAAGCCTGGGATCCCTTTTTTTTTTTTTTTTTTTTTTTTTTTTTTTTTTTTTTTTTTTTTTTTTTTTTTTTTTTTTTTTTTTTGAGAAATGCTTTATGCATGCCCGTTCGTCGGGGGACGAGACGGGGTATGTGGGACTCCTGTCGGTGTATGACAGTATACCCACTAAAACTCAGCGGTGTTCCCTCGCACACTTGCGTCGGGGGGCAACGGGATCTGATGCGACTTCCGCTGCCCCGGACTAGTGCCGGCCCGCCTGACCTCGGCGGGCCTCGTCCCGGGGGGGAGTGAGGTGTAAAGCTCCCCCCGTTACGTCTGAGAGAGGCGCGCGTGGAACACTACGCGCCGCCGTCTCGGGTCCAGTGTGATCGGGGGCGACGGACGTCCCCGAATCCGTCGCCCCTGGACCTATTTAGGGGGGCCGGAAGAGGGCGTTGTCCGCCCTCTGCCGACGCCCGGTGCGTCTGCTGCGGGATGGGCGGGAGCTCGTCATCTCCCTCTCCCTTTCCGCAGCCTCCTTCTGCGACATGACGGTTTCGCAGAAGGACACCACCGCGTCCCAGGACTCTGCGCTGCCGACCATCGAGCGAACGACGGTCGGCAGCGACAGGTCTCCTCCCACCTCCGTAACGAGCGCACGGCGCGGCTCATCCCACGCGGCGCACTCGGCCAGCGTATGCCGCGCCGTGTCCTCCAGACAGTGGACGCAGTGATGGCACCGGGCGTCCGGCTCCCTGCTTATGCGACACAGGTACTTCCCGAAGCAGCCGTGCCCCGAGAGCACCTGCGTCGCCCGAAACGTCAGGGAGCCGTGCTTCCTCCCGAGCCAGTCGTCGAGTACTGGCCGGATCGCCTCGACCGTGTCGAGGCCGGCGGTAGGGAGCTCTAGCCTCCCCCGCCATTCCGCCACCATGACCTGTCGGAGCTGAGACCGGTACAGCGTGATCTGTCGCTGCACCAGCCTCTCGCCCCGATCATTGGCCTCCTCGCGCCACTGGTGCAGTGTCGCGAGGGTCTTCGCCTCCAGGTCCCACGGCGGGGATCCGGCCAGTACACAAGCCGCCTCGTAGGAGATCGTGCGATATCCCCGTATGACCCTGACGGCCATCGCTCTCTGCGGTCTGCGCAGAACAGCGATAGTGCGGGCCGTCAGGTCTGTCGCCCAAATCGGGGCCCCGTAAAGGGCCATCGATCGCACGATCCCCACGTACAACCGCCTACAGGCGGTGCTCGGGCCCCCCAGATTGGGAAGCAGCGTTGACAGCGCGCCCGCCGCGCCCATCAACTTGGGCACCAGCCGCTGAAAGTGGGGGCCGAAGTCCCAACGGCTGTCGAGCACCAATCCTAAGTACTTCATGGTTGACTCGACAGCGATCCGGACCCCACCGACCACAATGTGTGATCCCAACGGCGGCGCCCGTCGGGGGCCATGAAAAGCAATGGCCTCCGACTTGTTGAGGGCCACTTCCAGCCCCAGGCGTCGTATGCGGCTCACCACCTGTGAGACCGCAGCCGTAGCCAGCAACGCTGCCTCCCTGTACGAGCTCCCCCGAGCCGTGACCAGCGTGTCGTCCGCATAACACGTCAGGTCCACTCCCGGCGGGAGCTCGCACCGCAAAACCCAGTCGTACCCGATGTTCCACAGGGGTGGGCCCAGAACCGACCCCTGCGGAACACCGCACGACATCTCGCGACGGCCCGCGCCGTCGCGTCCCATGTAGGTGACACACCTTCCCGAAAGATAAGCCCCCACAATGTTGCGGAGGTAGGAAGGCACCCGATGGTATCGCAGGGCCTCCCTAATGCAACCCCAGGGCAGGGTGTTGAACGCGTTGGAGATGTCCAAGGACACCGCCAGCACCACCCCACCCTGGGACACCGCTTCCTCCGCCAGGACTCTCACCCTCATGATGGCGTCGATGGTGGAGCGCCCACGCCGGAAGCCAAACTGGCTGTCGGCCAGGTTCGGCCCCTCTGTACACAAGTGGCTGACGAGGCGATCTGCGATTACACGCTCGAGCATCTTGCCCGCCTCGTCCAGCAACACTATGGGCCGATAAGCCGACGACGAATCCGCCGGGCGCCCCGCCTTCCTGAGCAGGACCAGTCGACCAGTCTTCCACCTGCTAGGGAACTGGCCCCGCTCAAGGCACGCCGAGAAGAGTCCCCTCAGTGGGGGCTCCAGCTCCTTCAGGGCGAGGACTAGAGCGCGACCAGGCACTCCGTCGGGCCCCGGAGCAGTGTTTTTTGCCCGGAGCCGCATCACGGCCGCGCTCATCTCCGCCTGTGTCACCTCTGGGACGGTTTCGCTCTCCTCTTCTTCTTCCGACTCTGCAGCTGTGGGCAGAGCCATCGGCGGTGGCTCGTACTCGGCTCTCTCAGGGAAGAGAGCCGAGACCACTCGCTCCAGAAACTGTGGCTCGAGACCTTCCGTTAGCGGGGGCGCCCACGGCCGAAGTTTCCCTCGGACCGTGCGGTAAGGGCGCCCCCACGGATCCCCGTCTAGGGTCGCCAGCAGCTCCTCTCTGGAGCGCGTCTTTGACTCGCCGATGGCCAGCCACAGAGCCTCCTTCGCCGCGCGGTACACCTCATACAGCGCGGCTTCTTCGTCGGGATCCCGCAGACGTCTCCTCCGACATCGCATGTACGGGCGTCTGGCGTCTGCGCACTCGACGCGCAGCCGCTCTACCTCGACGCACCACCAGTACACGCGGCGCCTTGCGGACAGAGAGGAGACGCGTGGCATGGACGCGTCGCAGATTTGCGTCATCGCGTCGCTAAACCACTGAAGCCTGGGATCCCTGATCCAACAAGGCTCGAACTGTATGATAATTCGCCGTAGCGGTTTGAACCTTAACTAACGCAGTAGCTAGCAATACTTGATTAGGACTTACGATGTGTTTAGTCGACATACACGAGACCACTGGACTTACATCAGTTGGTGTATCATTGTTAGCTGAACTAGCAATTTGCTCCTCTTCTTTAGCCTTCTGTTCATAGTTAACATGTAAAAGTGTGTGGTGTTTCTTTTTGCAAATATGACATACTGATGATCTCCTACATTGATAAATTAAATGGTTGCCACCCAAACAATTGAAACAAATTTTATTCGATTGCACAAAGGCTCTTCTTTGATCAACACTAATCTTTGTGAACGGAATACAAAAGCATAGTTTATGGCTATCGCCGCAATATTCACAACTTATTTTCGTTTGACCAGATGGGCCAGGATCTTCGCTCCGAGCGAGCAAAGTCTTTTGACTAAAACCCCTTCTGTTCGCGAACCCGCTCGCCCCTGTCCCGATGTTTTCTGTGGTTCTATTTCAATTACATTCAAGCGCTCTAAATCTACTTTCTAAAAATGTCTTGAATTGTGATAGAGTTGGTGGCTCAGTTGGATCGTCCGCGTCAGAGGATATCTTCAACTCCCACTGCTTACGGGTTTCCGGGTCCAGTTTTGAAGAAACTACATAAATTACGATAATGTCTACAACGGTGTTCATGCTAAGACCTAGATTATTAAATGCATTCATGCAATCCGACGTTGTGTCCAATAACTGTTTTATGGTTACAGCTGATTCTGTATTAATTTGTTTTTGATTAAATAAACGTTGAAGAATTGAATTTGCTAAATGACGTTTGTTATTATATCTTTGTTCTAACTGCTCCCAACATACTGAGTAATTTCCAGCCGTTATTGGTATTTGTCGAAGTAATAGTTCTGCTTCGCCTGTCAGACATCCCTTTAAATAGTGAAGTTTTTGTACGTTGTCTAAGCCCTTTTCGGAATGTACTAACGATACAAAAAGGTCCCTAAAACTAGTCCATTCACTGTATCCGCCAGAAAATGAAGGTATGCTAATTTTTGGCAATCTGACGTTTGAAGATGTTGTAGTACAAGGTTCACTTATTTTACTGACAGACTTTAATTTATGAATACCATCTTTCAATTCTGATTTGTACGTTATATAAATTTCTTCAGTCTCATTGTGGCAGTCAGAAGTAAAGTAACTATGTTTTAGATCCGTTATTGTGGCAGTTTCAATCATTTTCTCATGCCTTTTATTAAATGTAGACCACTGTTCTTCTAAAGATTCTAATCTGGTTTCCATATAACCAAGAGTTATTCTTTCTTTGGGAGATTTTTTGAAATTAGTTCTCCCTTTCTCAATTGTGTTTTTTAAATTGTCTTGTAACTTGAATAAGGACTCCATATTTAACTATTAAAATGACTTAGTAAATAATTGAATAAAGCCACTAAACAATCAATAACAATAACTAACAAACTAGTGTACGGACTCAACCTAGTTGCAGTCGTAATTAAATAAATAGTTAGATCTTACTTGCAAACAACAATGTTAAAATTATTGTTATACACTTTCCACTTGAACATGCCACTGACACATAACTTCGCTGTAACACGTATTCGCCCGGCTCCGCTGCTCACGTACGCTCCCGGCTCCACTCGACTCGTACTCGCCCGGCTCCTCCACTCGACTCGTACTCGCCCGGCTCCTCCACTCGACTCGTACTCGCCCGGCTCCTCCACTCGACTTGAACTCGCCCGGCTCCACTCGACTCGTACTCGCCCGGCTCCTCCACTTGACTCGAACTCGCCCTGCTCCTCCGCTCCGTTCTGCTGCTCTGCGCCGCAAACTCCGGTGCTCGTTCTGGG
Source organism: Noctua fimbriata (assembly GCA_905163415.1). Classification (NCBI taxonomy): domain Eukaryota; kingdom Metazoa; phylum Arthropoda; class Insecta; order Lepidoptera; family Noctuidae; genus Noctua; species Noctua fimbriata. Next base: position 346,835 of record CAJHZP010000012.1, read on the forward strand.
TATTGAACCCGGTGCAACAACTCACCAGCACCTTGGTACCATCAGCAGCGATCCACTACTGTGTCGGCACCCTCTCCGGAACCACTCACTGTGACTATGTCACCTCCGACTCGAAGGACCAATGTTTAATTGGTCACGACGCACTTCCCTACTAGAACTTGTACTACTGCCAATCTGGCTGAGCGAAGGATATTCCAGGGATACTAATAAAACCACTGTCTATATCACAATCACATATAATGTAGTACTGAACTAACTAAACAAAAAATAATCGCGGAGGGTCATTAGATCGCGGAGAATCTTAACACCGCGATCTAGAAAATGGACTTAAACTAACAACGCCATCTGTGATCAGAAAAAGGAACTAATTTTCCTTTAGTAACAATTTTACGGCATTTTTTTGGCGACACTTGAACAGGTATACATCATAAATACAGGTCTTAAATAATTAAAATAAGTTCAGCTATGTCCCACCGTTGAGGCATACAATAATAAAATACAAATCAGAAGTTAAAACACAATTAGTCATATTAATCTCGATACATTATTAAAATATTCCAAATTATAAATACATACAAATTCAATTTTAAGTCATATTAGTCATAATTCATTATTACAAAAAAGAGGAAATACACAAGCAAACTTCAATGCCAAGAACTTGGCTTGGGGTTCTCGTTACACGGATGTGCGGGGTAGGATGGTGGAGGACTGGGCTCTGGAGACAGGCCTGGTCGTCCTAAATCGGGGTTCTGTCCCCACGTGCGTGCGGATGCGGGGCGAGTCGGTGGTGGACATATCGTTCGCTAGCCCCGCTCTGTCGCCGCGTGTCGTTGACTGGCGCGTCATGGAGGGGGTGGAGACCTATTCCGACCACCGGTACATCCGGTTCGACGTCTCCACCCAGACCTCAAGCGCGCCGGTCCTACAGGCCCCGAGTGGTCCGCGATGGGCGCTGAAGCAGCTGGACCGGGAGCTCCTCCTGGAAGCCTCGATCGTGCAGGCCTGGGTGTCATCACCGGCCAGGCCTGCCGACATCAACAACGAGGCGGGTTGGTTCCAGGAGGCCATGTCCGAGATTTGCGACGTGGCAATGCCCCGAGTTCGGCCAGGAAGCGCCCGACGTCAGGTGTACTGGTGGTCGCGGGAGCTGACGTCTCTACGTGAGGCGTGCGTTGCCGCGCGGCACCGGTACGCCAGGCATCGCAGGCTCCGCATCCGCCCTCCGGATGCGGCAGCCATTGAGGCGGAGCTTTACGAGGGGTACAGAGCGGCGAAGACCGCCCTCCAAGAGGCTGTCCGGCGGGCCAAGAACCTGGCCCGCGAGGAGATGCTGGAGTCTCTGAACGGAGATCCGTGGGGGCGCCCTTACAAGATGGTGCGGGACAAACTCCGCACCCGGGCCCCCCCGCTGACGCAGAGTCTCCGGCCTGAGCTCGTGGAGGACGTGGTGAGCGCTCTGTTCCCTTCGCGAGGGAGGCATCCTCCCCCGCCTATGGCTCCGCCGCCGCTTGCGGTGCCGGAAGCGGACCACACCGATGACGACGTTCCGGAGGTGACTGGGGTAGACCTGAGAGTGGCGGTACGCAGGCTGAAGGCCATTATTGTAAGCCATAACGGCGTAAGTCATCACTGATGCTGCGTCTGTAAATTTCTTTTCATAGTTCGCTAATCGGTATATTTCTATAATTGTAGAGTGAAAACGTTCTATGAGCCCCATAGAATTGGGATTATTAGGTGTACCTATGTGTAGTTTAATTTTGTGCAAGTCCGTCAGTTCTTTTAATAATTCATTATTAAATTCGGTTCCCGGATCAGAACTTATTTTCTGTGGTATACCGTAAAAAGAAAAGTATTTCATTAATGCTCTAACCACTTCGGGTGTGGAGCGAGATGCAATTTCTATCGCTTGTCCTAATTTGCTAAAGGCATCGATTAAAGTTAAATAGTATTTTGATTCTATACTGAACAGATCTATAAATATTTCCTGAAAGGGGGCGTTCTGGGTTTGTGTGATTTTGGAGAAATCTTTAATAAACCGTCTGTAATAACCCACAAAGCCTAAGAATCGCTTGATTTCAGTCTGTGTCCGTGGTAAGGGATATTTAAGAACTGCTTGTATTTTGTCGTTGTTTGGTCGTAGTCCGTTTTTAGTCAACGTGTGTCCTAAGTACTGCACTTCCTTACGTAAAAATTCGGACTTGTCTAACTGAACCTTCAAGTTAGTTTGACGAAGTCTATCGAAGACGGAACGTAATTTTTGAACATGCTCTACTATGCCATTTGAATATATTAGTATATCGTCTAAATAAACCAGGCAATGTATACCCTTTAGGCCTCTCAAGACATTATCGAGAGTCCTCTGAAAGGTTGCCGGAGCTGTTTTAAGACCAAATGGCATACGGAGGAATTCATAATGTCCATTCTGTGTGGAAAAGGCTGTTTTTTCACTGTCAGAAACTTCAATTTGGTGATATCCGGACGCTAAATCTAACGTGGTGAAGTAGTTGCTTTTGCCAAGTTTGTCAAATAAGTCGTATATATTAGGAAGTGGGTACTTGTCATCGATCGTTATGTCGTTGAGTCTGCGGTAATCTATTACCATTCTATATTTCACCTGACCGGAGGCATCTGCCTTTTTTGGTACCAAATGAACAGGTGCACTCCAGGGTGAATGTGATATAGATTGGATCCTCATTAATAGTCCGAATATGATGCTTAACTTGGTTTGTAAAAGTCAAAGGCAAGTCTTCACAGTAAAATATATCCTTATACTCGAAGCATAATTCACTAATCATTTCGTTTTCTTCTTGGTTGAGATGATGAAGTCTCAATTTCTGTAAGTTGGCTGTCAGTAACGAGTCAATGTCAATGTCAGTTAACCCAGTTGTGTTATTTACTATACATTCTTCAGAGAAGTTGGTAACTTTGAAAGGAGCGGTTATAGTTAGCCTTACTTCAAGGTCAGTAGCATTCTGAATTATAGTGGAGGCAAGGTAATTTTCACACTTTACAATTGCAGCTGGCATTCTAACACTTTCGTGAAACTGCGTGTAATCTAATATGGCATAACCATCTTTCTTATTTACGGGTAGCCTCACTTTATGTTCTGTACGAGGTTCAAGTTTAAGTTCATGGTCAGTGTTATAAATTATAGGAATATTAATATCGTTTATCTTTAAAATTCTATTCTTAAAACATATACTAGCATTAAGTTGAGACATAAGATCCATTCCAATCAATCCATCATATCTAATATCCACATCATAAATATAAAACTTATGATAACCATTTACTTTAAAAATTGAAAAAAGGGGAATATTAGCTACTTCATTATGTTCGCTCGTAGCATGTGTACTGGTAACTGTAAATGGTTCGTAGAATTTTGACTGTGGGAAATATTCATCAACTTTTCCAGGGCTTATGAAAGATCTAGTGCTTCCTGTATCCAACATAAATTTACCGTTTATGTCGGGAATGGTTATATAAGGATGTTTCAGATTAGCGTCAAACTTAAGTTCTATCATTTCGGGTGAACACGAATCAAATTTATGTGAAAATTTGGGACATCTTTAGAGTCTACTTTCTTTTCAGCTGAATGCGAATCATCAGCCTTTTCAATAGCTTTGGGAATTTCAGTATTTGGGTTCTGATCCACGCAATCGTTGTTAATGTACATATTTGTATAGTCATAGTCACAGTATCCTAGATAACATACACCATAATCATTGTAATTGGGGTCATAATAGTACTGTTCATTACAGGTATAAAGCTCGTTAACAGGAAAATTTTGTGGTTGCTTAACAGGTGCTGGAGCAGTTCTCATTGTTACGTCACGATCACCCAATAAATTGTTAGGGGGGCGGTGGCTCGAAGTTTGTGGGGCTCTATAGCCGAATTGTCCTACTTGAGGTCTATAACCGAATTGTACCGTTTGGGGTCCATAACCGAACTGTACTGGTTGGGGTCCATAACCGTATTGTGCTGCTTGAAGTCTATTACCGAATTGTTGAGGTTGTTTATTCCCAAGCTGTGGTAATTGCGGTCGAAAGCCTATTTGTTGATTCGGCATATTCGGACGTACAAAAACTTGGTTAGGTATACCGAATTTAAATTGAGTTTGATTTGCAGACGGCCTGTGGTAATTATGTTGCAATTGAGGTGCTGTAAAGGTAGGTTTCGGATTGTTTGAACTTGAATTAACGCCTTTTTCAGATGATGGCAATAACTGATGACCTTGTGGCCGATGTTGTAACATTTTACTGCGTAAATTATATTGTTCCTGGAAATTAACCTCTTCAAGGACAAATTGTAAGGCTTCTTCCAATGTACTAGGATTTTTCAATCGAACAATCCACACCATATGTTCCGGTAAATTGTACATAAAAACGTTAAGCGAAGTGTTATTATAAATTACATTCTTAGCTTCTCTTAACGTAGCGGAACCGTTCTGATTAACCTTAGATATTAAAATAGCACGAATATCTTGTATACGGCTGCAAAATTCTAAATATGACTCATTTGATTTAATTTTTAGGGTTTCGAGCTCAATTGCCACGCATTCCTCACTTCTGGGATCACCAAAATGTTGGATCATTAAAGATTTAAATTCAGAATAAGTTTCAAGGTCACCCCTTTCACTTAAAAGAGCCGCTGCTTTACCCTTTAATTTACTTGTAATATTCTGCATTAAAAATTCGTTTCGCTCTGAAGTCCCTTGATATTTTCCGATAACATATTCGCACTTTCGTAAAAATAAACTAAGTATATTAGTTTCACCATTAAATTCGGGAATTAATTTTAAAACATCTTGAGGTATCAAAGAATCTGGCAATTGCATCGGAAACGGAGTTTCAGAACGAATCGAAGGGGTCGCCCCTGCCGCCGCCGTCGCAGATAAAGGAATTTGACCTTGATTCATTTTAGACAAAATTAAAATGTAAAATTAAAAGATAAACCTCAATTTATCTTTTATATATATATTTATATATATAAAAGATAAACCTCAATCTATCGTTTTTTATGTAACCAGTATTTCTGATGAGATTATAAAATCACATTGTGGTTATATATTTAATTGACATCAAGTAACTGCTTGACTCAAAAACTTAATATAATTGTATTAAGTACTGTCTGTTAAGTATTTACAATTATTAGTAGGTTGTTTACCTTTTCTATTATTTCAATTCAATTAAATGGGGTAAAATAATGCTTTAAGACTGACAAAATACCGGTTTGTCACTGTATTAAAGGTTTGTGGTGAAATGGTACAGGTTTCGAAAAAAATAAAAAGAAGTGTAATAGTGTTTATTGGTTTATTCTTCAATAACAAGTAATATATTATCTAAATATGATGCTGGTGCTGTTAAATTCGTTTCATATCTAGCCCAGCCGAAGTCACCGAATAAAACGACGCTATCAATATCCATAAAACGAAGCCGAGGTAGATTTTTTATCGAACGGAAGAGCAAAATCGGAGAACACACTAAAACAGACGCAGACTGAATGAATGATTGACACTTGACAGTCTGGAGTCACCACTCACCCGATAGTTTTTTGGAATGTTTTTGACTTGGAGCTAAGTCTTTTGCCCAAATTAAATTAGAGCCATTACTTTATTAGATTTTTGCTTGAATTATATTTGTTTATTTGAAGCGTTGATTTATATTAAAAAAACCGCATATATATTATTAAACCGCAACACTAATAGTAGGTAGATATTAGTTATCATCGGTAACAAGTAACAACACTATCACAACGAATTAATAAATCGGCCAAAGGACGTGATTCTAGACCGTAATAAACTGCACTTTTAGTGCATGAATGAATGAATGAAACATACATTAATTATAAAAGGTACTAAGTACTGCAATGTAAACAAGAAGTCTTTTTTTTTCGTTTTTTTTTATCCAGTGCTTGCTAAGTTTCAAAATTAACAACTTAATTCTAGTTTTCATTTATTTGTACTATCTTGTAATTTACTTTATCTGGGCATTTCTGGGGCACAGATGGGCATGGTTCTTTTACGGTAGCGTCAAGTGGGAAATTATTTCCCAATATTTGATTAAGGGTTAAAATAACGTAAGGATAAGTTGCCAAGAGCAAGTGTAGAAACTCATAAACCAGCAACAACATAATTTTGGCGTCTAAATTATGTTGGTGCTTGTTTATGAAAGTTTAGAAAGCATGGCGTTACACATAATGGGACGTCACACTTGCTAAGCTTGATCTTGGATTGCTTATCCTTTATCTCTGTGCTACAATATCGGCATCTTTGATACGATCGCAGTTCCATTGGCATGTGATCGCCTACGTTAGAAAATCGAGTTTCTGGGGCAGTCACATGTCATCCTCTACAGCACGACCATGGATGATTACCTTAATTTTAATGCGGTACATATTCATGAAAAAATGTGTACTTTATTATACTAGTGTTGGCTATTATTTAGGTTGAGGGTAGGGGTGCGGCGGATGACAGTATAAAGGTGGTGTAGAAGGAGCGCGCGCCTCTTTCTGCTATCATCCGTCGTACGAGGAGGTCGTGAGTTTTTAATTTGTATTCTTCCTACGGCATTTGAGTACTTTCTTTTTGTTATGTTTTGATTGTTTATTTTTATTTGTTTTGTAAATTCTGATAATTTTAGGTTAAGTAAATTTTTTTTTTTTTTTTTTTAAATTAAATCCGCTTTTGATTCCTAAAATCAGAAGTGGGATAAAGAAAACATTCCCACTTTCATCCTGATTATTGTTCTCATCCATTTCTTAAAAGAAAATAACGTTTTCATTAATTTAAAAGTTACGAATATTATTTTCTTAGGAGGGTAGGTACTTTTCTTTGTTTACGTTCGTTAACTGTTATTTACATTAACTCTGTTTATGTTGACGTTTCATTTTGGTGTTATTTTTTTTACCTACGTTCCTTATAATTTTATAGTCATTTTACGTCTAGGTTTGTGTTGACGTTTTGTTTTGTTGTTTATAACCGAGTTTGAAACATGGATAAGCAGGGACGTTCACGTTCTCGTAATCGACGCTCGCCTGAGTCGCGTAGCAGGTGCCAGCGTAATAATCATTCTCCGAATAAACGTTCACGCGGCGGTAAACACTCGCATAGGCGTTCGCGGGATCGATCGCCTGAACCTCGGCGCTCGCGCAGTCACTCGCGTAGTTTCACACCGCGTTATCAACGCTCGCGTAACCGACGTTCTCCGGATCGACGTTCCGGAGGTCGACGCTCATGTAGCTACTCGCGCAGTCGCTCGCCGCATGCTAAGCGTGTACGCAGTCGTCGATCGGCTTCTCGGGGACGGCGTTCTCAGAGGTGTGACTCCCGAGATTGCCGTTCTCGTGATCGAAGATGTCGTCGTGATAAGTACTCACCATATCGTGCTACTAATGTTAACCGCAGAGAGAGATCTTCACGGTCTGTGCGTACGCCTCCCTTGTCGCCATTGCAGAGAAATTCTGACTCTTTAAATACTGTGCTCTCACGTTTGGAGGCGCTAGAGAGGCGTTCGCATGCCGCAGTTTCAACTGAGCCTGCCGCTGGACCAGGCACGGAACAAATTGTTGAAGCGATACATTCGTTAAAATCTGTCGGTACTAGTCATTATTACGTCTCAAATTTTGATCCCAGTATTCACGACGTTGATACATGGTTTAGTGAAGTCGATAGGGCTAAACTTGCCAATAAATGGAGTGACCACGAATGTCTTTCACGCATAGGGAATTGTCTAAAAGGTGATGCTAAATCATGGCTCAATGAGTGGGTATCAAATGATAGAACGTGGACAAACTTTGAAATTGATTTTAAACCTTTGTGCATTAAAAGAATAGATTCGGCGGGTATTTTGTTTGAAGTAATGTCTACTAACTCGGATAAGTACCGTACTTATGCCGAATATGCACGGAAGTCACTATTGCGGTTGCGTATCGTAAAAGGTCTTAACGATGATCTAATCACAGAGATTGTTTTGAGAGGAATAACTGATCCTCAAGTGAAGGCAACAGCGACGAATGCTAACTTAAAACCAGTTGATTTGGTCAATTATCTGTCTACTTTTGTGAAACCTATCAAAACTGCAGCTGTAGATACAAGTAAACGCACAAATCACCATTTTTCTGTCAATAGGGACAAGAACAAATCACAAGGTTTTAAGAAAGTTCAAACCAAGTGTTACAGTGGTGGTGAGCCTGGACACAGGCAAATTTCGTGCCCAAAACGACCTAAGTCTAGTGCCAATACCGATTCAGGATCGAAACCATCTTCAGTTTCAAGTGAAATCACGTGCGCTTATTGCAAAAAACCGGGTCATGACATAAAATCATGTTTTGCCAAACAACGTGTTGATGAGCAACGTAATAATAAAAAAAGTTAACTTCTGCTCGGCTCCTTTGCAAAAGCGCAGTGATATTGTCGTAGGTGTCATTCAGGGCATTCCAGTAGACATTTTAATCGACAGTGGCGCCATTGGTGTATCATTGATATAGTCTTCAATTGTGACATATTTTTCTTGTGCCAAGAAAACTACTAACTGTCAAATAAAGGGGGTAGGTGAGTCAGTCACTCAAATTGATTCATATGTGACACTTACAATCGAATTGGAAGGTATCTCACTGCAGGTAGATTTGTTGGTAGTTCCGAGCGAATGTATGAACGCTCCCGTTGTTATCGGTACAGATGTGCTTAATGGGGATGGCGTTGTTTACATACGAACTAAGAATACTCAACGCATTATTCGCGATTCAAATGCATTGGCTGTAGTAAAATCGCTGCGGCACTTTCGGCACTACTTAGTTGGTTCGCGTTTCACGGTAGTTACAGACTGTAGTAGCCATATTACTTGGTTTACCAAATGAACTACTACGACTTACTTTTTTTTTTTTGATGGTTTTTTTGTTTTTTTTTTTTTATTCATGAGGTGTATACTTTGTAATAGTGTGGAATGTATTGTTGTAAGTAAAAGACCAGTATGGTAACCAGTGACACCTAGCAACTGGATATTTGTCACATTGAGTGCGTAAATAGGCTCCTAGGTGTTTATGTGAGTTCTCTAAGGATCCTATAGTTTGATGATGGTAAGATGTAGAATTGAGTTTTTCTATTCCTAGTAACTTGCATACTTCTGTCATCGTAGAAGACATGAATTCGGTGCCTCTATCTGTTAATATTGTATTTGGAATACCGAACCTTAATATAAAGTTATTTACTAGTGCTCTGGCTACTGTTTTACTTTCCTTATTAGGTAATGGATATACCTCTACGAACTTACTTAAGTCACACTGAATACTTAATATATACGAATTACCTTCTAAGTCCTTATCTAATGGGCCCACTATATCTAAGAATATTTTTTGAAAAGCCGAGGTCGCCGTTGTTGTGACAACCATAGGCTGAATGGTATTACGACCATATTTCATTTTTTGACATGTATCACATTTTTTTATAAATTCTCTTACGTCTCGTTCTAGTTCTGGCCAGTAAAATGATCGTCTGATATTATTTATAATTCTACGTACCCCTGCATGACCAGCAGTAGGTAATAGGTGATAGTCATTTAAAATAAATTATTTTTCGTCTTGTATCTCTATTCTTTTAATACCTCGTAAAATGTGTATTATAGGGCCTTCGTATTTACTCGAGTTGTTAACTTCTTTGAGAAGTTCTTTGATGAATAACGAGTTTTCTTCTCTTTTTATTAAGCAAATCTCGTTTACTTTTATTGATTTACAAAAATCACATAATTTTTTCACAAATTCGGCTCGCGTAAATTGTGAATGAAAATCATGGTTAATGTATATAATATTTTTACTTGGTATAAATATGAAACATTATTTTTCAAATTTATCTTTATATTTCTTCAATTGTTTTATTTCATTTCCCTTATCAAAAGTAATTTCAACTGGTTCATTTGGAATCCTTAATATTTCCACGACTCTGGGCTGATCAAACCTTTCATCTGTGGCTTTACTAGAGATTACCAATTCCTTATTTTTTTTTCTTTCTATCATTTCCTGTTCTCTCAATTTTTGTCCTCTCGTCATTACAATCATACTCTTTTAATTCATCTGAAGTGATTGTTATACGCGATAGTGCATCCGCTACTACGTTATTTTTACCTTTTATATAAGTAATATTGAAGTCATAGGGTGCTTTTATAATTTGCCGTTTCACGGCACGGCACGATATTACCGTGGACGAGATAGAAGTTTTGTGGCAGTGGACGGCATGCCGTGCCGTAGGGTGATTTTATAATTCGCCGTGAAATTATTACGCTTTGCGCGTCTTCAAAGTGCAGACATGTTCTCGAAGAGACAGCGACTACTTATGCTCTATTTGTTATATTTAAGACGTAAAAAAAGATATATTACTAGAAAGTATTGGCAACATCCGCTTTTAAAAGTAAAATATTTAGAAGGGTCATACTACACGCTATTTGATAAGCTCAAGGAAGACCCAAATAAGTTTTTCAATTATTTTCGGATGTCAACAAAATCGTTTTATTACATACTTTCTCATCTGAGTAATGATTTAAAAGCTCGCCGAACACACGTATCGCTACCTCCTGAAGAAGCACTAGCCGTCACATTGAGGTAAGTAATATGAAAATATTTTTTACTAGTTGATAAAAAAATAAAAAAAAATAAAATAATATTATTATTATTAAATAATATTAATAGTTAAAATATTTTTTACTAGATGATTGAACTAACCGGAAGATTTTGTCCTAAAAGTCAATTTTATTGTAATTTTAAAACTTAGACAACGTGATAAAAAACACGTGAAAAGAGCTTCCTGCCAGTTCCATCAATAGACAACAATTACCTAGAAAAGGGCATAGTCAGGTTAATGGAAAATAAAAATTACCTTAATTAATTATTGTAATCAGTGTTTTATAATTCACTTATGAACTTAGTACATAGTAATAATCATACATCATCGTAAGTTATTTTATTAAAAAAAAATTGATACACATTTGGATCCACTCGTTCCGTTTGTATATCATCTTCCTTTGATGAGCCATTTATGTGTTGAATGTCGTGTATAATTATGTTTGGTGATTCTTGGATTGAACGTGGATTTAGTGATGTAAAATTATATTTATACGGTGCTTCATCTTCGCTGTCGTTTGGTGGACGATGAATTTGAGCATCGTGATAAATCAAGTTTGTGATTGTGAAGATTCTTGAGTCAGGAACTGTTGGTCGTTTCGAGGCACTGTAGACTGGGATGTAGATGGCTGTGGGTTTTTTATCATAAAAGGCGTTTGCAAAGTTTGATTTTGGTTATTCTTTGTTGTTGGATCTTGTGTGGTTCCCTTATAATATGTCCTTTCATCGTTAGCTTTAGATTTAGATAGTGTATAAGTATCAGGGGTACTCCTTGCTTGACCGCGATTTTGTTTAATTTTTTTATAGAATTTAATATATCCATTTGTAAATCAATTTTCTCGCTCTCAGACATATCGCTTAAATATGGAACAAAGGATACAAAGAATTTATCGTCAGGAGATGTGTGTCTTTCTGGCTTTTTCAATTCTTCAATTATTTGCGATTCAATATTTTCTAATTTTCTTGACGACATTGTAACTTTCTTAGTCTTCTTTTTGCTTGGTGAACGATTTGTGTCGTCATCAATATATTCATCATCAATACAGTCTGTTTTATTATTTGCTGCAGAAGTACTATCTTGCCCAGTCAACGAGCTGTCAGTGTTACTAAGTGAATCTGTAGTATTTTCTTTCTGGCTGCATTTTAACAAAAATTGGAGATGATGTGCATAGACGTATGTTTTTTTAGATCCTTGCCCTGACTTTGTTTTTAGGGATTTAAGAAAGGCATCTTTTATATTAATCCACTTCGTTGTAATTTTTTCACCTAAAACAGAAAAATAGGTTAATGAATAAATGAATATTCTGTTCCAGATACCTAGCAACTGGTTCAACATTGACGGATATGTACTACAATTACCGAATTGGCGTTGCGACTCTCAGCCAAATAATAAGATACGTTTGTCAGAAAATATGGATTTTATTAAAACATCGACATCTTCCAAAACCAACAAAAGAGAAGTGGCAAAAGATTGCAAATGGCTTCAAAAAAAAATGCTCATTTTCCATTTTGCTTAGGAGCAATCGACGGGAAACATATCCGAGTACAAAATTTTCACACAGGTGCATTACATTATAATTACAAAGGATATTATTCCATTGTCCTTATCGCTATATGTGACTCTGAATACAAAGGAGAAACCCGTTTCTGGGCCTAACCGTTACACGAATCAGATATGCACCAAAAAAATCTACTATTTTGCCTAATTAACCCATTTAAATCTTAGCCTCAATTACAATGGCCAAGTCTAAAAAATAGATAGATTTCTATTTTATTGTTTTAAACAACCTTTGTAAACCGTTACAGCACTTATTTCATTATACGTCACTTACTTCGCAAACTTTTAATTATAACCATAGAGCGTACCTTAGGAATATGATCGATTTAGTGGATATCGATAGTTACAAATAATTGATGAATACTCCACTGTTTTAGTATAATTGTTTTTTAGATATTGAACTCAATGTAAAACAAAAAAAATCTGGAATCTAATTGATTTTTTAAGTAAGCACCATTAAAAATCATTAAAAGAAATAAATAATCGATAAAATCGATTGCAACGCGGATGGCACATGGATTACACTAGTTAACGGCAAATGTCAATGTCAACGTCTGTCAAGTCAATTGTCATGCCTAGATGTTTATTTATCAAATGTCATTCGCTTTTCGTATCTTTGCGCAAATGAATGTTTTCTTCGTTTCTCGAGATTTATTGCAATATTATTTCATAAGACCTCTGCTCGAATATTGGACTCCGAAATTGATTGCCTTCTGACTGACCCTCGCTTGAACAGTGGACCCCGTACCCTGCCATCCCTGCTGATTTTTGCTGGAAAGCCGGATCTGAATATTGCTCTTTTGACGACTGGTTAATACGACATCATGAGCCTGTTCATTAATTGCGGAATAGCAACGGACCGCTGCAACACAATAGGCAACACAATAGGAAGGCGAAGATTGGAAGATGAAATGATTCTTTCAATTGTACAGGAATGGGTCGCGCCTCAATCGGTTAGTATCCGATATTTCTATAACGTACTGAACCTGCATAGTTAATTACGGCCTATTCCCTCTCTCAGAGAGGAGGCCTGTGTCGTTGCAGTGGGAATACATTCCCACTGCAATGACACAGGCCGCTTATGTTTACCCAAATGTGCCACTTAGATGCTTATTGCTAAATGCTAGTGCTAGAACTAAGAGTCAAATGATAAATGTTTGCTTCAGGTAAATGAAAATGACTTTATCTGCCAAGTTTGCTGGAATCATGCCACTGCTGTATCTCTTAACGAAAATTGACCAGAAGAGAGTGAATAGATGTGGATAGGACACCGACGAGTGTGTATTCACTGTGGACGTTCTCTTCTGAGAAGAGTTCGTTGCCATCAGCTTAGGACTTGTACAGTGCAAGAACGCAGAATACTCGAAGTTATAAGAGAATGGATCCTACCACACACGGTTGTTATTCATGTTTTATTAATAACATTTTTTAGTTTAGTTTTGATAACAAGGACAATATAAAATGTTATTTGGGATGCTTAAACATTTAAGTGAAATAGAGAGACAATGTGATAACGGTTAAACTCCTACATCAGGATTTCTCAATTGCAGGATTTAGATCAGTCCTTTTCAAAGTGGGCAATAACACATCCAACATCTTTGGCGTAAAGGCACCCTTTAATGTAAAAAAAATATTTTCAGGTGGGTGCTTTAAGTGTTGTCTGTCACTCTTGTTGGGTGCGGGCAAATAGAGCATCCCGGCATTTCCAATCAGGCCCCTCAACATCTGGTGCAACTTCATCAGCTGTCAATGAGCCAAATAGTCAGGACATTCCTCATTTAGAAGAACAAGGCAAGAAACTTATTCTGCACCAAGGGTGGTCAATTACCTCCTGCACAATTCCTAGATTCTGTGTTATTATACTATGATAATCCTAATGAAGAAGGTGATTAATAAAACCCTATCTCAATTATGCGTTTTTTTATTTCAATATACCTATTATTGCAATCTCAGATTACTGTAATCTGAGAGAGCCACAAATCCCCTAGTAGGTAGTAGATACAATGTTAACAAATGCAAGCCAGTAGTAATGTACGTGGGTCTTGTCTAATAAACATAGTTTTCAGCTGAGGTTTTCAGTAACATCAATCAGATTAGTCTGAATTCACCGCTTTTTATGTAAGTACCTAAAACCTCATTATGATAGGCTGCAGGTGCTGCAGCTCAGTGCATGTGCGTTCCAGATTTACCTACGTAGAAAACAACACCTCAAAAATGTAATTTTATAATTAAATAACTCGTAAAATAAAATAACCTAAAATGTAAACATTGTCTGATTTTACCAATTTGGCCATTGCTGGGAGACGTGAAAATTGGGCTAGTGAAACCTTTATAGATGCTCTAATTTATGGCAAAATTTCAGCCTTGTAACGCCAGGCCCAAGTTTCTATGGAGTTTGGGTTTCTCCTTTATATATGTCGATACTGGAGCATACAGAAAAGATTGTGATTCTGCCACTTTTCAGAATACATCTTTTTGGAAACTATTGAATAGTCATGATCTAGAAATACCAAACCCACAGAGTCTGCCACCAGAAAATTTGAAAGTTCCGTACAGTTTTGTCGCAGATGCAGCTTTTCCAGAAAACGAGCAAATTTTAAAACCGTATGGTGGACATAACCTGAGTGTGAAACAACGAGTCTTTAATTACAGACTTTCTCGAGCGCGGCAATACGTCGAATGTGCATTCGGAATACTATGCAATAAATGGCGTATATTGCATCGGCCACTAAATGTATCGAAAATGTTTAGCATGGATATAGTAAATGCCTGTGTTGTACTTCATAATATTGTCAGAGAGTATGATGGATTTTTCGCAAAAGACTACATCATTTCAAATAACCAAGACGGATTCACCAGTTTATCCTCAAGTAAAACAAAATCAACACACAAATCAGTACGTGGTGTCCGCACATGTTTTGCGAATTATTTTATTTCCAATGAAGGTTCTTTGCCCTGGCAACTACAAAAGATATAAACATATTCAACATTTTATTCAGTCAAAAATAAAAAAATATACCTTACCAACTTGTTTCTTTTCATTCGTAGTTAATTCATCATATCCTTCGTCCAAGAAACGGAATATTTCGTTCCATGCCTTTTGTTTAACAATTTTATCTTTATAAGCTTCTAACGTTTTATCCCATAGGCATGGTCTTGATTCAACAAGTTCCAATAAAGTCACCACATCGTATTTAAATAACGCCATTTTGCTTGTACTATTTGTGCAAAACTGAAGCGGCCGCCGCCCTGCCACCCGCGCCTCTTGGCTACGCACGCACACATACAAATTTCTTGTACGCACACACTACATTCTCAACAATGCCGCGACGATTTGATAGGGAGCGCAGTATGCTACGGCAACGGCACGGTAGATCGTTGCTGTTCACGGCGTGCCGTTGCCGTGGACGGTAAATTAAAAGCGTTTGCATACAAATGCATACATTTTGCTTTCCTACTTTACCGTGACGATAAAAACGTGCCGTGCCACGGTAAATTATAAAAGCACCCATACTCTTCTAAGGCTAATCTGAATTTTAAAAGTCTACTTGAAGGATCTTTCATTCCGAATAGATATAATAAAGGTTTGTGATCCGTCATAATAGTGAATTTCCTTCCAAACAGATACGGTCTAAAGTATTTCACTCCCCATACTATTGCTACTAGTTCTTTTTGTATAGTTGGGTAATTTTTCTCAGCTTTGTTCAATGGTTTGCTTGAGTAAGCTACTGGTCTCATATTTTTGTTGCATAAAACTGCTCCTACTGGTATATTTGATGCATCTGTTTGTAATATAAATTCATTTTTATCAGAAAAATCTGGATATTGCAGGATTGGTTGTGACATAAGTGCATTTTTTAGTATTTTAAATGCTTGCACACATTCGGATGTCCATACAAATGGTACATTTTTACGTAGAAGGTTATTTAACGGAATAGTTATATCTGCAAATTTATTAATGAATTTCCTGTAATAATTGCAAAATGCAACAAAACGTCTAAGCTCATCTGCATTTGTTGGTACTGGGTATTCTTTAATTACTTTTATTTTATCAGGGTCAGGTGCAACTCCATCTTTTGAAACTACATGACCTAAGTATAAAAGTTCTGTCTGTAGGAAATTACATTTTTTTGGATTTAATTTTAAGTTAACTTTACGTAGCCTTTCAAATACGTCAATGAGGTTTTTGTTATGTAGTTCTATTGATCTACCAAATACTACAAGGTCATCTAAATAAATGAAGCATTTGTCTAAATTAAGTCCTGACATTGCTATGGTCATAATCCGTGAAAAAGAACTTGGACTAATTTTCAGTCCCATGGGTAATCGTTTCATTTGGTATTGCCCGGTGTTTGTACAAAAACTAGTTACTTTTCGGCTGTCTTCTGACAAAACCACCTGATAATAAGAATTACTTAAGTCTAAATGTGAAAAATATACTGCTCCCGACAACGAATCTAATATCTCAACTATGTTCGGTAGTGGAAATCTGTCATCTTGTATTTTGTTGTTGAGTTTACGATAGTCAATTACTAATCTCCAATTTTTATTTCCTGGTTTAGTCGGCTTTTTAGGTACTAACAAGATTGGGCTGGACCACTCACTACTAGCTTCTTCTATAATGTCATCTTTTAATAATTTTCGAATTTGGCGATCTATTTCAGGCTTTAGACTATTTGGGGTTCGATAGGGCTTTACATAAACTGGATTAGTGTTTGGCTTTAAATGTATGCATTGTTTATAAATGTTTATAGTTGTAAGCTTATCGCCTGGTAGGTGAAATATGTCACTGTACTTACAACATAATGACGCAATGCTACTCCGTTCGCTGGAATGTAAGTGATCAAGTTTCAATAATTGTAATAATGTTCGAGCTCTTTCTGCATTAGTATTAGTCTTACTGAATGTTTTGTAATCTTTTAATGGATGAATATTTGGCTGGAATATTGGTATGGTTATTGATTGTTCACTTGTGTTAAGTATTTGTATAGGAATAACATTATTTTCTGGTTTAACTATTAGTCCTGCTAAAAAAATATTTTCTTGTAACTCTTTGGGATAAATGACAAAATCATCTGTAACTGTTTCTTTTAACTGAATATAATGAATTGATTCACTTCGCGCTGGTATAGTGATATAACTCGCGGATACTTTTGGTGACGTAAATATAGGTAAATAACAATAAGTGTTTAGTTGTTTTAATCTTAAATTTGAATTCTCCAAGTCAATGTTCGTATTGAACTTCGTCAAAAAGTCCAATCCAATAATACCATCTCCTTTACAAGGTAATTTATCAAATATATAAAACTTATGGTTGCAAATTGAACCATCATGTAATTGTAGGTCTAGATAAACGTAATCTTTTGAATAAATCTTCCCACCTATACCATTTATAAGAATGTTATCGCAGTGCACTTCTGCGAACTCTGATACCGCTTGTGACCGTACAGCGGAAATTGACGCTCCCGTATCAAGTAACCAATAGCATTCCTTATTATATAAATTCATAGAAACGTACCTTATATTTTCGCTTAATGTTAATATGTACTCTTTATTCACGAAAAAACGTTTTATTATCTGGTTCCGATTTATTTTGTTGTGTATCGTCCGACTTCTTGGGTTGAGCAGAATAAACATTCTGGCGACCTCGAGGGTTTTGACTATAATTTCCTCGAAACGAACGAGCTCCGCTTCTTCCTCTTACATTAGTCTGTGCACGGTTATTATAAAACCCTTGGTTATAATAAGTTCCTCTGTGTGGTCGGCTAGGCCGATTTTGATTAAACTTTGTACGTGTACCTTGCTGATGAAAGCCTCGGTGCCCGCGTACTGGCCTACCTCTATAATTATTCCTAGATTTACCCTGCATGTTGAGCACAGCGTGGGACGTCTGGGGCTGCGCCAGCTCCTCATCCTCTGCTGCACGCACGGCATCTTTTAGATTTGCGTAATTTCTAGCTGCAATAATCGTGCTTAAACGTCTATTTCGCAACCCGTCGGCAAACTTTTTTATTGCCAACTGTTCATTTATGGGCCTTAAAATCTCGTTTGCTTTTTCATTAGAATTCGCCTGCGAGATTGTAAGGTTCACAAAGAGGTCTTCAATTTTTTCACCGAATTGCGAAATCGATAATCCTTCCTGAGAAATATTATTTAATTGAGTTATCAAAGAGATTGCAGACTTCTTAGGCAATAAGTATTGTTTTATATCGTGAATCAAATCATCACAACATGCATAGCTGGATTTTAGCTTCAATTTTGCATTTCTGGTCAACCTAGTCTTAAGTACAAAAATAATTAAATGATTTTTGCAATCCTTACTTTTAAGAAAACTGTCGTACATCTCTCATCTATTCCTTCAATGATTTTTTCCAACGTCTCATCTTTGTTGTCCATTACCGGCACTAAAGTAGTTGCCGTTTTAAATCAAATGTTTCCATTTTTGCTATATCATATACCTCCCTTTCAGAACTAGTCTCTGGTAAACTTTTGCTTAGCTCTATATTTTGTGTATAAGTTTTTATTTTTTCGTATACTAACAATATTTTATCTGTTAGGGTTTCCTTAATACGTACTGATAAAATAATTAGGGCTTGTTTCTTGCTCACTTGCAAGTTTAATTAACTGCTTAAACTCCTCATAATATTGTTCCGCTAACACTAGTTTACTCAACGTGCTATCCCTATATTTATCTCTCCTTTCACTTCCTAATTTTCTTAAATCTATCTGAATTTTTCTAACTTCGAGCAAATATTTTCCAAATGCAATTCCATAGGATTCTAAAGACGACATATCAAATTAAAAAAAAATGTCAAAGGAAAAGATAATAATAAAAATAAAAATATATCTGATATATATACGACACGGCTGGCAGGGTCGCCATGAGGTGTGGTTACGGAGGCAACAAATAAGATACGTGTGTTCAGCGCAACGTTCCCTTTATTACTAACTCTCTAATATTACAGTTATGAATAATGCCTTATATAGTTATGAATATAGTTATAATGTATGCTACTAGGTACTACTCCACACACAATATAGGATTGAGTGAGTATCGGTGAGGTCTTCGAATCCAGAACAGCCACCAGCGCCCTATTTTTGTTATGCATGGGCAAACAAGGTATGCGTGGTCTAAGGTCGGGTTGCATGAACCGATATTCTTGAATCGCACTCTCCAAAGCACTCCTCATTTCCTCATTGCACTGGGTACTTACATTAGTAACCATGTCATTACTCACGTCATTAGCGCGATTAGGTACTGTGGTAGTACCACAGGCTGTTCCGACGGGGTAATGACGTGGCTACTCTGCATTTCAGTTCGCAGGCGATCAAGTACAGTGTCATCCAACATACGATGCATCCGAACAAGGTACGCGGTCAGGTTGTTTCCTCCCTCTGTAGCCCCATAATATGAGCGCATGACGTTTTCATTGATGCATTGCGTCCATCGCATGCGCTGCACACTCCCGCCGGGAGCTGGACCCTATCAGAGACCGGTGGGCCTCGAGGTCCTAAACTGTCCAGCGGTCGGCGTCCTCCCCGTCGACGAACAGGTGGTGGCGTCGTCGGCGGAGAGAAATATTAGTCGCTCGAGCTCGACGCAACTGCCACGGCCGGTGTCACAGCACTCACAATGGGACTGGGTTCCGGCGGCGGCGAGGCGGAGCTGAGCGACGGGTCTGGAGGCGACAGGCGTGCGCGTTGTGCAGCTGATCTCGTCAACATATCTTCATTGTTTTTATGTATCTACCAAAATTTTCTGACAGACACAATGACACATTGTGTCAAATCAATGGTGTGGTTTTTTCTTTCGTATTCTATTTATTTTCATTTGCATTTTGGTGTTTCTTCTTTGATTTTTGTAATAAAATTGCTATTATAAAACGGTGGTATGGTTCAAATCTTCCGGTATAAATTTTAAGTAATTAAAAGAATATTGGTCAATCTGATATTTGTTTGATGTAAGTGTTGCCAGCAATGAATACAATTATTACTGTTCAGGGCGATAAGGTGTATTTTTGCTTGTGGGTTGTGTTGCGAATAAGGAGACGTGTGGACTGTTTTAACTTTGATTTAATACTGGTTTTTTTACATGTGTCGGGTTAAACTAAGTGGACTGTATAAAGATATATGTATAGGTAGGTAATTAGCCGTTGCGTTGTGCTGCTGTTTAGTTTCGGTTTGAACATTCCGCCCACCAAAGAACGCAGTTCTTTAACATAAGTAACTCAAAATTAACTAATACTAATTTGAACTATGGATACTAGTAGTAGGAACTATTCAAATACAACCAGCAACCAACGAATCGAACAAGGCAAAGTAGCAAAACTAAATAAAGTAGATTTACAATGTTTCTTACTTGATGGGCGACAAATTATAACATTACAACATTTACTGAAAATAAATTAATTACAGACAAGTGTGCTTTCATTGAAACGTTAAAGATACAACCGCCCACCGTACTATCTTATATTTAAAAAATAGTTCGAATCTGTGTACTGAACATCTCTTAGACATTAAAGTGTGATATAGCTCAAAATAACAACGTTAACACAGGTGAGTATGTATACCTTATACACAATATTTAGTATACATTTAAAAAAGATTTTGAAATCTTAACTAGATAAGTAATTAGGTATTTTATACGTTTTGCTTTATGAAGTTTTAAATACAGCTAACATCAACACATTATTTTAGTAGAATTAGACTTTGTTATGACACATATTTTACTCACAGGTCTTTTAAGAATTCCATTTTTACATTTAATTGACACGACACGAGAAATATTATCAGGACCCACATGTTTTTGTAGAATTCTACCCATTATCCATTTACTAGGAGGAATATTGTCCTCTTTTAAAAGCACTATGTCATCGATTTCTGGTTCAGCATTTCTTGTATTCCATTTGTACCTTTGATTAAGATTAACAAGATATTCTTTGTACCACCTGTTCCAGAAATCGTTGACCATTTTTTGTGTTAGTCGCCATCTCTCGTGGTAAGTAATATTAGGTTGCGTGTAATTCTCGTCAGCTAAGTTCAGTAATGGCTCACCAACTAAAAAATGACCTGGGGTCAGTGGGAGAGGATCATTGAGGTCGTCATTTAGAACACTTATCGGTCGCGAGTTGAGGCAAGCCTCTACTTGCGCTAATACTGTAGACAATTCTTCATAAGTTAGTGTCGTGTCCCCGATTACTCGCTTTAGGTGAGTCTTCGTACTGCGCACCCCAGCTTCCCACAGCCCTCCAAAATTTGGTGCGTGCGGAGGTATAAAATGCCACGTAGTGCGTTCAAGGGTTAACAATTGGGTTATCTCACTAGGGATTGATGACATGGCTTTGTCGAACATTTCTCTTAACTGCTTATTTGCGCCAACGAAATTAGTGCCATTATCACTATAAAGGTCATTACAGTGTCCTCGTCTTGACGTAAATCTCCTAAAGGCTGCGATGAAACCTTTTGCTGTCAAATCTGTCACTGCTTCTAGATGAATAGCTCGGGTCACCATGCAAACAAATAAACAAATATATCCTTTATAGGACCTTGCTCCTCTACCTGGTGAAAATCTAATATTAATGGGTCCCGCGTAGTCTACTCCAGCCGATCTGAAGGGCTTGTTAGGTTTCACTCTCACCTCTGGTAGTTGGCCCATCAATTGTGTGGTGTTTTTCGCAGAGTATCGAACACAAGTGACACATTCGCGATAACATCGTTTTGTTTCGTCTTTAGCTCGCAGTATCCAATATTTTGACCTTAAATAATTAAGCATTATTTGTGGTCCACCGTGCATTGTCTTTTTATGAGCATCTTTAATTATTAGCCGGCTAAGATGACTCTTAGCCGGTAAAACTACCGGGTGCTGTGTCTCGTATGGTGCTTGAGACTGCTGTATACGTCCGCTGGCTCTTAATATTCCATTCTCATCAAGAATTGGACAAAGAGATCGGAGTTTGCTTCTTCTAGGTACACATCCCTTAGATTTTAATTGTTTTATTTCTTGTATAAATTCCTTGCTCTGAACTTGTCTTATGCACATCTCTAACGTTTCGGTTATTTCTTTTAAAGTTACATATTTAGTGAATGTTTGTCGAGTTTCCTTAGGTAGTTTTAGGTTTATCAATCTTCTACAGTATGATATGATTCTCAACATTATTGTTAAGTTGGAAAACTTAGCCCAAACAAAATCCTCTTCTGTATTTATAGAGGCATTTAATACCTTAACTTTTTCCTCCTCTTGTGTGTCCTCAATAGTATCGTCTGTGCTCGAGTGTACGCGTAGTGAAGACAGCCAGTCTGGTCCGTTCCACCACAATGTATGGTTTATCAAATCTGACGCTTGAAGTCCTCTCGACGCGCAGTCTGCTGGATTCACTTCCGTAGCAACATGTCCCCACTGGTCATAATCTAAGATATTCAGTATATCTGATACTCTATTACTTACGAATGTTGTCCATCGACTCGACCCACCCTTTAGCCAAGCGAGGACTATTGATGAGTCAGTCCAGGCGTATAAATTAGACTTAGGTATACTCATCACTTGAGCTATCTCGAAAATTAATTTTGTGCCCAATACTGCGCCACAAAGTTCTAGCCTGGGTATTGAAAGCTGTTTCTCAATAGGGGCGACTCTAGTTTTAGCAGAAATGAGATTAACGTATACTCCGTTTTCGTCAACAACACGCAGGTATACTGCTGCTCCATATGCCAGTTGCGAGGCGTCTGCGAAGACATGCAGCTCTGTCTTAGCTGTAGAAGAGTAGTGTAACCATCTCGGTATGCTTACTCGTTTAATATGTATCAAATTCCCTCTGTAACGTAACCACTCCTCTAACAGCTCTCCACGTACAACGTCATCCCATTCCAGCCTTGACCTCCATAATTTTTGTATGACCATTTTTGCGACAACAACGACAGGAGCTATCCACCCTAAAGGGTCGTAAATTTTGGCTACTTCCGACAGGATTTGACGTTTAGTAATTGACTGTGTAGGTTCCGGTAAATTAATGGTATATTCAAAGCTATCTGTAAGACGATTCCAAATCACACCAAGTACTTTCACTAGGTTGTTGAGCTTGAGCGGAAGTTCATGATCGATACGTTTATGTTCTCCGATGTATTTCAACACGTTTTCATTGTTGCTACTCCATTTTTGAAGGTCAAATCTACCCAAGTTCATCAATTTGTTCATTTCGTTGTATATAGTTATCGCTTCTTTTTCTGTCTCACAG
This sequence comes from Noctua fimbriata, assembly GCA_905163415.1. Taxonomy (NCBI): domain Eukaryota; kingdom Metazoa; phylum Arthropoda; class Insecta; order Lepidoptera; family Noctuidae; genus Noctua; species Noctua fimbriata. The sequence continues at coordinate 370,232 of CAJHZP010000012.1, forward strand.
CCCGTCATCAAATCATCCATGTAATAGTCATTCATCGTTATCTTCGCCGCAACTGGGTACTCACACCTCTCATCATCAGCTAGTCTCTGTAACGACTTAACTGCAAGATATGGAGCACATGCTGTTCCGAATGTTAGTCGTAATAATTTGAAGTGTTTAACTGGCTCGTTCTCTTTAAATCTCCAAAGTATCCTCTGATAGTTTGTATCCTCTTCTGCGACACAAACCATTCTGTACATCTTTATGATATCAGCAGTTATACAAATTTTGTGTACCCTCCATCTCATCAGTAAGTGACGTAAGTCTTGCTGCAGTTTAGGGCCAATAAGAAGATCGTCGTTCAAGGAAACGTTATTAATTCCTTTACACGATGCGTCAAACACAACTCGAAGCTTCGTAGTATCTTTGTCTTCTCTTGTTACGGCGTGGTGCGGAAGATAAACAGCTTTAGGATTATTAATGTCTGAAACATCAACTTCAACCATATGATTTAACTGTATATATTCGTTTATTACTTTATGATAGTCTTCACGCAGTTTATCATTTTTTGCTAACTTTTTCTCTAAGAATTCGAACCTCTTAACCGCTATTTTCATTAATCTACCGTTTTGACACTCTGGAATTTCCTTTTTAAATGGCAGCCTGACTACAAATCTTCCGTTCTCGTCTCTGACCGTGGTAGCCTCGTAAAACTCCTCACATCTTCTTTCTTCTTCTGACTGTGTCTTTTGTATAATGTTTGGTTCGTTTTCCACTTCCCAAAATAGTTTAAGTAGGTCGTCCTCTTTGTGTTGCACATGCATACTTGTGACGTGCCTCCTTGCTGAGGTTGGTGCTTGTGACATCCTACCAGATATTACCCAACCTAAGATTGTATTTTGGGCTAATAATTTACTCTTAGGATGCTTAATCACACCGTCTAACAAAATATCACCATATATCTCAGCGCCAAGTAAAATGTCAATTTTACCTGGTGTAGTAAATCCTGGATCTGCCAACTCTAAGTTTGTTATATCTGACCACTCAGGAGTATCAAGGTTAGTATTAGGTAAAAGTGTCGTTAATGAACGCAATACATACGCATTTACTCTAACTAATGCCTGGGGATTGCAGCGTGATTTCACTGTGAATGAAACCATGTGTTTAATTCTAGTTTGCTCCTCTCCCACGCCTGACACCCAACCACTGACAGATTTACGCGTAAGGTTAAGTAACTGAACTGTCGCTTCCGTTACAAACGATGCCTGTGACCCTTGGTCTAACAATGCTCTAAGTATATATTTGCAACCATTCCTACTATCTACTAACACTTGTGCAGTAGCTAACAGGACACTGTTTGTATGAAAATTCTCTCTAGAAAAGTTGGTTACAATGTGTGTATCATTAGACAAAGTATTAGGCTTACCTCTCTGTGTCTCGGTCACAGTACCTGTAGATGTTGACTCATCCTCACTCGTTTTCTCGGTGTTGACTCCTCGCTCGAAATGTAGAAGTGAGTGATGACGCCGTCCACACTTTCGACAACACGCTGACTGTCGACATTTCACTACAGAATGTGATGGCGCTAAACAGTTGAAACACAATTTACTCCGTTGAACAAAGTCTTGTCGTTCTTTAGTAGACATTTCTCCGAACTTCTTGCAATGGTATACGTAATGTCCTTCATTACATAACGCACATTTCACATCTTGTTTTTTCTCTTCCTTGATAATGTTTGAATGAAAGGCTTTAGGCTTGGCAACAGGCTTAGCTTGCACCACTCTTGGTTTATGGCCATCTATCATTTCTAATGACCGGAATCTCGCACTCAGAAAATCTCGTAGTTCCGGCCAAGTAGGCATATCGTTGTTATTCATGCTCAAATGTTGTTCCCACTCTTTTACCGATTCGGAATCTAATTTTGATAGCACCAAATAGTTGATGATCAGGTCCCAAGAATCAATGTTCACATCCATGTTCTTCAAAGCCTTCAAACACGTCGAAGTTGTGTCCAGCAATTGTTTGATAGAACTCGCCGCAACTATTTGTATCGATTTTTGTGTAAATAGTTTTCTTAAAATCTCATTAGTATTATATCTCTTATTATTGTATCGTTTTTCTAGTTCATTCCACGCCTCTTCATAATTCGCATTCGTGATAGAATAATTTCGTAGTAACACTTCTGGTTCTCCTGATAAATTGCTCTTAAGGTATTGCAAATTTTGTACGGGCGATAAAGACTTGTTACTATGTATAAGCGAACAAAACAAGTCATAAAACGACTGCCACTCCTCATATTTACCATTAAATGTAGGTATCTGGATGCGCGGTAGCTTAACATCGTAATTGAACGGCGTTTGTGTACCGTCAATCGGTGTCGATATTTGCGGACACGTAGGGAATTGAAACTTAGATGAATCCAAAAACGGTTGAAGAGCTTCCTTTAAACTCGACTTATATTGTATGTATGTCTCTTCAAACTGTTCGCACATATTTTCTTCAAAATACGAATCCTCCTTGTCATCGTCTTTACTAAGCTTCAAAATAGTTTGTTTGTGTCCCTCCTTAAAGTTTTTCCATAGTTCTTCTAATGTTTCTAGCCTCGTTTCCAAATAAGTTCGTTTTATTCTATCCTTAGGTGACTTTTTGTAGTTCTTCTCAGCATTTTTCAAGTTGTCTAGTAGCTCCCTTTGATACACCAGAAGTTCATCAATACTAATACTCGAAGTCATAATGTTTGTAGAACACACTCACTCACTAATGTTTCTAGAATTCACGAACTACACCGTAATTAGTAAAAAGTATCTTCGACAATTCCTTATCGCTGTGGAATGCGGCCGCCTTTTGTTCTCACGGCTCGCTCGCAGTGGCCGACCGGTGATATTTATCCGGCTCGAAGGACCAAATGTTCAGGGCGATAAGGTGTATTTTTGCTTGTGGGTTGTGTTGCGAATAAGGAGACGTGTGGACTGTTTTAACTTTGATTTAATACTGGTTTTTTTACATGTGTCGGGTTAAACTAAGTGGACTGTATAAAGATATATGTATAGGTAGGTAATTAGCCGTTGCGTTGTGCTGCTGTTTAGTTTCGGTTTGAACAATTACAATAATATATGTTATTATTGTAATAATTGTTTTTTTATTTCATCCAAGTGTCGTAATTTTACAGAAAATGTGCATGGGAATTGAAAAAAAAATCTTCTTCATTAATTTAAATAGTGTAAGGTAACCAAATAAAACTATATTAAAAAAAAAAGTTTTATTTTTATAACATTATCGTAGATTTTATTCATTCCCACAAAATATTTTTTAAATACACATTTCATTTTTAATAAAACTAGTTTTAATTACAATTACATTCAGCAAAATAATTCAGTCATTTATTTTAAAATACAACGATAATAATTTCATTGAGAATTAAATCACATTTTAGGTACTTTCAGTACCTGAAAAAGCAGCGCAAACAAAAACAGCATAAATCTATTTTTTTTTCATTATTTATTTATTTTATTATTCATTTATTTCAGATAGGGCATCCATAAAAATTGTTAGTAACACAGAAATGCTTATGAGAAACTAATGTTAGTAATGACAATACATGACACTTCTAAATAAAAATAAATAAAATAACAGGATCTATTGGATACTCCGATACTCGTACGCGTGTTTACTTGACTGTGTGTAGTCTTATCCAGCGCCCGAGCATTGGAGAATCCCACCGGTCCGACAACACGCACAGGATGCTGTTGGTACTAGCACGCATGCGTGTTAGAACAGAAGTACAACGCTTGCGCATGATTGCAGCGAAGCTGTCTACGTGGGCCTCGGCAAACATGCCCGAGGCACTGCAATACCGCGGCAGCCCCATCAGCATCCTGAATGCAATGTTGTACTGCACTCTCAGGTCACTGTATGCCCTCTGCAAATAGTCAACCCACAGGCTGCACGTGTAAAAGGATTGACAGTATGCCCTAAACAGCGTCACTTTAACTTTTTTTGTACACCGTGCAAACCTGCGAGCTAACATATTACATCGTACAGACAATGACCTGCGCTCTCTCTCAATGTCAGTACTATCCTTTAAGTCATCGGTGATCCAGTGACCCAAATACTTAAATTTTGTAACTCTTTTTAAAGAGTTACCTCCTAAGACAACTTCAGGGACATTATCGTAGCATTTAGTCCCTGACTTAAAAACCATTAGTTCAGATTTCACTGAGTTGTATTTAAGGCCATGGGCCTCCGCATAAGATTCACACTTATGTAAAAGTATTCTCAATGCACAGACCGAGGGGCTCAGGAGCACCATATCATCAGCATAGCTTATATTATTAATACAAATACCATCTATGTGACAGCCGATCCTAGTGCTACGGAGCTCCTCGATCAGCTCATTCACAAAAAAATTAAAAAGACGAGGGGAGGAAAGCCCCCCTTGCCTCACCCCATAATCCAGCTTGTACTCATCCGAGTGTGCCTGCCCATCTTACTTGATTTTTCTGCTTATCATACCAATGCATCAGTACAGACACTATTTCCCTGGGTACGCTGGTATTCTGAAGCTTTACCCATAGCTTATTGTAAGACACTAGGTCAAAAGCTTTGGATAAGTCTAAAAAACAGGCATAGACTGGAGTTTTCCTAGCTGTATAGTACTGGACCGTCTGTTTGAGCGACAGAATAGCACTTTCTGTTGAGAGGCCAGGTCTAAACCCAAACTGGAGGCCTACCATCAACTTTTAGTTAGCCGTTCAATTCCGAGGCAATCCAGTCTAGGTACCTAAACTGATCGCTAAGATTGGTACCATGAAGTGCCTATAACTAACTGGCGTTTGAATTGCTCACGGAGGAATGAACGAACATAATTTGTCTGTGGTCCGCGGTGTGAGAAAGAGATGACGCTGTGCAGTCGTTGCATAAGTCTGTCTCGTTTACTCGAACCATATGCGTTGCGTTTCGAAACCTAGTTGATGAAATTATAGCGGTAAGTTACGGTTATTTTGTGTAAAAATTACAACAAATACATTTTAAAATTGCACTTCTATGCGTCAAATTATATGCCATTAGCCCTTTTTAGTACTCATTAAATAATAGTAATTTATATAATTCTTTAAATTACAAATTAAAGATTTGCTTAATGTTATCGTAAAAATAATTTTGAATAGGACGAGTTTAGAACGCACCTCCACTCATATTTGATTTGACAGGAAGCGGTTGTTGTTGTTGCGATTTGTTTTGAAAGTTTAAGTATCTCAAATTATTATCGAGAGAACATAGGTGTTATTGTTAGTATTTTAAAGTGTTTTTAATGTTTCACTGAGGTAAAATAATTGGTAATACGAATAATGGCGTAAGTATTCTTGTGGAGTTTGTGAATATAATATTTTCATAAAGTAAACTTACAAACTTCTTTATCTCAAAAGCGTACTTGAGAGTTTTTTAAGTGTGCCAAAGTATTTTAAGTGTTTTTTTTTACATTGATGTATCGCGTCGAAGAGTGACTTACGGTCAACTTGAGCAGCTTTGGGAATTTTTAAACCAAAATAAAGCCATAGCAACGGGCTATAATAAAACATCCCAAGCTAGGGAATTTTCAAGGAATATGTGGGAGTAGCCCAGAATTTAAATTCCCATGGTAATGGTGCAATTAAAGATTGGAAAGGATGGTGCAAAGTAAGTGAAAAGAATAAATTAACTATTAATAATTTATTTTTGTCAAAAAAATATTTCCGTGCAACTTAACAAGATAATATATATTTTTTAGTATTGGAATGATTATAAATCCAAATTGAAGAAATTGGCTGCAGCTACTAGAGCATCTGACCAGCAGACTGGAGGAGGTCCGTCAGAGATAAAAAAGATGACAGACATTGAAAAAAAATTCCTTCAGATCTTAGGAGATGACTTTGGTACCGGCCTGCCTGGTATGCGGGTAGAGCCATTTGAACAAGTGAGTATTATTTTTTATACTTGCTCATTCGTTCATATTGTATAAAAATATTTGCACAGTTGCATGTCATTTTAGTGATGTAAATGAAGGAAGAGAATTAATTATGATTTGCAGGAATTAAGAACAGAGAGTGGCTTGGACACGCCATTAAATATTGGTACAAGCAGTGTGCCCACAGTTCTGGAAGGCGAGACGGGTTCTGAGAGTATACTGACTCTCTGTCCAGTCTATCTTCATGAAGGGATGAGCCCAGAAATCATGGAAGCAGGGCCATCAACCAGAGTGACACCCCCTCCACCTGCGTCGCCACCCACTCTCGAGCACACCACACCACCACCACCACCATCACCTCCTCCACTGGTGCGCCAGACCTGCAGAGCACTCCTCGGCGCTCACCACGCCGCCGACGACACACGCGACGAGAGCCACCAATGACACAGGACGCGGCTCGCCGGGCTCTTATTCGCATATCTGAGAGGAGAGCCAACATAGAGGAACAAAACAGTGAAACCCTGAAAAACATTCTACAAGAAATGAAGGAAATGAAAGAAATATTGCGGTCAAGGTAAATTTATATTTTTATTACACACAGATTCATAAAAACAACCTTAACTAAGAACATAATAATTATAGAATCTAATAAACAAAAATTAAATCTTCATTTGTTAGGAGAAATTATATTAAAATATACAAGTCTAATATGCTTAAAAAGTAATAATAATTAAAAGATATTTTAAGCATACTATACTATTCTCATAATCACGCATCATGTGTCTTCGAATGTAATTATTCTATAATACTAAATTGTCAAATTATCATTCTAGGTCAGTCGGGCATCCCACAGATGGCGAATGAGGGTGTTTCTGATGGTTACACCACGTTGAAGAGCTTGGTTGTTGCTGCTGACACTTTCATTATGAGTATCAGTCAAATTCACCTGCATCTGGGTTTCTTGAAGTATGTCTTCGTTACTTAATTCTGGCATAGGAATGTTAGCTCTATTACAAATGACAAATACTTTTCAATCACTGCTCCAGCACCTGTTAAGCAACCACAAAATTTTCCTGTTAACGAGCTTTATACCTGTAATGAACAGTACTATTATGACCCCAATTACAATGATTATGGTGTATGTTATCTAGGATACTGTGACTATGACTATACAAATATGTACATTAACAACGATTGCGTGGATCAGAACCCAAATACTGAAATTCCCAAAGCTATTGAAAAGGCTGATGATTCGCATTCAGCTGAAAAGAAAGTAGACTCTAAAGATGTCCCAAATTTTCACATAAATTTGATTCGTGTTCACCCGAAATGATAGAACTTAAGTTTGACGCTAATCTGAAACATCCTTATATAACCATTCCCGACATAAACGGTAAATTTATGTTGGATACAGGAAGCACTAGATCTTTCATAAGCCCTGGAAAAGTTGATGAATATTTCCCACAGTCAAAATTCTACGAACCATTTACAGTTACCAGTACACATGCTACGAGCGAACATAATGAAGTAGCTAATATTCCCCTTTTTTCAATTTTTAAAGTAAATGGTTATCATAAGTTTTATATTTATGATGTGGATATTAGATATGATGGATTGATTGGAATGGATCTTATGTCTCAACTTAATGCTAGTATATGTTTTAAGAATAGAATTTTAAAGATAAACGATATTAATATTCCTATAATTTATAACACTGACCATGAACTTAAACTTGAACCTCGTACAGAACATAAAGTGAGGCTACCCGTAAATAAGAAAGATGGTTATGCCATATTAGATTACACGCAGTTTCACGAAAGTGTTAGAATGCCAGCTGCAATTGTAAAGTGTGAAAATTACCTTGCCTCCACTATAATTCAGAATGCTACTGACCTTGAAGTAAGGCTAACTATAACCGCTCCTTTCAAAGTTACCAACTTCTCTGAAGAATGTATAGTAAATAACACAACTGGGTTAACTGACATTGACATTGACTCGTTACTGACAGCCAACTTACAGAAATTGAGACTTCATCATCTCAACCAAGAAGAAAACGAAATGATTAGTGAATTATGCTTCGAGTATAAGGATATATTTTACTGTGAAGACTTGCCTTTGACTTTTACAAACCAAGTTAAGCATCATATTCGGACTATTAATGAGGATCCAATCTATATCACATTCACCCTGGAGTGCACCTGTTCATTTGGTACCAAAAAAGGCAGATGCCTCCGGTCAGGTGAAATATAGAATGGTAATAGATTACCGCAGACTCAACGACATAACGATCGATGACAAGTACCCACTTCCTAATATATACGACTTATTTGACAAACTTGGCAAAAGCAACTACTTCACCACGTTAGATTTAGCGTCCGGATATCACCAAATTGAAGTTTCTGACAGTGAAAAAACAGCCTTTTCCACACAGAATGGACATTATGAATTCCTCCGTATGCCATTTGGTCTTAAAACAGCTCCGGCAACCTTTCAGAGGACTCTCGATAATGTCTTGAGAGGCCTAAAGGGTATACATTGCCTGGTTTATTTAGACGATATACTAATATATTCAAATGGCATAGTAGAGCATGTTCAAAAATTACGTTCCGTCTTCGATAGACTTCGTCAAACTAACTTGAAGGTTCAGTTAGACAAGTCCGAATTTTTACGTAAGGAAGTGCAGTACTTAGGACACACGTTGACTAAAAACGGACTACGACCAAACAACGACAAAATACAAGCAGTTCTTAAATATCCCTTACCACGGACACAGACTGAAATCAAGCGATTCTTAGGCTTTGTGGGTTATTACAGACGGTTTATTAAAGATTTCTCCAAAATCACACAAACCCAGAACGCCCCCTTTCAGGAAATATTTATAGATCTGTTCAGTATAGAATCAAAATACTATTTAACTTTAATCGATGCCTTTAGCAAATTAGGACAAGCGATAGAAATTGCATCTCGCTCCACACCCGAAGTGGTTAGAGCATTAATGAAATACTTTTCTTTTTACGGTATACCACAGAAAATAAGTTCTGATCCGGGAACCGAATTTAATAATGAATTATTAAAAGAACTGACGGACTTGCACAAAATTAAACTACACATAGGTACACCTAATAATCCCAATTCTATGGGGCTCATAGAACGTTTTCACTCTACAATTATAGAAATATACCGATTAGCGAACTATGAAAAGAAATTTACAGACGCAGCATCAGTGATGACTTACGCCGTTATGGCTTACAATAATGGCCTTCAGCCTGCGTACCGCCACTCTCAGGTCTACCCCAGTCACCTCCGGAACGTCGTCATCGGTGTGGTCCGCTTCCGGCACCGCAAGCGGCGGCGGAGCCATAGGCGGGGGAGGATGCCTCCCTCGCGAAGGGAACAGAGCGCTCACCACGTCCTCCACGAGCTCAGGCCGGAGACTCTGCGTCAGCGGGGGGGCCCGGGTGCGGAGTTTGTCCCGCACCATCTTGTAAGGGCGCCCCCACGGATCTCCGTTCAGAGACTCCAGCATCTCCTCGCGGGCCAGGTTCTTGGCCCGCCGGACAGCCTCTTGGAGGGCGGTCTTCGCCGCTCTGTACCCCTCGTAAAGCTCCGCCTCAATGGCTGCCGCATCCGGAGGGCGGATGCGGAGCCTGCGATGCCTGGCGTACCGGTGCCGCGCGGCAACGCACGCCTCACGTAGAGACGTCAGCTCCCGCGACCACCAGTACACCTGACGTCGGGCGCTTCCTGGCCGAACTCGGGGCATTGCCACGTCGCAAATCTCGGACATGGCCTCCTGGAACCAACCCGCCTCGTTGTTGATGTCGGCAGGCCTGGCCGGTGATGACACCCAGGCCTGCACGATCGAGGCTTCCAGGAGGAGCTCCCGGTCCAGCTGCTTCAGCGCCCATCGCGGACCACTCGGGGCCTGTAGGACCGGCGCGCTTGAGGTCTGGGTGGAGACGTCGAACCGGATGTACCGGTGGTCGGAATAGGTCTCCACCCCCTCCATGACGCGCCAGTCAACGACACGCGGCGACAGAGCGGGGCTAGCGAACGATATGTCCACCACCGACTCGCCCCGCATCCGCACGCACGTGGGGACAGAACCCCGATTTAGGACGACCAGGCCTGTCTCCAGAGCCCAGTCCTCCACCATCCTACCCCGCACATCCGTGTAACGAGAACCCCAAGCCAAGTTCTTGGCATTGAAGTCCCCGAGCACCAGCACGGGGAGAGAATGGCTCCCGATGACGACACTCAACTCCCTGAGGGAGTTGTGGAACTCGGCGAGAGTTCGGTTCGGGGAGAAGTAGACTCCCAATCGCGGGCTACCCTGGCGCGTCCACCTTAAGTAAGCAATAATTCCTTCCCACGAGAACCTGATATTTGTTTTTGTCATTCGAAAGACCCTAAGCAAGGTCAAGATCTGTTTAATCATTTGGGCTAGGTTCAATATAACGAATAATTTAATCATCTTCGTCTATGTTGTTGATGCTAAATTAATAATAATCTAAAGGGTGTAAATACACCTTTAATGAGGCCAAAAGGTACTTGTTCTTCCAGTCATTGTGATATTTTTTTTGTTCTGAGCCATACCTGTGAACCTTCTAGTTACGGAGACATAAAATGAAAAGTCAAATTTCCAACTTTTTTTTTAAATATTCAAACTTTACTGTAAATACCTCTACGACCCCCAACTCCTCTATTCAATGCATCCATCAACATAATGTTTTGAACGCGTGACATTGAGTCCTACGGTAAAACATAATTTTTCACCCCAAAAATAAGTCGTTTCCCAGTAATAATTTTTGCGTAGAGCCATGACCATTTATGCCACAACTAATAAATGTGACTTGTTTTAAAATTGCTCTTCGTAAGTAATACTCTATTTTGATGTAAATTCTTAGTGTGATTTTGAAACTGTATCATCAACATCTTCCTGCCCTTGTCCCATGTTACTTGGGGTCGGCGCAACACGTTTTGTTCTTCCATTCTCCCCTGTCAACCGTCACGCAATCATTTACACCTTTTTCCTTTTTTTGATTATAAAACTGTATAAATTCTACTTTTTAGTTTAAGTGGAATCTTTTTATAGTCTACCAGTATTCCAAGCGGAGACTAACAAACTGTCTAAAAGCTCCTAGGACAGAGCACATCTTCATCAACTAGAAGGTTTTCAAATGACAGCACATGCCTTCAATCTATTTATTTGCTAGTTTGATTCAACGAGTTATTTCATCCGTCACATTGTCGATATCTTCATCAATATCACGGCCAAGTACTACAGTATTTACAAATCTATTTATACCCGCTTCCGTATCAACAATCAATATAATTCTTCCGATTTGACATTCAGAATTTCTGGCATAAATTCAATGAAAGACTTCTGGCCGAAATAGAAGTTTAATATTCAGTTTTTGTTCGGTTTTTCTAGCGGGCGGTCGTGACGTAGATTTTCATATAGTGAGTCTTTTTCATTTCGAATTTTTAATTGGTCTCTAATTATGTGGCTCATCTGCTTTATTGGTATTGTCTTCGTAATTCTATTTCTTATATGGGTATTATACTTTTCAAGTTTATGTAGAATAGAAATCTCTAAATTATTTATTTATTACACAATTAAATTAAACGTATAAAGTAGTATCACAACATCGTCTACATAGACGAATTTATGAACTGATTAAAACCTGTATCCAGCGTGTTTCTAGTTATTGCTACGAATTTCTCTGTTATCTATCAAAGTTTAGCATACATTTTGTTTTAATTATAGTTTTTCTTTTCAGGAACCGTATAAAGTGAAAATAGTGAAGCAAGCAAAGCCTAAAGTTGCGCCTGATTATAAACCGGAGGTATAGCTTCATCATTTATTGTTATTAGTAATCTATCATTAGTTGTTTCTTCTTTATTAATAACTTAGTTGATCTTCTGATTTACAGTTTATTTGGATTTTAAATATGCTTTTAATTTATTATTTTATTTATTCATATTTTGTTGGGAATGTTTTAGTACTACCATGTTAAAACAAATTTAATTATAATATTCGTATCTTTTTAAAATCTTGGACTTGTCTGTGGATTTCAATTACTTTGTTTCTGCTTTTAATATTAATTAAGTTGATGTTAATGATTTTATTAATAACGTTCTGTATGGTGTCCGGACGTAAAGAATAGCACCATCCCATATCTTCCCGTGGGTGTCGTAAGAGGCGACTAAGGGACTTACCAGTGAATGGGCAGCAGCGTTCTCTGTGATTTTTTATAACAAACATACTGCGATCGCCAACCCGCCTGCCAAGCGTGGCGATTATGGCAAAACCCCCCTTGGGGAGGCCTATGTCCGGCAGTGGACGTCTTTCGGCTGAAATGATAATGATTTTATTTGGACAATAAATAAATGAATATTTTCAATTGTAGTCTCAAGGATTTATTTTTCTGTATGATAATATTTCGGTAAAAAATAGTCATGAGTGTTTGTTCTTTTGAAATACTGTAAAATTTCAAAGCCATTCCTCACTAGCATCGAAAAATATTCATTTATTTGTCATCAAAGACGATTTACATTCTTTTTCGGTTCAAAATACTTGTTTATAACATTTGTGGCTGTCCAAGATACATCGATGAACTTTTTATGTCCATTATCCAGATATCATCGGTCAAATGGTCATAGATAACGGCGGGACACCTGATACGTCTTTGGCCGGATTATTCCGAACATAGTTGGTCGAACTCGGCCAATCGAGCAATAACATACATGACAGGGATAGTTTTCAATGACCAGCCTGTTCAAAGACGGTTCAGAAACGATAATGTACTGGGTCTATACAATTTATAAAATATTTCTTTGTTTTTGTCAACGCAACATATCGAAATCATAATTTAGTTAAGAGCGTTACGGCATTTCATACAAACTTTCAAAATTTTTCGAAATGACTGAACTGATTTTAATGAAACTTCGTACGCATAAGCAGGATACATGAGTCTAAAAACTTGACAGAGGTCATTTTCGAAAAATAGTGTTACAGCTAAATTAGACCGATTTTAGATTTTCCATAGAAACAGAAATTTCCAATTATCTTTATTTTTTATAATGTCATTTCGAAAAAAAATCACTTGAAAGTTTGTATGAAATGCCTTAAGATGTTAAGGCTCTTAACTCAATTCGCCGTAAATGCTAGTTCGGTCACTTTCGTTCTGACTGTGCGATATGTTTGTTTCAATCAGCTGAGTTCGGCTGACATCGTACAAACAGTTCAGCTGTGAGGATTAGCTGTGTCAACTGTGAATCTTCTATCTATTTAACATCTTTGTAAAAAAATACTTCGATACGCTTTCCATCTAGACTCTCACGTTATTCAACATCTATACAATAATTTGTATCAACGCCAACTGTATATTCTCCACCATCACCCTCATTCTTCATCACTTCTCCACAGGACTTCGAGACAGGTCCTTTGCCCTGGGAACAGAGGGCTGAGATAGATTCTTCTCTACTACCAGTGGAACCTGAGGAACCTATACTTATTCCTGAAGTGCCAGAGTTTCTGGAAGCTGTCGATCCTCTGAAGGAGAGCGAGGTTCCTGATCTTGAAGATACCGGTGAGTTTCTTAATCGATTTTACTTAACACTAGTTGAGGAGCTCGTAAATAATCACAGCCGCTCGGGCCGATCTTAAGGTGAAGCCGCACTTGCTACGGTCGGTCTGTGGATGGGTGACCATCTATTCAAATTCAAAAACTTTCTTTCTTCAGGCTCATATACGGTTAGTAACATAGTCCTTACAAACTAAATGTTAGTAATCAACACAATACGGTGACACAAGTAACTGACAGCAGTGAACCACTTATATAAGGACAGTCAACTCTTGTGCTTAGTATAAAACAATCTAAAATTTTAACTTATTATACTTTGAATTATTAGAGACTTCATAACTATTTCAAATTATTCCTGTTCTCATAATATTGTTGGTGCTGCAAGATGTTTCTCATTGATCCTAAATTTTTGCACAAATTGGGCACAATAACATTGGTTTTAATAACGAGGGTGGGCTGATACCTATAATTACAAGAGATTAAGTTATCTTAGCTTAGGTATTGGCTGCAACTTAAACATACAACTTTAATTACCTTACTATTTGATGTTGGAAATAAACTATTTTATTTTATTACTCTGCCAGCGATAATTTCTAGAATCCTGTTAGGGCTGGGCATGACTCGACTCAATATCGATGCTGCGCGCTTACGCATTATTGTGTAATATCAATCTAAATGCGCCGCCACAAACATCCCAGACGCACTGCAACGCCATGGCAACTCCATCAGTTTCCTGAACGCATTATTGAATTGGACACGAAGGGCTTCATATGAAGCTTGCGAATTATTTTCCTACAAGCTGCATGAGTAGAAGGTGGTACAGAATTCTCTAAAGGGCGTCACCTTTACTTACTTACGTATCTATTACATACGGAGTTTCCTCTGTGACTCGGAGTAGTCAGTGGCCCGAAAGTCTAACAACAAGTCTTACTAAGGGGTATATTATCCAGTACTGACTGGGTTGTGGAGGTCAGATAGGCAATTGTTCCGTGTAAAATACTGGTCTACACAGATGATTTTGGTCAAGCATACGACAGGGCCATAGATACGTGGTCAGAACTAGTTGGTCGTAGGTCTAGTGGGTAGTGTGACTACTAAACATGAGGTCCTGTGTTCGATTCCTAGATCGGCCAAAATTTAATTGGGTTTTTTATTAGCTATTCTTCAGTAGCAGCCACGATATCTTTATGCCCGGTTGATGGCAATAGGCTCGCCCCTTAATACATGTAACTTAACATATGTACGTGTGTGTCTTCGGAGCGATTAATAAGCGTGAAAGGCACTGTAGAGTATGTATTAGAATACCTCATGTTAAAGTCATATTTATGATGAAATGAACACCATTGCTTATTTCTCAGGCATACCCTTACCCCCGCCAAGGGAACCTACCCCTCTCGTAACAGAAGAACAGCTACCAGAGCCGCAAACCATACCAGAAGTTCCAGAAGTACAAGAAGTAGTGCAAGAAGAAGAGAAGCAAGACACAGAAGAAGATTTGGAGAAAACAATGGCTGAGCAGCTAGTTAAGACCGTGCAGAAGATGGTTGGTAAGTAACTGAAGCATTTAAATACAACATTAGTTTTAGTATATGCGAAACCTTAAACACGTACCTAGTATTTTTATGTAAAGAATCTATGTACAAAATTTCAAAACTGTATCATGAAAAATCACAAAGTTATAAGCTTGTTCTGTTATTTGGTTGTACACACAAAAAGGTGGTCACCACGCGGCGCCACCAGCGTCGTCTTGAGCTCATTCATAATAATAATTTGGCAGTAGGTACCTAAATAATTGCGATAGATGATAATGTCGCTCGGTGTCCAACTTGTAACCTTTTTTAAATATTTTTGGGACAAAATATAACATGGTTTAAAAATTATTGGAATCGATTCAGTTACTTATTCTGAACAAACTATATTCAGGTTTCGCATGCGGCCAGGCTTATAAATCAGTCAGACTTCATAATTTAAGGTTGGTTGGAAACCAATACACACACTCACCGGAGATTACATGCAGTTAATCGGTTGATGTTTCTCTCCAGATCCCAACGCCAGTCTGGACCAGCAGTTGGCTCAGATGCGCGCGCAGCTGGCCGCGCTCGCGCAGATCCCTGAGGTTATCCAGCAGTCTCTTGAGCTCGTCACCCAACAGCTCAGCAAGATGTCTCACCAGGTATATCATTTGTGCTACATCTGCAAGGTGTAAACGGACCCTTCACGAAGCCGTCAACCAAGCATTCTGTTTATTAAACTAAGTCAGACTGTGCAAAAATGATTGCTGGGAAACGTCTTTTAATGGTCCCTGCCGTCATTTGTAGATCTTTGACAGTTGTTACTGGTAGTAGAACCCCGGAAGTCTGACAAACAGTCTTACCAAGGTGTATCGTATACCCAAAAACTGAGTCGTGGATGTCAAATAAAATGTGGCTTCATGTCATGACTAGAAACTGACCCTAACATAGCTGGGAAAAGACAGGCGTTTGATGATGTATTTAAAGTATAAACTATTAATCTCATTTTAATTTTAGGAGTCTCATGTGGAAACAGTTCAGGAGAGTTACCAGCAAGAAGGTACGTGATGATTTAGTTTAGTAGGCAATACATAACAACACAGATAAACACACACACACACACACACACACATGACACACACACACACATTGTGGACATTTCGACATGAAAAAGTATTTTATTCAATTGATTTTTATATATTATTTTGATGATTCTATTTACATATATATAATATATTGATATATATTTATAGTATTTTGATATATCGTTATAGTATTTTATATATCCTTGTAGTTTAGCTAAATAATAAATTAAATTTTTGCATATATTTACACCTACCACTGTTTGTCTCTGCATCACCCAAAGGTTGACTGGTAGAAAATGCCTATGGCATTAAGTCCGCCTCTGTACTTTGTGCTTGAAGTGTATATAAATAAATAAATAAATAAAAAAGATGATAATATTATTTAATTACTAACATTATTTTTAAGTGTACCTACTAACAAAATTATGGATCGTTGTGTCTGAATGAAATGAATTGATTGATTGATTGATAACATGACTATATCATGTTAGAGCGAGGTGTGCAGTGACATCTATGGCGCTACATACGAACTAAAATCCTGCATCGTGCATGCAAAGTTATCCGCTAGATTTGCAATTAATACAAGACCCGTACAAGAGCCGTTGGGTACAACACCCGTCCGGTGGTCAGAAGATCTTCCCTTTTCTAAAAAGTTAAAAATAACTTTACTTTCAGAAGTCGGTGGCTTTTGTTTGTTTCATTGGCTTTTTTGCCACCGACTTCTTCTCACTTCTTCTTTTCTTATGGCGTCTAGTTGTCGCCATATTGAATTTTAATTACTGTCATGTCTTTAGTGACACTCGCAAGATTAAGTCAAATCATTTCACGAAAGAATCATCAAAATCGGCCCATGCGTTTGGTCTTTAGAGCACCACAAAAGAACAAACAGACACACATAGGCCGATAAACACATTACCTACCCTCCTTTGCATAACGCTGTCGGGTAAAAATATCTTTATATCTCCAGTCCAGCACGAGATGCAGACGATACAAGAGGTGAATGAGAGCATCGAAGCCGCGCAGAATGAAGCACAGAAGAGAGATGCAAATAGGGTAACGATAGAAGAGGTTCAGGAGCCGGCGGAGATGCATCAGATGCAGGGACAGCAGATGCAGGGACAGCAGATGCAGGGACAACAGATGCAGACACAGCAGATGCAGGCACAGCAGATGCAAGCACAGGAGAATATGAGGATGACGCCAATCATGTCGGAAGAAGAAATTAGGAACGAGAAACAGAGGAAGGTAGGTCCATTGCTGAACGACGAGTATCCCATTTTTTAGGGGTCGACGCAGCATGTCTTCTTCTTTCATACTTATTACTATCTTTCACAGTTTATTAAATCAGATATCAGTGTATATCCATGGAATAATAATATACTTCTCCTGGTATTCTCTTCCCACGATGGCCCAAGACTACGTCACTGTAAGTGTTACCATTGATTGTTCTTTTCAGTAAATTTAGGGACTTTCTCATTTAGTGAATGAAAATAAAATAAATTACTAACTAGTTTTAAATTAATTTACATATTGAATTATTAGTACATAATTGCTTTGTTAAGTTAAACAATGCATTTTGCTCGGGTAACTCAATCACACACCGTGGCAACACATCGACAGCATCGCAACTGATGACGTATTCTTTGGCCAATCACGTGACCCAGCTGTCACGGGAAGAGAATATTAGGCTAAGTATATTATTATACCATGTGTATATCTTGATTTTCTATCAAGTATAAACGGAGGATATTCTCGTTGATTTTTCAACTAAATCTACATAAAACATTTTGACCCTATTTCTGAATTGAGAATTTGAAGTTGAAAACTTGACAAATCCTTTTTTAATTTTGAATTTAGTTAAACCTCCTGCTGAAGTAGCATTTAACAGGTATTCAACTACAAATTCATAAACCGACAAGAACTTATTAATTTAGGTCTAATCAATACTTATTATAACACACAAACATTTTTATTCTTAAACAAATAATATTAACAGTCCCAAATCCCACAAAAATCTAGGAACAAGAGCGGATAGAACACGAATCGCGTTTAGTGAAACAGCATCCGACGCCAAGAGTGGCAGCGGCCAAGCCGAAGCGAATGTTCGGCCCCCTAGAACCTGACGAGGCCAGGGCCGTGGTCCTGCCTGGAGGTCGCAGGTGGCGGCAGCAGCAGGACGTGTACGACGAGCAGATGATAAAGGAAATGTTTGAGAAGCAGTCGGAGGTTATCAAGGGAAAGGCCATTGGGTACTGTTGATTTTGTCGCTAGTTTTAAGTGTTAAGCGTGGATAGAATTAGAATGTTCTTAAAGGCGAGATTCCATTACGCAAGTTGCAAATTGCATACTACTTGAATAAACTTGCATACAAGCTACAACTTGTATGACGTAGTTTGAAGTGACGTGCAAATTGAACGCGCAAACGTTAGTTGCACATTTCGAATTGCGAACGTCTGACGTGTCCTACTCAATTGTTGAACATCTCCACTTGTATGCAAGTAAAACCTGCAATTTGTACTCTTGAAAACATGTTCCCAATGTGCTTGTATTTTACGCAAAGGTGACGTCATACTTGCATGCAAGACTTGCCTAAAGGAATCTCGCCTTTAGGGTCAATCAGCACAGAATCGCATTTTCCATGCTCCTATTCCTTTTCCGTCGACAGAGCGATAACTACAGCGTGCTGCCGAGCGCGTCATCGATGCTGCCGTGTGCGACAGCACTCCCGGTCAGGCAAATGACGTTTTTCAGTGACGGAAAAGTATAGGCGCATGTTTCAGTGCTAATAGATATGGCTCAACTATTACGCGTAGCATGAACATGGAATTGATAGAGAAAATGAGATATCTACATTTCTTCTACAGTTCGATTTACCTCTGACAGCAAGCAAACAGCAATTTTTCATGTAAAGAAAATCATTCTAAATTTGGCATACTTGTCGGTGACTGAAACTCAACACAGACTTCTAACCAAAAAAAAATCTCATTATGACTTTGACAGTACTATTACAATGTCGAACTGTCAAAGTGATCATGCTACGCGTACTTAAGTACACCCGTATCTCTAAACAAGTCAAAGTGAGTAAAAGTCATTATTTAACATAAGATTTTTATTCTGTAGTTTAATTATTGCTTGAAGTTAGATCTATCAAAAGTTGCAATTCTTAGCCTTGATTTCTTTGACGGTTATTACTTCGTTCAAATTCTTATCTATGGCATAAAAGTGGTTGCTTATTTAATTACTTTCACTGAGAAAATTCACCACACGTGGGTCTTGATGATTATGGTGGATATCACAAGACATGTCGTCGAGTCAACTCAAGTTATTACCTTAACTTGACTATAGATACATGTGTTAGACTCAGTGGCAGGTTTATTCAAAATTCCGTTCAAACTTGAAGCAACAGTACAATAGGCTATTTGACAACATCGAAAACCAAATCTATTTAGTTCGTCAGTTAGATCACCAAAAAATCATGGACAAGTATTTTTTTCTTTTGTCACTTAATGAAAAAATGAAACTTCAAGAGAGGGGGCTTGTGACGTCATTGGCTAGTAAAAAGTAACAGAAATTGTGACGTCACGCGAGATTTCAACGCGCTGTATCGTAGTCATTTTTCGTTTACATGACAAAAGAAAAAATACGTGTCCAATATTTTTTGATGGTCTAACTGACGGAGTTAATAGATTTTTTCAGTCAAATACCCTATACGTGCATGAGCGGCACGAAATTTACAGAATAAAAAATAAAGAAAAAAAATGAAATGAATGAATGAATTGACGCGTACAGACATCGCGAGGCGTGCGTTGCGAATGGTTAGTCTCGTATGTCTCGGGGTGTGTGGACGTGTGTGCTCACAGTGAGCATTCGCGTCATACGATCGTTGCGAACGCCACCTCAGTGCGAGCTGGCTGGTTGTTTGCGTGCTCAGCTTGAGCATGTGTCGTTAAAATGTTCGCATAAATGTACCGTCGTATGCCTCAGGTTGGGGCATACGTGACGAACCATTTGCGACGCACGCCTCGCGATGTCTGTACGCGGCTATAAGTAATTACTTAGGGTACGATTTTTATTCTGTTGTTTTACTCAAGTTATTACTTTGACGTGTTTATAGATACAGGTATTATTAGTCTAACTTATAGCGCATATTTAAATGCAAGATACGGTGTTCCACGCTTTAATCATAAGACTATTGACTTCATTTTTGATCGTATATAAACATTTGGTGTATCATTTTAGGTTCCAAAGCGATCGAGTTCATGACACCAGGTTTGACTTACCATTACATTATACATCCTATACTCTTAGACTCATCAGGTTTTCTGTGAAAAACCAGATTTAAAATTTAAAACTCAATGCATTTAAATGCACCGTTACTTGTTACAGGCACTTTTGAATAGGGACGACCGTTAAAAGCTAATTGTAGATGGCGCTACCATAGCTAGGTCTCAATCTGACCAATGAGGTCAAGCTATTTTGAAATATAAAATGACATTGCCAGTTTTTCAACCATGCTTGGAACCAGCTGTTCATAATCTGTTTATTTCAGAATAAAATTCAATAATTATACGTTAGTGCATGATCACTTAAAATCATGGCTATGCTAGCGCCACTAGTTGCCATCCTCATTGTCAAAAACAAGTAAGATGAAGCAACAAGGCTTCTTGCTTTTTCCTTGGTCGAAAACTATATAATTGTGTACTTACAAATAAAACGATTGAATCGTTTTTGTTTCTTGTGTCGTTTCACAGAAAAATTGGTGGTTTTTGTATTATTTAAAACATGGTATTTTCTAAGCGACTGTGAAGGGCCTAAACAATTGACGATCGATTTAAGACCGTTTCGTATTTTAACATGATCGACGTATGGTTTTCAATAATAACAGCCGCTCGGGTCTACCTTCAGTTTAGGCCGCGCTAGCCTAGGTTGGTCCGTGGATGGGTGACGTACATAACATACCGAGTTTCCTCCATGCCTGCATGGCTGTCGGTAGATAGTGGCCCGAAAATCTGACAACTAGTCTTACAAAAAGTTATTATAATACCCTGTACTAACTGGGTTGTGGAGGTCAGATAGGCAGTCGCTCCATGCTACATAATGGTATTCAGATGCACCCGGTTAGACTGGCAGCCGACCCCAACATAGTTGGGAAAAGGCTGGCAGATTTATTTCAATCGAATATATTTATTATTTCGTATTTCGCTGACAGAATATCACTTTTCTTCATAATTTTGAGTCATAAATGGCAAAGCTTACATAGTTTTACAAAAGAAGCAACGGTTAATAAGCTGTTTGTAATAAATAACAGCTTTCCTGCAAGTAAAATATAATTAAAACAATTTGGCAAGGTTTTATTTAAGCATGTCGCAATGGTTGGCAACATCGTGCGATGAGACATGTGCATCTGGCAACGTTGGTGACACATTGTCAAGTGTTGCGTGACAAAGATGTTGCAAATAACTGAGGGCTGACTTCACTTGGTTCTTTTAACCAAAGAGACATGTGTGTTCAAGGCCGTCTTTAATTGAAGGAATGGAGATCCTAGGCATTTTAGAATAATGGTGCCCTTCTATGAGTGAGCGCCGTCTCTCCTGTCTGGGATGGTTTTGTTCTCTTGCAGTTCATAAAGAAATACACCGTGACTTTTTAGTCGTCTTACAAAGGTCGTCCACTCAATGTACCCGACATAAAATAGCTCTAGGCGCGATTTTTTTTTTATCTTCCATAATAGGTACAAAGAAAAATAATAATAAAAAATTAGAATAAAATTATGAAACATCCTGTTAATGACGTTTACGTGTCAAACGGGAGAACATATACCTACCCAACACTCGAGTCCAGTAGATCATCGCTCGCAACAGGATGTTTTAACTACGTCATGCGTCATAATACTGAATAATATTTTTATTTTTTAATTATTAAAATCTCATAAATACCTATTTTTTTTTATGAATGTTTAGTATTCATTGGATACATGAAGTGGGCTGCCGTTGTAAGACGACTAAAAAGTCACGGTGTATAAGTAGGTAAAGAATTGCAAGAATGGAAGATGTAAAAGCGACTCGCCTGGTTAAAATAAGCTAAGTTTTTTTTAAAGCTAAGCTTGGGGACCCAAGTTCCTGTCATAGCTAGCTATGACAGAAACTTGAGCCCCCATTAGATCATGCGGCCCTGAGCCTGGCCCAGGGTGCCCAATGGAAAAGATGGCTCTGGATATGTTGCTGGGGAGTTTGTTCTGCCACTTCTCTCCCCCAGCTAGAGCTCTAGAAAGTGGCGAAAGGTGGACCTTTTGGGGGACTGTCTCAAATAATTTTGATGTTTAAATTGGGTTGATTATCAGCTTAACTTGAACAATTGACTTTTGATTATGGTGGTATAACCCGCGAAATTTAAATTTTCTAACGTTTTTGCAATTTACAGGTTCATAATATAATCCCACTGAATGACTTTTTCATTAAATAGTCATTAAATGGGATTAAATGAACTTAGAGGGTTTTATTGATGATTTGAATGATTATAATTCTGTAACTACATACGTGCTACGGTCGCGAATCATATTTCGTTTCACATATAGCCTGAAACTGACCTGCAAATTGCAAAAAAACCTAAGAGGCGCTTCCACCGTAAAGTCAGATGTTAAATGCGTAATTAAATTGACGTCTGACAGTTCAAGTATGACACAACTGTCAAAAATTTTAAAAAAATTCTCAAGATACGACAGGTTTGATTCAGATTTAAATGTCAAGTAAGTATAAAAGTTTGGCCGAGTCGCTAAGTAAAAACCATGTTTTAGAGGCGAAATTATACTAACACGCACGGACAATATATTTCTGTAACTCTATTTCTATTCTCATCTGAAGGGTCATTCGCTAGAGCGAGAGGAAGCATCAGCACACCTTCGAATTGAAAGTGACTAGACTTCTCGCTTAAGCGTAAATAAGTAAGAAAGGCGTTTTGAGACACTGTTTCTTGTTAACTTTGCCGTTCAAAAAGTGCTGGTGGTCTACCATGACGTCGTAAAGCAGGAGTAATTCCAGTGTGGGAAAGAGATGGCGCTAGACGATCTGTATAGCTCTCTTTCCCACACTGCTATTACTCCTGCTTTAAGACGTTATGGTAACCCCCCTGATCTGCCTAATTTGATTTTGAAAGATAGAAAATGCATTTATCTGCGCTAGACATATACATAACGCTTAATAAAAAAAAGTAAACACAAAGAATAAGGGGAAAATACTGATCTGTGCGTGTTAGTACAGGCGCCAGCACATCAAGCTACCCTGAAACTGTCAAATTTACCCAATCAATCTTGAACCTAATGCTTTAGCGATAAAGTTGGAAATCTATTTAAAAAAATGACAGATTTTAGTACCTTAATGTGCTGACGTCTGTACAATTCCACCGTAATTTTGCATGATTTTGAGAACCTTATGATTTATTACTTCGATTTATCTTCCTTAGATCCTACCGTGGCTTTTTAAAGCAGTTTTATTTAATCTAACTCTGTCTCTTTCCAACCATCAGCTCTATAGCAGTGACGGCTAAGGGCTGCTTTACCAGAATCATCTATACAAATAAATAAAATTGAAGTGTCTTTTTGTAATATCAAAATAACTGCTTTTTACTGAATGTATATGAAAATATATACAGACTTATAACAAAAACACATTTTTTAAATTTTTGTCATCTGTCTGTTTGTTCCGGCTAATCTCCGAAACGGCTGGACTGATTTTGACGGGACTTTTACTGGCAGATAGCTGATGTTATTAGGAGAACTAAGGCTACTTTAATCTTAGAATAAGAATTTGGGTGCGTGCAAAAAAAAAAAAACCCTTAAAATTGGTAACAAAATCTGATTAAAAAAGTGAAGTAATATTTGTTGATGCTCCGCTCCTATTGGTTGTAGCGTGATGTTATATAGCCTATAGCCTTTCTCAATAAATGGGCTATCCAACACTAAAAGATTTTTTCCATTCGAACCAGTAGTTCCTGAGATTAGCGCGTTCAACCAAACAAACTCTTCAGCTTTATAATATTAAGTATAGATTTACAGAATTTTAATTACCAATGCCATATCGTCGTTGACATCTCCGTATATCAGTATATCGTGAAAGCATGCCATGTGAGACAACTTTAAAACGCGTAGGTATATATTATTTTACCTAGTATATTGTGGTCGGCTGTTATGTTACATTATTAGAAGAAAAACATACTCAAAATTAAATTTTAAATAGACATGACATCATTCTCGTAGGTATTTGAAAAGCTTCATGGGATTTAAACATAAAATTGGCGAAATGTAGGTACTATACAGGTTGTGCTCTAAGCCCGTCACAAACGTAATCATAGCAAGGCATATTACGACATATTTTCTATATAAATTTTTGAGTGACCGTTCACGCAGCTTTATTATACACCACTATTTTTGAATTAGTACAAAAAAATAGAGCTCTATCCATATCCGTTACTGATCATATTTGTGTAATCAAAAGTAAAAAAAACGAAATCCCAAAATTGTCCACGAATATTTGTCATAACTGGTAAATTCATAATTGAATCAATCATTCATAACAATTACCACTAGAAAATACTACGCACAGTGCTTTTCCATTCCTGTCGCCATTCATAGGTCCCGGCAAACTATATTTCCTTAGATTGAGTGACATTTTGGGATATAAACAAACGCTTATAACTTTGCTGTTTATGAATATTATTTATTGAGACTTATGTAAAGTCTCAATAAATATAATAACAAGACCTTCTATAATAAGCCCTTTAAGTATTTGTACTAATTAAAAAATAGTGGTGTATATGTCTATGACGTCACCAAAATATGTCGACAAATATATAAAATATATCTCGGTATATTTTGGCATACCGAGTGAGGGCAAAATATATATTGTAGTATAGCTCCCGTGTGTAGCTTGCTATACTATAATATATCTCGGTATATTATAGCTACGTCTGTGACGGGCTTTACTGTCAGTTACAGGATATCTTTTTATTGATTATTTTGGGCTCCTAATATTTCGACGCTGTTGCAAGAGCCATGATCGCGGGATTACTGGATATACATACTCGTATATGTATGTTTAAACAGGGTATGTAAATAGACCCTTTACGAAGCCATCAACCAAGCATTATGTACATATATTATGTACTTATTACAGGTACCTCTACCAAAAAAAATTGCTGGGAATCGATCTTTTTTGTGTAAAAATCATGGAGGTATTTAAAGTAAAGTTAAGACACTTAGATGATGTTTAAAAAAATAAAAAACTGTGAAAATTTTTGAACTTTGATCTCCAATATCTCCGTAACTAGAAGGTTCCCAGGTATGGTCTAGAACAAAAAAAAAATATCGAAATGACGGGTTGAAGAAGTGCCTCTCGGCTTTATTCAGGGTGTTTCAACAACGGTTAGTTGCAGGTCTGCTTAACTCTTCAGAGATTACAGGCGTGATGTTATGTATATGTATTTGTTAGAATTGTAATCGTCCACGTTGTGTCTGTTTGATTTATGTAAAATGTACGTCTGTTTTTCTGTGTATTTATTTTACGCACTTGGGCACACTTAATGTTTATTTAAAATAAAATAAAATGACGTTTAAGAGCCGCCACTATCATAATTGCTACTAATAATTGCTGTCTTCAGGAATATCTCAGTAGCAGCCAGAGTCATGGTTTGCGCCCGGTTGATGGCAATAGGCTCGTCCCCTATTACATAGGACTTAAACATAACACACCTCTGCCTAACCCTTCGGGGCTTACAGTCGATGTTATGTTAATTGTTAAAGAACATTGTCACTGACTGATGACTGCTCTTGAACGACGTTCAGATGATGTTTCTGATGATGATGGCGGTTTTGTTGGTGAATTCATTCAAAAATAATACATTTTTTTATTTGATTTTATTACTTTACATTGATTGTGCCCTAGTGCTATCTAATAGGTATAATGTATAGTATGTTAAGTATAGTTGACGTCGTAATTACTTTACCACCTTAAGAGTGCAAATGTCAGTGCCAAGTTTGACAGCTCGGCACAGTCAAACTCGTTTAAAAATGCTTGCTATTTCACCAAGCGCCTTATGAGAAAGTGAGATGCACTAATTATTCTTCGCAAAAAAAAAACTGAATTGCATCGGGAAAAAGTTTCAAATATATCTGTGACAAATAGGGTTATTTAAACTTATTGATAAATAAACTATGCCTATTGGTAAATTAATTTGTAGTTTTCATAAGCCAAAATTTGCCCAAATTAGTGTTAAAGATAAATATATATGATGCTTAGTTTTTGCTGTTTAACACCCAATAGTGAATTAATCAGCCTTCTCCGTTTATTTGGAAGGATAATCGGTTTCCGCAGCCATAAGGTGGAAGCGCCAAAGTAGTCCGTGAAATGCAATATTTTTTTAAGTTTTTCTTGCAATTTGCCGGTCTGTATCAAGTTTTATGTTGAACAAAATATAATTCACGGCCGTAAAACGTATGTATGTATAAATTGTAGTCATTAAAATCATCAATACAACCCCATTAAGTTCATTTAATTAACTTTGAGGGTTGTATTAATGAATTTAATCACTATAACTTAGTAAACCATGGAGGAGCTCGTAGCTAAATAATAAAAGCCGCTCGGGTCGAACTTTAGGTTAAACCGTGCTTGCCTAGGTTGGTCTGTGGATGGGTGACCACCCATTACATACAGAGTTACCTACGTGCCTCGGAAAGCACGTTAAGCCGTTGGTCCCGGCTGTCATTTGTAGATCTTTGACAGTCGTTAGGTAGTCAGTGGCCCAAAAAAAAGTCTAACAACCAGTCTTACCAAGGGGTATCGTATTACCCAGTACTAACTGGGTTGTGGAGGTCAGATAGGCAGTTGCTCCATGTAGAATACTCGTAGATAAAGAAAGAAAAGAAAGAAAGAAAGAAAATATATTTATTTGCCGCAGGTAAATGACGTGCATCACACAAAACGACGAACTAGGACGAACTTGGTGAAACTTTATTTGTTACGGTCGCAAATCATAATATTTTAATTAACATACATCCTAACACTGACCAGCAAATTGCAAAATAGTAAGAAAATTTAAATTTCGCGGGCTACCTTCGTGCTTTCACCTTTATGATAAATGTCGCTTGGACGACACAAGCGATAACGCTTTAATACATTCTTATCGTATAAAAATCACGTATAAATAGGACCCAACCGATTTGAATGAAATTTTGTGAATTTATATGGATGGTTCCAACTTGAAATATAAGACTACTTTTCGACTCAATAGGTGGCGCTGTTATCGCATAAAAATCTCGATGTTTTATCATAGTTCCATTGCGCCCTCGCAAAGCCGGGGCGCCTCGTTAGTACCTTTACTATTATGGGACAGTTCGATAGCTTTAGTGAACATTTAATTTACTGCGAGTTTTGTGAAAAGTGGTAAGGCAGTTACGAGGTCGACTATACCGTAATTGTATAAATTGATGTGAATTTTCGTCTCTATTTATAATTTATGTAAAAACTGTTGTGTACTTCATGTAGTTGTACCGTCCATGTGTATGTATCGTGTTTTATCATAGATCATTGATGTATATTTATAGTGTAGATAGAGTAATTTTATGTATATGTAGGCATCGCTTTAGCTACATCCTTTGTGACCGTTTTTACACTTAACGACATCTATGCCTGGATAAAAGTGCACTGTTTTAACACCTGGAGAGGACCGTGGCTAAATATTAACAGCCGCACGGGTCGATATTCAGGGTTAAGCAACGCTTGCCGAGGTCGATTTGAGGATGGGTGACAATATATTACCTATCAACTTTCCTCCGTAAAATCAAACTCCTATACAAAACGGATGATTTTGGATAGTAATTAAACTACTATCTCAAATAATTGCAAACACTTTGTAAAATGGAAGAAAATTTGATTTAAATTGGTACATTTTAAACTTATACTGTCACTTACGGGATATCTTCCGTGATTGTTCATTATTTTGAGCTCCCGATACAAAAAAAAAAAAAACAAAAATAAATAAAAAAATCAAAACAGTATATGTTTAGTTGTAAACCGTGAAAGCTTAAAACAGTGTTTGGTACATTGTTTCTTTCTACGTTCACTTTGTCTGGGGCGTGTGTAGAAAAATATTTACTGTTTATCGAATATCCATATTTTCATTGTATATTTTCTGTATATACGTCCATCTTACAGTTGTTGCATTTTATGAACGCTCCTCAATACAATTGTAGCCTTATGTCAATGACTAAAACGTTCATGTGGCGTGTTCGTAATTTGAAACGACTGTACAACTTAAGCAGAAAGAGTATGCGCTTCGGTAATCTTCGCCTTTCCGAATTAACACGACCGTCGCGTCAGTACTAATGCGGCAAGTCTTCTATCTTTCGTCATGCCACGCTTTGTTGTAGTCAGTTGTGAATCTATAATTTTGTAATCAATCAGTTAAAAATTGGCAAGTACTACCGTGGTTGTAATAGCTCTGCACAGCGTGTATTAGTTAGGCGTGATCATACAGGGTGTAAACAGACCCTTCACGAAGCCGTCAACCAAACATTCTGTACATCAAACTTAGTAACTTTACTCAAAAATTATTGCTGGGAAATTAGGTACTTTTTTTTTTTGGGGTGGAAAATTATGTTTTACGGTAGGACTCGATGGAACGCACTCAAAAGATTGTGCTGATGGATGGATTCAATAGTACGGGGGTCGTGGAGATGTTTAAAGTAAAAATCTTGCATTAAAAACATGTATTTAAAAAAAAACTTGTGAAATAGTTGGAACTTTGACCCCCAATATCTCCGTAACTAGAAGGTTCCCAGGTATGGTCTAGAACAAAAAAATGATCGCAAAGATGGGGACAACAAGTGCCTCTCGGCTTCGTTAAGGGTCTATTTACACCCTTTATTTAAGGATCCTATAAAGATCATCAAACAAATAAAACAGTTTGGCTTTGAAAAAAAAAACTGAACAACTTGTTCAACATCCTAAATCGACAAATTATAATCAGACGGCAAAACTTCAAACCCTGATCATAAAAGTGTCGGACGGGTAAATTTATTTTCATGAATACGATGTTGGTATCATGGAAAAAGTTTGATGGTCAACGACATGCCGGTTTCTTCACGTTATTTTCCTTCACCGTGTTGAAAGCTGATCTGATCACTGATCCCAAAGATGGTCCATCCACACCCTTAACCTTGTGACCGCCAGAGCATAAAGGCACGCGCGTACCCTCCTCGCCAAGACACAATTTCATGTAGCATTTTGTCACATATTTATGTCGTTTTGCGTACAGGGCACGCGCTTGCTTGTCACGTATATGTGACTACGGCGGTAAAAAGGTTCAATAAGATCCCACTTTTCTGATCCACCCAATTTAATTACTATCGTCGATCGTTCTTAATGCCGAAGACAGGCGAAGATTCACGAAGCGTATAATTTCTCTAGAAGCATTACTTATTAGTTAGTTTGCTTGCTTACGTGTCTCTTTTCTGTTTGTTTGCATGTGCGCTGTGCAGATTGACAATTGGAACGAAATCTGGCCGTGGGGTGATACCAAGTCTTACTGTAGGAAGTATAGGTATGTAGATCTTTTGTATAAATTGTAGTTTTTTAATGTAAGCGCTTATTAGGGGTTGGGTAAACACACTTAATAGTGAAAGCGCTAAGACAGTCCGCGAAATTCGAAATTTAATAGCCGGCCCAACTTCCACCATTGTTTTTTTTTTATAAGTTGCGGCCATGAATGAAACCTATATTAATCGAGAGCTGGTATCAATACAAACCAGTTTTGGATGAGACAAAATTTTCTTAAGTGCTATCAAAGTTAAACTCCATTCATTGATGGCATCTTCGGCACAACTTTGATAGGTTATATCTCGGAAACATGACACTTTAGAAGATTTCATACAAAACTTGTTTGTATTGATGCCAACTATCGATTGATTTAAGTTTAAGGCGTGGCCGAAACTTTGAAAAAAAAATGGCGGCAATAAGGCCGGCCATCAAATTCAAACCCCAACTGCATTCCATGCATTGGATAGTACGGAGATCGTGGAGGTGGTTAAAGTAAAAATCTTACATTAAAAACATGTACCTATTTTAAAAAAAAGTTGGTCCGTGGATGGGTGACCACCCATTACATACCGAGTTTCCTCCGTGCCTCGGAAAGCACGTTAAGCCGTTGGTCCCGGCTGTCATTTGTAGATCTTTGACAGTCGTTACAGGTAGTCAGTGGCTCAAAAAGTCTGATAACCAGTTTTACCAAGGTATCCGTTACTTAATACTAACTGGGTTGTGGAGGTCAGACAGGCAGTCACTCCATGTAAAATACGGGTATTCAGCTGCATCCGGTTAGACTGGAAGCCGATCCTAACATAGTTGGGAAAAGACTAAGCAGATGATGTGCTTTACTTTTTTTTTCAAAATTCCAGAGAATCAAACTGTCACCTAGTAGATTACCATAGACTACGGGAGACTATGATCGATACTTATGACAAATTGATTGAAGTGAGTTACACGAATCGTTTTTGAAGATCGGTTTAAAGCATGGTACTCGCAGAATCAATTACGCAATTTGGTTTTTTTTTTCACTCCATTACAGTTTCATTTTGCAGTCGAAATATTCTTTTGTGTCTTTTGCACATGCCATGGTATTGCTGCATGGTTCTAATAGATTGTATGTATTTCAGCGAAGGTTAGGGTCAGTTCAGACAGAACGGGGAACTCCTCGCGTAACTTACTGCCTCCATTGAATATAAGACCGTATAACCATTGGTTTTTAGTAGAAAATTGTTTGAATATAGACGCAGCATCGCACATGCTCGCTACTCGGTCGCGCGCCTTCTCGCAAATGCTCGGGAGTCGTCACGGATACTCGAGACCGCGCGAGCAAGTTTTGACGTGCTCACGTAGCGCCCATTGCGCTTCCAGTCTTGTGGCTGAGTTTCAAGCGTTGGCGCGCGCGTCCTCGCGCGGTCTCTCAATGCCGCACCATATCGAAGCGTATTCCTGTTCTTGTCGTGAATAGCTAACAGAGGCTCGAGCCTGCACGAGTATTTTTCTATTCTATCTGACTGATCCTACAGCGGTGTACAGACGCCAGCACATCAAGCTACCCGAAACTGTCAATTTTCCCAATCAACCTTGAACCTAATGCTTTAGCGATAAACTTGAAAATCTATTAAAAAAAAATTACAGATTTTAGTAGCTTGATGTGCTGGCGACTGTACCTATAGTACACCTACTTTTCGCCAGTTATGTTTAAATCCCAAATGCAGCAACTTACGGTGAATGTCATAATTAAAAAGGAACTCAGCATATCAAAACCTCGTTCAAAAACTGTCAGTGTCATTATTGTTGTAATATATCGAGAATAACAGCTTTGAATGCGGTTTATAAGTTGTCATGGAGTTCCTTGTATTGCCCCAAGATGGCGCTAAGTGTTTTATCGCCGATTCGCCGCTTTTCATTCAAGATTGCTTTGACAATTCACAAACGGCTGCAGCGGAGATTCTAGAAAATAAGCCCATTTATTTATTTGTTTGTACCATGTTTCAATGCAACTAAAAATTTTCTTATTTAAAGCAAATAGGTACCCATTGTATTACGCCGACCACAATAATTACGTTTTGAACTCTCAGCTTATCATAACCATACATGTTTAACGTCAAAGTAGGTATTTTCTACATTTATGTTGCTATTTTCGATTTCCCTCCTCTTATATTGACCCCTTACTAAAAAAAAACGTGCTTCGGGTACGTAAAACCTCAACATCTTAACCTTAGACCACGGAAACGCCGCGCTGACAGCTACTAGAAACGTCATTACTAAATAGTATTCGCACAATAAGAGTATAGAGGAAATTCTGTCACAAGCATTGACTGAATAGGGCAGTGGACACACCAATCAATTGACATATTTTTTATGAGCTATTCAAACGCAAATTGAGTTTGGATAGCTCATAAAACAAAACGAAACGCACGAAACTTTGTATACACGTTCATTGTTGATAGATAAACCTAATTTTCTTTCTTTTCGTTTTAATAAAAGCTTGTTTTTTTATTTTAAACATGTTAAATTTAATTTTTAGAGATGTTTCTTGATTTATTGGCTATTCGTACCAACTACCGAATTATCGCAGACCTACGTTTTATGATGCTCACTGAAGTAGACGTTTTTATAGAATTGTTGACAACACACTGTCTCTAAGAGCGACCGTCGAGGCGTTTCCGTGCATCCCTGAGCCACGAGCTACACGGTCCAGCAAAAGCGGAGAAAACAAATGGCTCGCGGAGTCATAGCAAGCTCTACAGCTCTTTCGCAGTTATATACCTTATCGAAACTAGAATAAAGGTCATTCATTAGACAAGACAGTCGTGCAAAACAGAACTGAAATACCCGAGAAAGGACTGTGAGCAACTTGTATCTTTTGAGCGTGTAGCTCTGGTGGCCAAGAAAAGACAAGAGACTATAACCTTTATTCAACATTTCAGGATAAACTTCATGAAATACGAAAAGCCTCCCGTGTCCCTGGACCATCTGAAACATTCGGAGGTCTACAAGTTAGTTCACGACGAGGACGTGACGCCGCCGCGGAGAGTGGAGATGAGAACACCGCTCATGTGTGAGGCGGACTACAGAGAGGTGAGCACCGTCATCATCAGCTTGCAAACACATTCAAATATTTACGAGCTATTGACGGGACAAGATGAAAAAAGTCGTAATCTAATACTTGATACTGCTTTGTGACAAGTCGGTAGGTCGGGCGTATCGAGCCCGCGTATCAGTCCACTCGGTCCGCGGCTTAAGCCGTTGGTCCCGGCATTCCCGGCTGTCATTCGTAGATCTTTGACAGTTGTTACAGGTAGTCAGTGGCTCGAAAGTCCGACAACCAGTCTTACCGAGGGGTATTGTATTACTCAATTAGGTACCGGATTGTGGAGGTCGGATAGGCAGTCTGTCCTATCTGAGCTACATCTGGTTAGACTGGAAGCCGACCCCAATATAGTTGGGAAAAGGTAGACAGATGATGATGACAGTAGCGATGCAGACGTGCGTTCTCATCGCTTCAGTCGCGCGTCACAAATGCGTCTAACGCGCGGCAGCATCTCCACAAAAAGTCACGGGCGAAGGACCTTGGCTAATTCTAACCGCTATTTCTTTTCACAGCGTTGCCGCTCGATGACCCCAGCTGTGGAGAAGAAGCACCTGCAAATACCCCAGCAGTTCCACCCTTAACGTCAGCAACAACGGCATCCGCAGCACTCGAAGGCCGAGAACTACAAACATTACTTAGCAACTGATTTGACCTTGGACCTTTTATAGCAGTTTTACTGCAATGTCACTTCGGTGTGCGAAAAAGAGGGAGCTATACAGGACGTCTAGCTCCATCTCTTTCCCACACTGAAGATTAAAACAATACTGCTATAAGAGATCAAGGCAAGTCACTTGATATTTCCGTCTCTGTCGTGAGCTTGTTGTTTAACGATTGAGCGAGAAGGACATGTATAATACCGTACACGCTAAGTAACGTTCATAGATCTAAGTCTAAGTTCAAAATGTCATCATCATCATAACTTTAAACATCAAATTCTTTTTTTTTATAAATTATTTCCCATTTGACTGAGTTTTATCTATCTTTGAATGAAGAGAGAAGATCTTCAGGAAGCTTGTACGCAAACACAGAGGACATTGGACGAATTTCATCAATGAAACTGAACACGCATCTCGAACAGCTCATCTAAACCGAGCTCAGGAGAGTGTGTCACAATCGCTATAAAATCTATAAAACAAATGACAATGACAGCTTCTGGACTCCATAGAGATGAGTTGATCAGTTTTAATTTCATCTGTGACATTCGCACTTAGATTTAGGGCCCTCGCGCACTACGCGGCCACGACCACGACTGCCGGCCGACTGCAGAAGCTTCGACCAGCACGCGTAGCATGACCGCGTAGAAATGGGTTTTGTCGATGGAAGAATCGACAAAGTGACAGATGATTTTGTCGATTCTTCCGTCGACAAAGCCCGTTTCTATGGTGGTCATGCTACGCGTACAGGAAGAAATTTTGGTCGCTTCTGATACGTCTATGTATACTTTTTTAAATCACCTTGTACAAGCGCCTTAAGATTATTTAAGCTCTGGATCTGAAGTTCTAGATTTTCCAAACTTAGTTAAAACTTGAGGGAAACAATCCAAACAAAATATTCAATAAATTGTATTGTCCTATTTCATGTATTAGATTCTTTTTATACTTATAAAGGTGTGTTTTTATTAATAATAAAAAGGATGTGTTACTGATAAATGTTTCGTTTCATTTTTCTCTAAGTGCACCTCGTTAGAGACCATTTTTTTTACCAAATTTAATGTTCTTTTTTTATTTTTATTTCATTGATTTTTTTTTCTTTTTTTTTTGTTACCAATTTTTTTTGTCCTTTGACATAAGAATCATTTATTTGCATAAAATACAGGTGTTACCAGATATAAAAGTTGGTGATATGTGCACAACCCATATTTTGCCTATTTATTATTTATTTTTACACATATTAAATACATTTTTAAATATTCTAATTTAAAACAATTAAAAAAAAAACTTAAAAAAATATAAAAAAAATAGTAGCCCACCAGCATTGGGAACAGGGTCCGAGCTACCGGTGGTCAGGGCTCTTGAGAGAGGAACCTCCTAACGATACGCGCCGTGTCCAGAACTACTGCTTTCTGAATCAAGCACTTGATCCAGCTGCCAAGCGAGAGCCTCCTCAGATGTTGGTCGAGGCTATTGGCTATTAAGCCATTGGCCGACACGACTATCGGCACAATGACTGCTGTACTCACGTCCCACATGTCGACAACCTCGCGAGCCAGATCGAGACATTTGAATATAATATAATATTAATATACTTACTTTATTCATCATTTCTCTTATTTTATAAATTTTTAAATATTTCAAAAAACAAAAGTAAACAAAACATTTAAAAATATAAAAATTCCCATCGGCATCAGGAACAAGGTCCAGACTGCCGGTGGTCAGTGCTCCAGAGAGAGGAACCGCCTCACTATGCGTGCCGTGTCCAGGAGTACTGCTTTCTGAATCAAGCCCTTGACCCAGCCGCGCAATGAGAGCCTCCTAAGGTGTTGGTCGAGGCTCTCTGCTATTAGTCCATTAGCTATTTTAATATATTTTTATTATTATTTATTTATTTATTTAACAGACAACATGATCCAATGACATTTACACAAAATACAATTCTAGAAAGTTAGTAAACAATTTAACTTACACACTGTTAGTACTTATATTCTACTACAGACAGGGTGGTTTTTATAAGAAGCCTCATTAAAGGAATTCCATGATGCCTATCAGCAATTATTCTCAGGAGGCTGTTGCCAATGCCACGCAATCTGGCGAGAAGAGATGCAGACTTCTCTGCCCTCTGTTCTCTTCTCTTCTCTGTTCTCTGGCTTCTCTGGTCCTTCGACCAGAGAGTACTTGGCAATGGAAAACATCCGGGTATTGCCGTGGCCTCCACAATCGCCAGACCCATCGAGCACGCATGGGACATGCTTCAGAGACGTGTTCTAGAGAATCTGGACGGAATGTCGACAACCCAACAACTGAAAGACTTGTTAAAATTCCATTGGGAGCCATTGCGGCTACATCAGATAAACAATAAAATCTATATACGGCTCAGACCAATTGCTAGAGGCAGATCTAAGAGAATACTATACAGTTATAAAACCCGGTTATTACTTTACAGGAAAAAAAATTGTCTCCCCTGATAAGTTCGAATTATATAGATTAGCAATAGTTCCCAATAAGTTTATGTACACCTTTATTCCTCCTTACCCTTTCATTGCAACCAACGGGAAAGTTTTCAAGTACATAGAGGCTGAATGCCCGAAGTTTAACCAGCTCCATCTCTGCGAAGGGGAAGTCCACCATCAACCGACGAGAGGACATCTAGACTGCATCCAAGGGCTCATCTTTAATCAAATTCTACAGAAGTCATGCCTGCCCACTAAACCCACGCTGACCAAAGAAGCCATGGAACAATTGGACGACAGACGCTATACACTCACCTTTCCACAACCAACCCGAACCGAACTACAATGCGAACGTCAAGAATTCATCTCCCTACACGGAAGTTATCTCGCCACCATACCGCAAAAATGCTTACTACGCACTGATCAGTTTACTATAATCAACACGAATGACCATATAAAAGGACAACCGCTGAAAATCACCGAAATACCCATGAACCTGAACATTGTCAACGAATCTATCCCACATCTAAAGTTAAATTCACTGCACCTGAAAAGTCTACATGAAATCGAAGATAAAATCTTAATGCAGCAACCAGTACAAATCGATCACACTAACCTGGAACAATCGATTTACCATACGACTATCCCACTATACACGGTTAGTTTTAGGTCGTTCTGGAACCGAAAGCCATAAACTCGATCATCGAACTCGAAACGATTGGGACTATTTTTTTCAAAAAGTAACAATAAAAAAAATCACGAAAAATTAAATTTATTGTTTTTTTTGTTAAATAATGAGAACTCGAAGTAGTAGTTCTTGCGGTAAATGCATATGTATGTGTACGTAACGTATCGACGATCGGCAACACATGCAAACGATACCCATTGAAAAATCCATTCATCGATCAGACAGCTTGATCCGTAAGCCACGCCCCCACCCCACGCTTACACAGTCTAGCCGACGCGATTGGCGCCCTTTCTTCCTAGTGTTGTCGCGCGCTTCGCTGTATTAGGTCACTCACGCGTAACCTAATCACGTGTCAAAAATGATTCGGCAATATGTCTACTCCAATGTGGAGTAATGGGCAATGGTGGATTTTTATGGGATGGCGCACCAGAACTTGGAAGAGGCTAGACTCTTGTATGCTCAGCCGGAAAACCTGAACTCACTGCGCGCTCGTGGAATCACCGATCCTCAAGTTCCCTTCACCTCCACCAATCTGGCTGTAACCCAGCGCCTCCTCGATCATGGAATGTTTGGGCAGGCATTATTAATGACCAAATAATAGAGCCTATTTTTATTGAAGGGCACCTGACTGGTGGTTCTTTTTTGGATATGCTGCAGAATCTGATACCGGAGTTGCCAGAGGATGTGCCTCTGGCTTATTTACGCGGTATGTAGGTACTATCAGCTTGTTGGATGCCCTGCTCATTATGCGAATTTAGTGCGTGCGTATCTGAACAGTGAGTTTGGTGAGCGGTGGATAGGTCGTGGTGGCCCTGTGGCTTGGCCCGCAAGGAGCCCTGACTTAACCCCACTGGATTTTTATTTGTGGTCTGAGATAAAAAGACTAGTTTATTTCGAGGAACATACCTACTACTCGAGATGAGTTAAGAAGTGCGATTGTGGACGCGTTTAATATTGTGAAAAGTGACAGAGACGCATTAGCTAAATTAAAAGACAATCTCATTAAACGTGCCCGTTTGTGTATCGAGGAATACAGAATACAGGGAAGTATAAATTGTGAATAATGATTATGTTTGTAAATAGCTCAATTTTTTTTAAATACGCCTGCGCCTGTATTTATTTTTCTTGACATTAAAAGTGTACAAGTAAGTAAGTATTTAGATTCGTAAAATGTATAACTGACGCGACGTTCCTAAGCCTGTAGAAAGTATGACGGAAAAATTAGAGTTATTGAACTTATAAGTAGATAAACGCAATTTAAATCAAGCAATAATTCGGCGCCGTGTTCTTTAAGATAGGTACATCAACATAAATAAAAATACATACGCGGTAGATAAATAGGCAAACAAATAATAACACGAAAAGCGAATTCAGACTTTATTTCTTAACCGTAAACGGTGAAATTTAGAAATTTCATCAAACTAGGTAAATACGCAGTTTACTATAAAATATTCTGAGAAATCTATTGTATCGTGTTGGAGTGGACTTTACAAGGATGCACAACCGAATTCCACGGTTAACGTTATGAAAATAGGGTCTTTTTCTGTTCGAATTGCCTGCCTTTGTAGAAGCCGCCACTAGCATTGCCGCAACAAAATTGTTTTAAGCTGTAATACTATTTTTTATTTATCATATGGTAGGGTATTGGGTATGTTTCTTAAGTACCTATTAGATCGATTGATCAACACTCGATTCAATACCTTAAAAACAACTCCCAAGCGTACTCGTCGTTGTGTAGTTGAATAGGTACGAGTATTAGTGATTTCGTGATGCGAGACTGGTGAATTAATTTCTCTCGTTTACGAGGAGACGAGAGATGATGGAGGTAAATGAACTTACACCAAACTTAATCGTACCTGAAATGAAATATCTACTTGCAAGTACTTTTTCAGCTGGTTATTCGTCCGGAGTCCATTGACCCACCGCGAGCGCACGACCTTGCGTTTATGAATGAAATATTGAAACCGCTACTAAGATTTAACTCGAATGACAGAATAAAAGTGATAAATTTCTAACTTCTTTATTTGATGTCTTAAAAAAACAATAACAATGCTAATAGTAACTATTACTCGACTGGAGTTACTATGTTTCGGCTCCAGAACGATGTAAAAATATTCGTGTATGTCGTAATATTCGGTGCAACTGTACTGATCGTTACCCTCACCATACGTCGGTATAATGTTTGCACAAAGTTCAGAAAGCCGCAATCACCAGATGAAAGCGATGAACATCATCAATACGAAGACGCAGAATCTCCTAAAGTCAAGAAAAATGTACCAGCAACATTCTCGCTGAAATTGCTCAAATAGTTGCTGTTCTGAGGGGGGAGGTGTTACGTGCCCTGCCTACACCAAATCGGCTGAATAGCGACATGATAACTATTTACGTACAACGGAGGTTTCCACACAAAATTGCAACACACGGAATCTGCTGACTCGACGCCTCGTGCAGCCATCGGTCACATACTTCCAATCTGCTGACACCGCATACGCGTCTCGCAATCGTTTAGAATTATATTTTTGTAAGAATTATTTAGGCACTTCGGAACTAGCATCGTCCAAGTCTAGACTTAAGATTTTATATAAGTCAAATATTGTAATTTTAAAGTAATTAAACTCTTCTTTAAATTAATTTCGGTTTTTTTCAAGTCCCCCGGCTGTCACCTTCGTAATTAGTGATCGTTGTAGGAGTTTGTTATTTGTTTAGTAAGTAATATTATATACTCTTTTGTTCCTGTTTTTACGGCCTTTCGAATGATACATGTGAATTTCGAATCGATTTGTAAATGGCTAGAAAGGGTGTCATTTATTTGCATAAATTAAAATAACCTATATTAACTAACTAACTTAAAAATAAACTCAAAAAATGGCGTCAAAAAACTCCTCCTCAACGTAGTCAACTGGTAATGTACCCAAAAGACTGGCGGCGTTGCCACGCTGTATGGCAACGCTAAGCCTTTGGCCAAGGTAAAAGCCAGCCCTTGGGTCACGGGAAGAGTCAACTAAACGTTTAGAAATGTCCTTGAAAAGGCTGTGAGCACTCGGACCCCACGGACCCAGAGTTTCAACCCCAAACGGCTCGAAAATATAGTTACCAATAAGGTTACTATATTTACGCCGCTTGAGGTTCTCTGCAGCCGCAGCCGCAGCCCCAGCACAGCACGATGAGCTAGGAAGATGGGATGGCGCAAGAGTATCGACACAAGTTGCATCCCACACTAAAGGCCTACCCATCTTCCATGGAAACAGAGACATGCCGTCCGGTCTCTTGCCATCGTCGCGTGCCAAGCCATTTGGTTCTAATAAAGCTGGAACGCCGACGGTG
Organism: Noctua fimbriata; assembly: GCA_905163415.1. NCBI lineage: Eukaryota > Metazoa > Arthropoda > Insecta > Lepidoptera > Noctuidae > Noctua > Noctua fimbriata. Next base: position 410,123 of record CAJHZP010000012.1, read on the forward strand.
ACAAGAGCTCGACGGATGATATCATTTAAGTTCGCGTGCCGTGCAAAGCGGCCCGCACTTCGGCTGCATGAAAGGCCGTGGTGTCCAAGGCTGTTGACAGCTTCACCACAGTGACAGCGATGAGGAGAAAAACAAGGGGCGCCTAGGCGTAGAGCAGCAGCAAGGCGGAAAGTAGTGTCGTCGAGCAAAGTGCCTATGCTCGACGACGGTAGTGCGTGAAGCCAAAGACCCGACTCCCACTCACCCACAGCCAGCAGACGCGCACGCTCAGCAGTAGTAGCAGACGTGAGCAGTAAATTGTTCTGAACTACTCTGCAGAGCGGCTCGTCCCAACGTCTCTGGGAAAATGGATGGACGGGTTCTTCAGAATTCGGGCAAGCGAGTTTCCAGGCATTAATAGCCTCGGAGAAGCACGGCACATCAAAATCAATCAGTGTGGAAGCCAGGATATTCCTGATTAATTTCTCAGTGCCGTGGACCGAAGATATAAACGCCGGTAAACTAATACTAGAAATTTTGCGGACGCCGAGTCCTCCCATACGAATGGGAAGAGTAGCTTGTATCCAAGCACGGTCGTCCAAAGCCACATTTAAAACGGATGATATAGTATTTTTGATAATTTGGTCCATTTTGTCCAAAAGATGAGTGTGCTTCCATAAAGGGGAAGCACGTAGGAAATATGTTAATTTTGGGCCGAAACAACAGTAACGGATTAGGGTGATGGCCGAATGCATATTAATTTGGAGCAACCTTTCCGAAATATCATTGAAATTTTGAATTTTTTCCTCGATAAAATCGGGAAAGGAATTCTCGAAGATTGGAGACCCAAGGAGACGAAGAGAACTTTTTTCAATAATTTTGATGTTAGGGGCTATTACGTTAAATTTAGGAATAGTCAGTTGTCTGTTGGTACAGTCCGCTAAATACAGTTCACATTTTGCAAGGTTTAGGTCAAGGCCAATTGAAAATTGGATAATGAAATCAATAGTTAGTATATAATTTTGTCAGAAAAATCCATAAATTTATAAAAACGTGATAAAACTATTAAATTGCTAGTTTGTACGTAAGTCATTGTGAATTAACTATAAAGCGTGATTAATTACGAACAATTCTGTACGAATAACATACCATTTAGATAAGATTTCGAAGTTGTGAAATGATTTATTTACGTTGCGCCAGAGCGTTGTAGGTACATTTTTTTACTATTTGGTACAAATTTGGTACACGCGATGTTATTATTATTTGTATATCAAAACTTTGTTTGAAGAGTGGTAACTATTATGATGCCATTTGATGCATATTGAGTTACCCTATAATTTAGGTCAATAAAAACACAGGGTCATCGCTTTAGTTTTTGAAATAATACCAAGTTTTATTTGATGTTGGAATAGGGTGTAATGATGTCTGAAAAATCTTTAAATTAATAAAAACGTGATATAACTATTTAATACCTTTTGGAATCTGCTGTTGGCTGTCAACAAGGTGACCCCCTGGGGCCAGTGATTTTCAGTTTAGCTATTCACCCAATTGTTCGACAGCTAAATTCTAAATTTAACGTTTGGTATCTTGATGATGGAACCCTGGGCTGCGACGTAGATACTGTTTTAAATGATTTAATTTTCTTAAAAAATAAACTTCATTCAATTGGCCTTGACCTAAACCTTGCAAAATGTGAACTGTATTTAGCGGACTGTACCAACAGACAACTGACTATTCCTAAATTTAACGTAATAGCCCCTAACATCAAAATTATTGAAAAAAGTTCTCTTCGTCTCCTTAGGTCTCCAATCTTCGAGATTTCCTTTCCCGATTTTATCGAGGAAAAAATTTCAAAATTTCAATGATATTTCGGAAAGGTTGCTCCAAATTAATATGCATTCGGCCATCACCCTAATCCGTTACTGTTGTTTCGGCCCAAAATTAACATATTTCCTACGTGCTTCCCCTTTATGGAAGCACACTCATCTTTTGGACAAAATGGACCAAATTATCAAAAATACTATATCATCCGTTTTAAATGTGGCTTTGGACGACCGTGCTTGGATACAAGCTACTCTTCCCATTCGTATGGGAGGACTCGGCGTCCGCAAAATTTCTAGTATTAGTTTACCGGCGTTTATATCTTCGGTCCACGGCACTGAGAAATTAATCAGGAATATCCTGGCTTCCACACTGATTGATTTTGATGTGCCGTGCTTCTCCGAGGCTATTAATGCCTGGAAACTCGCTTGCCCGAATTCTGAAGAACCCGACCATCCATTTTCCCAGAGACGTTGGGACGAGCCGCTCTGCAGAGTAGTTCAGAACAATTTACTGCTCACGTCTGCTACTACTGCTGAGCGTGCGCGTCTGCTGGCTGTGGGTGAGTGGGAGTCGGGTCTTTGGCTTCACGCACTACCGTCGTCGAGCATAGGCACTTTGCTCGACGACACTACTTTCCGCCTTGCTGCTGCTCTACGCCTAGGCGCCCCTTGTTTTTCTCCTCATCGCTGTCACTGTGGTGAAGCTGTCAACAGCCTTGGACACCACGGCCTTTCATGCAGCCGAAGTGCGGGCCGCTTTGCACGGCACGCGAACTTAAATGATATCATCCGTCGAGCTCTTGTCACCGTCGGCGTTCCAGCTTTATTAGAACCAAATGGCTTGGCACGCGACGATGGCAAGAGACCGGACGGCATGTCTTTGTTTCCATGGAAGATGGGTAGGTCTTTAGTGTGGGAAGCAACTTGTGTTGATACTCTTGCGCCATCCCATCTTCCTAGCTCATCGTGCTGTGCTGGTGCTGCGGCTGCGGCTGCAGAGAACCTCAAGCGTCGTAAATATAGTAACCTTATTGGTAACTATATTTTCGAGCCGTTTGGGGTTGAAACTCTAGGTCCGTGGGGTCCGAGTGCTCACAGCCTTTTCAAGGACATTTCTAAACGTTTAGTTGACTCTTCCCGTGACCCAAGGGCTGGCTTTTACCTTGGCCAAAGGCTTAGCGTTGCCATACAACGTGGCAACGCCGCCAGTCTTTTGGGTACATTACCAGTTGACTACGTTGAGGAGGAGTTTTTTGACGCCATTTTTTAAGTTTATTTTTAAGTTAGTTAGTTAATATAGGTTATTTTAATTTATTAATGTATATTAAATTTTGTTGTCTTATGATTTTGGTCTACATTAAAACCACATCAACTATTAAATTGCTAGTTTGTACGTAGTCATTGTAAATTAAACATAAAGCGTGATTAATTACAAAAGATTTAGTACCAATTCCATACCATTTAGTTAAGAGTTCGAAGGTGTATAATGATCTGCTTACGTTGTGTAGGTAATTGTTTTGACTAGAAATTTAGTCCACGCGATGTTATTAATATCTTTAGTTCAAAACTTTGTGTGAAGAGTGGTCACTATTATGATGTCATTTGATGCCTACTGAGTAAGGCTATAATTTAGGTTCAAAAAAACATAGGGTCATCGCTTTAAATTTTGAAATAATACAAGTTTTATTTTGTTTTGGCTTATAAAACACAAAGGCAGTCATTCAAAGTTACGAAACAACTTGCGTTGTGAAGCTTGCTCCATACACTTGAGTAAACAGTCATTAGTTTACTATCAGCTCATAGAAACTTTTTGTTTACACGCCGAGCGTCGGTCACCCGACACCCCGCCGCTCGTAAAAAAAGAATCGGGTTTCAGGTATTTAACGGTCAGCCGCTACTTACCTAACGTGGCACGAGCGTGCAGGTGGGTAAAGGAATATTCAGATCAAGAATCTAAATCTAAAACACTCACTAAACCAAAAATTTGAGTCTACACAGCAAACTATTCAAATTTCATAGTGTGCTGTATACTCTTTTTTTTTTTTTGGTTTGTTCTAAGCCAAACATGTTGTTTTGTAAGCCATAAATGGCAAAACATGTAGATCTACCTGTTATTTTTAAGACCTTGCACATATTATTTGATGTATACTCATTATTTACAGTAAAATATATTCTATTCTATTCTATTCACCAAAGTGCTTAAATATTTCGGATGGGTTCGACGATGCAAAGGTCGACTCAATTCTCCACCGGTAGAGCAGCGCTGGACCTGCCTGCTATGCAGCGACTGGTGATATGGCCCGGCGCGGCGTGTCGTACTTGAAGCACACCAGTGAGCCGCCGCTGGCCTGGTGTCGCCGCCCAACACCTGCAGCAGCCGGCACAGGCAACGGCTTCCCGACACCGCCCGATATCTCTTTCCCTCGTACGACAATCCGCTTGGGCGCGTTTCGGCCCGTAGCACACGTGACACTTGATTGGGAGTAGCGATGAAAACCTCCTACGCCTCTCGCTCCTGGCGCCAGCGCACATCTGTAGGGACTCTCTTTTGGCCTGTCACCACTCAGGTTAATGAAGGTAGCCGTAGATTTCCAAGGTTGGCCCTGGTCCCATAGTCAAAGGTGTTCAATACGATGTGTACTAAGAACTTAATACGACTTCTTATCAGGTTTTCACTCATTTCAATGGCACCTTGTTACTGTCACGCAATGAAGGGTAGCGTTATATGGTCTGTTTAATAAATGATTCGATGATTCCCTATCCGAAAAAAAAGGCATTTGGATGGCATTGCTGATTCTCCCTGAGAGGGTTTTTTGGGTTAAGGTATTCAAATAATCAAAGCAAAGCGCTTCAATTATCACAAATATTGATATAATTATCACAAATATTGATAATTATCACAAAAATCATAATTATCACAAATATTGATACTGATAAGTATTGAGTTTAGGTGTATACTTATTAAAAACTGAAACTGTAATGTTATTGTTTCATTGTGATTATAATGGTAAAAGCACTCTTAACGAAGCCGAAGGCATTTGTTCTCCCGTCATTGCTAATGATATTTTTTTTTGTTCTAGACCATACCTGGGAACCTTGTAGTTCCGAAGTTTAATTTAAATACCCCCACGACCCCCGTACCATTCAATGTATCCATCCAGCACAAAGACAATCAAATATTTCGGAGATCCAGCACAATGTTTTGAGTGCGTTATATTGAGTCCTACCATAAACCGTGACTTTTCATCCCAAAAATAAGTCGTTTCCTAGCAATAATTATTGCTTCAAGTTACTTAGTTTGATGTACAGATTGTTTGGTTGACGGCTTCGTGAAGGGTCCTACACCTAGTATTTGATTCCCAATAAAATTGTTCTCATTCTAATTATGTTTGTTTTATTACCAAGGAAGGAATAAATACACCCGACAAACCGAATTAGAACACTGAACACTCGGCCAACGTGTGATTGGCGTTTACGGACTGCACCAAAAATTTCCTTTGATGTAAGATCTACGAAAAACGGATGACGCTCGGTCGTTTGCAAGCGTTAGCTGAAAATGGAAAAACATAAAAAGCCTGGTACACGTTGGCCGAGTGCACTCGACAATCGCGCTTAGCCAACGTGAACTGGGCCTATTGACTGTACTATGGAAATTTAAAGGGAATGCTAACTTGCACCACAAATTCGGCATCGAAAGAAAGGAACAAAGCTGCGAATATTCTGTCCCTTTCTATTATGATGACCAACTTAACTACACATTTTACTAAAAAAGAGCATGAAGTAAACGCTGAGAATAAACATTCATAAAAATCAATTAAAAAATGATTTTGACCTGTGAGGAAAGTAAATAAAAAACGATATAGAAATAACAAATAAATAATGTTAATTTGGAGTCGGCAAATCAATGACAATCTGTATAATGAGCCTATATATTTTTTAAATGCATAGTGAAATAGGATTTCGCCATGCTTGTCCTTACTAACTATGTGGTGTTTACATACTCTGTGCCTGCTTTGCTAACCTTGAAATGTCAATGTCAATCTGTCAGTGTCAAGTCAACGAAAACAAAAGTAGTTTCTTTTAATAGCTCGTCAGTTAATAATAGAAATTGTTTGCGTTTTGATACCGGTATTCGTACAGTAGGTGCAGTAGATGGTCTCTTGGGACTAATAAACTAATTTCTATTAATTATAGGCTGTCCTACGAGTGATATAATAATTCTAGCACACTTCGGCCGCTGCCGCCTTACCCGGTCGTCTTAAATAAGTACAATGTACAAGCTGTAAAGTTAAGCTTAATTGCGACACTTTCGTAAATACTAAAAGAAGTCGCAATAATTACATACAAGCGTCGCCTGTTATTTGTACGCAGCAGAATTTCTAAGTTGATGTCGTTATCTTCAGTGATACTTAAACAGTTACAAGATGGAAAAACTGCCAATGTGTAGGATATGTCTAGCGGAGAATGTTCGGATGTTTGTGGTGGTCAACAAGAACTTGCATGAAGTATATGAGAGGCTGACTGATATTCCAGTAAGTTGCTACTTTAATAATATTTATATTTCTTGAACATTTGTATTTAAATGCTAGAGGTTTGGAGAAAAGGGAAATCAACAATATTGGTGAAAGAAAACTAATATTAAAAGAACCTGTGCTTAAAATAAAATTGAGCAAGAGTGGTGATCATGTATACACCTTCTCTGTAAGAGGTGTTTATAAGAGCGTTACTGCACTAAACCTGTAGAATACAGTGTTTGCAAAATATTATTCACAAACCCAGAAAACTTAAACTCAATGTTTTGTTGCAGTTTGTAACTGACGACAGTAGACCGATCCTCGCTTGTTCCTTCTGTTGTGCTAAACTAAAGCAATGCTTCCGATTGCTGAGGAAATGTTTGGAAGCAGAACAGCTGTTCACCCAGATAATGAATGGGAATTATGAGGTGAGGTGTTCTTTAACAGATATTTACTGTTTAATGTGTAAGTAATGCCCTTTATTGACATATTTTATGTAATACTGTAATCATCTTTTTACAGCCTTTTATAAAGCAAGACCACTTACAGGTTGCCCATGGGTTTATTATCTCATCAATAGGTAGCATAAGTATAGTGGAAGTTGGTCAAACAGACAGCGTTGTTGTGGAAGAAGAATTACCAGCTGTTTGTGAGGGACAAGATGATATTCTTGAGCTGAAGGAGGAATATCAATGTGATGGTATGTTTTTGAGACAAAAAATTAATGATAAAGTAATATCTTCCAAGAAATAATGTTACAATTTATTAAACATAAAAGGTTTTTGTTAATATATGGGGTAGAATCAAGTTTACCGCCGTAGCCCGAAGAATAGCCATACTTAAGTGGCAGTGGGCAAGGTACATTGCTTGCAGAACGGTTGGCCGATGGGGCCGAAATAACTCGGGAGTGGCGACCGCGAACCGGAAGACGTTGCGTTAGAAGGCCTCCCACTAGGTGGACCGATGACCTGGTAAAGGTTGCAGAGATCCGCTGGATGCGAGTCGCACGGGACCGGTCAATGTGGCGACACTTGGGGGAGGCCTATGTCCAGCAGTGGACGTCTTTCGGCTGAAATGATGATGATGATGATGGATTAGAAGCGACACCAACGTACAAATTTTTTATTTTTTTTTTCTTTTCTGTTCTCATCTGCTATCAGTCATACTTGACTATGATCAGATGTGTGGAAAGATTCATCACTTTTTTTTATAGAATCAGGACCAGTGTCCTAATTCTACTTAATCAGGCAGCACAATATCAGCTTTCTTGAGTCTCTTAGTACAATTTGGCATCAATAGTGAACGTGAAAGGGGATTTGGATGGATGGTTAACCTATCTTTGTAATTCTCTAGGTAGCGCTTCGCTTCTTCTAGGATCGTTGGAATTTCCAAGTGCTCATGGATTTCTGAGTTGCGAGCGTACCAGGGCGCCCCTGCCAGGACCCTCAGGATACTGTTTTGACTTCTTTGAATGCACATGATGTTTGATTTGCTTGCGGAAGACCATAATTGAATCCCATATGTCCATATTGGTTTTATGATGGAACAATAAACTCTCAGTTTGTTACTCAGGGTGAGTGAAGATTGTCTGCCTAGTAGCCAGAGCAAGTTCTTGAATCGGTAGTTTATTTCTGATCTTTTCTTCTTTAGGTGATCCTTCCATGTCAACCTACGATCCAAGTAGAATCCCAGGTACTTCACGCATGTTGACTGTGGTAGAATGTCCTGACCCAATTTGACCGGGGCGCAATTTCCATGTCTGAGTGCAAAGGTGATGTGATGCGATTTGGGTGCGCTTGCCTTTATACGCCATTTGTTTAGCCAGTCATGGGTCCTGTCAAGTTGATTTTGCAGCATGCTGCTTGCTATGTTGGCATCCTGATTACAGGCCAGGAATGCGGCATCATCAGCGTAGGTTGCTACAAATACGTCAGAGCACTGAGGGAGGTCGCTAGTAAATATATTATATAAAACTGGGCCCAGGACGGAGCCCTGGGGTACCCCTGCAAGGCACCTGGCAAGAGAGGATCTAGCGTCTCGTACCTTTACTTGAAATTGCCTATCACTAAGGTATGATTTAATTAGCAAGTAAAATGAATGGGGCAGGAGCAACTTTATCTTGCATAATAGTCCTTTATGCCATACTCGGTCAAAGGCTTGTTGGACGTCGAGAAACGCTGCCGAGCAATACTTCTTCTTTTCTAGGCACTGTCTTATGGTACGGTAGACTCGGTGAACCTGTTCTACGGTGGAGTGTTGCTCGCGAAATCCGAATTGGTGATCAGGTACAACTTGCTTTTCTTGTAGGTGAGGTTTCAGCCTGTTCAGGACAACTCTTTCCCACAACTTAGATAGTACTGGAGTAAGGCTAATAGGGCGGTAGGATGAAACTTCATTTTCCGGCTTTCCAGGCTTATTGATCATTACAATTTGTGATATTTTCCAGAGAGCAGGTACATGAGAGGATCTGAGAGAGGCATTCATGAGGATAGTAAGAAAGACTACTCCCCTTTTAGGCAGCTCCTTAAGAATTTTCGGAGTAATCAGATCGAATCCGGGTGCCTTTTTGGAATTCATCTTAGAAATCAATCTAGACAGTTCCCGTGGGGATGTTGGTCGCAGTGGGGCACAAAGTTGCAAGTCCTGGTTGAGAATGGTATCTATTTCAGGATCATCAGGAACTGCAGATTCGTTCGGCTTGAAGACATTGGCAAGGTGAGTGGCGAAAGCTTCAGCTTTTTCTTCATCTGAACGAGCCCATGAATTGCCTGATCTGATAGGGGGTAAGCGTTGCTGAGGTTGTGCTAAATTCTTGGTTGCTTTCCAAAGGGAGTGAATTCCTTTAGCTTCAGGGGTTATTCTCTCTAGCCTGTGTTGTAGGGCATCATTATTAGATTTCGCAAGAAGGTCTTTGAGTTCCTTAATGGCCCGGTTGAGACGGGTTTTGTCCCGTTCATTATGTGATGACTGCCAGATTCTACGAAATCGTCTCTTCTCTGCGATTTTTCTTCGGACTTCAGATGGGGTAGGTGTACTAAGAGCAGAATGTTTTATCTCAGGGGTGCTGATCCACGCTGACACTTGTAAAAGATTGGTGAAGTACAAGCACGCGTCGTCTACGTCTTCAGGGGACTTCAGAGGTACGTTGAGATTAATGTTATCTTCAAGGTACTCTCTAAAGTTATCCCAATCGGTTTTGTAGTTGTAGAGCATGTCATAGTTTGGGTTACATTTTGCAGTTGTTTTACTCAATCTTAGTATGATTGGGGTGTGGTCTGAAGACCCGTCTAGGCTAGATTCCACTTCGGTGAATTTGTGGCATATGTTTTTTGTGACAAAGAAGTCAAGGAGGTCAGGTATTTTGTTAACATCCGTAGGCCAGTATGTAGGTTCACCTGTGGACAGAGTTGACATGTTATTTGCATCGATACATTTTTTTAGTTCACGGCCCCTGGTTACGGTGAGTCTAGAACCCCAATCCGTATGTTTGGCGTTCCAGTCGCCACCTGCTATAAATCTGTTGCCTTGCTTCTTAAAGAACTCAGTAAACATTTCCTCATTGATTTTGTGTCTAGGAGGGCAATATACCGCAGAGATGTTAATAAGGCCTGATCGATCTTCTACTCTTATAGCCGTGGATTGTAGGTGTTCTGTCACAAAAGGTTCCAGTAGGCAGTGTTTGATGGTGTTTTTTATTACGATAGCGCTGCCACCATGTGCTCGACCGTCCGGATGAGAGGTAAGGTACACGCAGAACCCTGGTATACGTATTTCACTTCTTACGGTTGTGTGTGATTCTGATATCAGGCATATGTCGATCTTGTTCTCTTTTAGGAATACTTCTAGTTCATTTGTGTTGGGTGCAATGCCATTGATGTTCCAGGCTGCTATGAATAGGTAAGTCATTTTGTAAGCTTGGTGACGAGGCTAGTGATTAGACCCACTAAGGAGCCTATTTGTTGAATTAAGAGGTCCATCTTTTCGCTCTGTTTGATTAGAATATGATGTAGTGTCTGATTCTGTTGTTGGTGAGTTTGTGGTAGGTCATGAGTTGTAGAGTTTGGTCCGGATACTGCTTCTGCATATGATTTCTCATGCGTGTTTGTTGGGGCTCGTATGTTGAAGGCAGGTGTAGGAAGTGGAACGGCCGAGGCGTTTGTAGTAGTTTGGGTAACCAACGTACAAATGGTTACCACTTATTCACATAACATTCTAAACCAACATAGAAATTTGTCATCACTAACTAAAAACAAATCAGCTGTTCTATACATTTTAACCATGTTGGTATTGCACTTTTGTAAGAAACAGCTGTTTTTTTTAATAACCAATGAAAAATTTATATGTGGCTCCAAATGATGTACTGTATGCATGGTAACCGTTTTCGCGTTCTTGTAGCTTCCACCCCATATTTTCAAATGATGTAAAACAAATACATAATTTACTTTTTCAGTGCATTGTAATGTCTTTATGTCATCTGCTCAATAAAATTGTAAATGAGTAACTCTTAACTGTTTTTGTTTACTTACAGATCTAGAACTGGAAAATCTAGACAATAGCCACCTAGATGTAGAAGATATATTACCACACGGTTCTGAATCTGATTCCGAAGATGATGTACTTTTAATGGAGTTTAAAATAGAAGAAGAAGAAGAACAAGAAACATCTAAGGAGAAACACAGAGCTGTAGACAACGAAAGTGAGTATTAGTTTCTTAATCAATAGAAGGTAGTGTCCGACCTAAGCTTCCGCTTCGGCCACCTTCGGCCAAAGAAACACCTTCGGCTTCGGCCAAAATAACACCTTCGGCTTCGGCCAAAATGGGCTGAAGCTGAATGTTTCTAGCAAATGCTGACTGTACTGTACAGGGTGGAATACTGAGACGGGGCAGTAACGGCAGATACCTTAACCGTTGTTGCTACATTAAAACAGTCTTAGGAGACTTACTTGAGCTAGAATTATACAAATATTATCTACAAATAAATAAAATTGAAGTGTCTGTTTGTAATATAAGTATTACGGGATCATAAACTTTAGGGCAAATGGTTATCCTCTGAACATCACTATGAATATTTATAAGTTTAATGATAATGTGTCATGTGCAGGGGTGTGGTGGTCCTTCACGAATGGCGCGCGGAGGCACTACGTCGGGGGGAAACTCCGCTGCCGCGGCAAATTGCCGCTCAGCGGACAGACCTCCGGCGCGATCTCATGGTGACATGGAGAGAGCGACTGTCGCAACCCCGTGCAGGGCACGCCACCATCGTGGCGATAAGTCCCCTCTTTGAGGAGTGGCTAGAGAGGCGCCACGGCGCCCTCACCTTCCGCCTGACGCAGGTCCTCACCGGACACGGTTGTTTCGGGAGGTTCCTGCACCGAATCGGGCGGGAGGAAACGCCCGGGTGTTTCCATTGTGAGGATCGTCCGGAGGACACGGTGCAGCACACTGTGGAGGCCTGCCCTGCTTGGGCGGAGCAGCGCCGTGTCCTCGTAGAGGCGATTGGCGGCGGCGACCTCTCGCGCCCGGCCCTGGTTCAAGCCATGGTCCGGAGCGAGAGGGAATGGGAAGCCGTCACCTCCTTCTGCGAAGCAGTCATGCTAGTGAAGGAGGTGGCGGAACGTGAGAGGGAAAGAGCCTCACGTCCCAGCCGCCGCGGGAGACGCCCTGGGACACAAAGGGCAAAGAAGGAACATGGATGGGTTTTAGTCAGTACAAGTCTGACACTCCCTTCCGCTCCGCCCAGAGCGGGGGGGGGTCATTTGATGATTTCCCATCCTAAAAAAAAAAAAAAAAAGGGGTGTGGTGGTACTCTTCTTCAAACGGGGCGACAATGCCTGGCTGAAGAACAATAGGCCCATCTCACTTCTAAGCCATGTCTACAAGTTGTCCGCGACTTAATATTATGTAGAAGAACCCGACAACAACTGTCGGGCAGTAGCCCACCAGACATAACACCCGTCTGGTCGGAGGATCCTCCCTTTTCTATGGGGGATAAAGAACTTTATACCCTGTTCTGCATACCCCCAAAGAACGAACACTAGTAAAGTCCAAGAGCTGCAAGATCTGGCTACAAAATAAAACTCGTAGTGCAAAATTTGACGCTTCAACGCTTTTGGAAAACTGTGATTGAACTGAAGGTGAAATGGACAAGGCTATGAAGATATTACTTCAGTACGCCGGCATTTTCTCTACAAATGATGCTGACATAGGAAGAACTGGACTGATTCAGCACATGTTAATACAGGCAACGAGTTACCTATCCGTCAGCGACCAAGAAGACTGCCGGTTGCACGGGAAAAAGAAGTGGAAACCATGATTGAGGGAATGGTGAAGGACAGTGTTATAGAGCCTTCATCCGGTCAATGGTGTTCTCTTGTGGTCCTGGTAAAGAAAAAGGACGGCAGCATGCGCTTTTATGTGGACTATCGACAACAGCCCCCGTAGCATGACCACCGTAGACAAGGATTTCGTTGACGGAAGAATCGACAAAATGACAGATAGTGCAAAGGAATCTGTCATTGTGTCGACACAATCTCAGGTCAGGCTACGGGCGCTGAACGACGTTTCGAAAAGGGACAGATACTGCTCGTTTGTCAGACAAGAAGTGAACTTTTTAGGACACGTAGTTTCGGGGGAAGGTGTTCAAACAGACCCAGATAAGTAGTCGCCGACAAGGACTGGCCAGTTCCGAAAGACAAGACACAGGTTAGAGCATGATTGGGTTTGTGCTCCTACTTTCGACGGTCTGTTAAGAATTTAGCAAAAATTGCGAAACCTCTACACAAATTCACAGAGGAAAGCAATTTTCTTAAATATAATTCTGTCACGAATACGCACAAATAAAGAGCTACTCGTGTGTATTTATTCTACAGGCGGACAAATAATGGTTTTAGAGGTACACGATTCTGCAAAACATTGCTCCAGCAGGAAATACCATATCTCGAAAACCTGAAGACGCACGAATTATATTTTCGGCGCACTTTTTTGCACAAATATAAGCTCTCTAATTATTTAATGTATGCATCTCACTTGAATTGATTTGAATAAATTATCATTTATTTATTATAATTCGCCTGCCCAAATCCCAATTTATTTGGGGTCGGCGCAGCATGTCGTCTTCTGCTTCTTTCAAGTAGCAAATTTTGAGGCGCACACAGTGATGGTATGGTGATGATGGTATGATATGAAAATCATACCAACACTGTACGCTACACGTAATTAATTTACTTGTGCATTTGGCGCCCACTCGAAATTTGTTCCTTACATTAATTTACTAGCTTATTCAGATTAAAGGTTTCTTTTTTAATTAAGTTGACAAAATTAGTAATATATATATTTTTTATGACGAACAAGCTGTACCCCCCGACCTTCATCCGCGTGAAATTATTCAGAAAATATACTTTGAATCATCATTCTCTTGCCCTTATCCCAATTCATTTGGGGTCGGCGCAGCATGTCTTCTTCTTCCATACTTCTCTATTACTCGTCATCTCATCCGACACCTCCTTTCTTGCCATATCATTCTTTATACAGTCCATCCATCGTTTCTTTGGTCTTCCTCTACTCATATACCCATCCACATTCATACTCAAAACTTTCCTCACAACATTTTCCTCATTCCTCCGCATCACATGCCCATACCACGACAACCGATTACCACACAACTTTTCAGTCACCGGCGCCACTTTCAGACTTCCTCTTATATACTCATTTCTTATTTTATCCATTCGCGTAACACCACACATTCCCCTTAGCATTCTCATCTCCGCCACATGCAAATGCCTTTCATTCATCCCTTTTTGTGGCCCAACATTCTGATCCATGCAAGACAGCAGGTCTAACCATTGTTTTATAAATCTTCCCCTTAAGTTTAAGGGGAATGCGGGAGTCGCAGATTGTTCCCGTGACCTGCCGCCATTTCATCCATCCCGTGTTAATTCTGTGCTTTACACTACGATCTATTTCGCCATCGCTTTGCACGAGTGAACCGAGATACCGAAAGTCGGAGCAGACAGGAAGAAACGCGCCATCTAGCGCTATGGCTCCAGAACTGGAGAGACCGCCGAAATCGCAGAACATGTATTCTGTTTTAGTTCTGCTGATTTTTAGCCCAACATTCTCCAGCTTCTGTTGCCATTTCTCCAATCTGCTCTGGATCTAATATAATAATATAATATAATATAATATAATATAATATTCCACAACTATCACACAACGCCGTCTAGTCTCAAGCTAAGCAGAGCTTGTGTTATGAGTACTAGACAACTGATAAACATACTTATATATTTTCTAAATACATACATATATAGATAAATTACACCCAGACACAGAACAAATGATCATGCTCATCACACAAACATTTGTCCTGGGTGGGAATCGAACCCACGACCTCCGGCATAGCAGTCAGAGTCACTGACCACTAGACCAACAGGTCAGTCAGGTCAGTCGATCTCAGGTCCATCTTCACCGACAAGAACAATGTCGTCGGCAAACAGCATGCACCAGGGTGCCTCTTCCTGTATGTCCGACGTCAAAGCGTCCATAATCAACAGGAAGAGGTAAGGACTTAAAGCCGACCCTTGATGCAAGCCTACAGCCACACTGAACTCATCGGTGTTGCCAGCAGCTGACCGGACGTAGGTACAAGATTGGCTGTACATAGCACGAATTAACTCTACATACTTCCCAGGTATACCTTTCTCTTTCAAGGCCCACCACAACACATCCCGAGGTACCCTATCATACGCTTTCTCCAGATCAATGAACACCATGTGCAAGTTTTTGTGTGCACGCCTGTACTTCTCGCACAATTGGCGGAGTGCAAAAGTGGCGTTTATTGTTCCTCGACCTGGCATGAACCCAAACTGGTTTTGGGTGATCTTACTCTCCTCTCTTATTCTTTTCTCTATCACTTTCTCCCATACTTTCATACTATGTGACATGAGCTTTATCCCCCGATAGTTGTTGCAGTCCTGCACATCACCTTTATTCTTGAAGATGGGCACTAGCGAACTATTGCACCATTCTTGTGGGATCGCTTCTTCATGCAACAACTTATTGAAGAATAAAGTCAGCCACATACATCCGTCTTCTTTTAAACACTTCCATACTTCTACTGGTATTTCATCAGGGCCCATGGCCTTTCCATTTTTCATACTTTGAACGGCCTTCCTCACTTCATCCATGCTAATTTCCCTCACCAAACCCAAATTTACTTGTACCTCTTTAAGCACACCGCTCCATTCATTCTCTTCATTCATTAGATTTTCAAAATAACCCTTCCATCTCTTTTTTATTTCATCATCTTTAGACAGAACCTTACCAGTGCCATCTTTCATACACTTTTTATGAAATTTATATCTTGTTCTCCTTTCTCTTGCTTTTGTAATCCGGTAGAGCTCCTTCTGGCCTCTAGGACTGTCCAGTGAGTCGTATAACTTCTCCTGCGCCTTAGCCCTGGAAACTGCTACCGCCTTTTTTAAAACTCATCTCTCAGGCGAAGCAGAACAGTTGCTTCGACATATTCCTGTGACTGCGTCTAATTATAATGAGTGTTGGTCAATTCTAAACAAACGATTTGATAATAAAAGGTTTTTAAAGTAAAGTAAAGTAAAATTTATTTGCATAGATTGCAGGTACATAAAATAAGATGTCACAATAAGATGGGTGAGCCTTGTACAATCTACCTTATACTAGGCATGCAAACATTAATGAGATTGTTAACTACATACATTGAAAATTAAATTAAATAATGGTTAAAGTTAAACACAACAGTCGGCATTGTACATTCATAATAAAAATAAAAAATAAAAATCTACTTAATACAATTGGAATATAAGTGGCATAAATTGAAAGAATGAGTACATTAGGTATGTCAATATTAATAAAATTACATTAAATTATTCAATACATTAAACTATTCAGTCATAAGTCAGTGTCATTTAAAAAATCATTTACTGAATAGTAGCATTTTTCAATTAATAGAGATGTCAGTTTCTTTTTAAAATTTTGAATTGTTTCATTTTTAATGTTATCGGGTACTTTATTAAAAATTATTGGGCCCATACTAATAACACTTTTTTTGAGCAAAGCAGTATTACATCTCTCAACATGTAGTAAGTGTTTATACTGGCTTCTTACAGGTCTCTTTCTAGTCTCAGACACTGACGTGAAAAGGTTCATGTTGGATTTAACAAAGAGTGCTATTTCCAATATATACATACACGGGAAAGTTAAAAGTTTTAGGGACTTAAACACAGGAACGCAACTATCCGTCACTTTCATGCTAAGTATTGCCCTTATGCATCGTTTTTGGGCTTTGAACACCTGTTCTCGTAGGGTACAGTTTCCCCAAAAGATTATTCCATATCTTAAAATGGACGCGACTAAACCATGATATGCAACTACTGTTGTGGTGATGTTTACCTTTTTCGTCAGATTATGTAGGACATAAGCGGATACGCTCAGTTTTTTACAGACTTCTTCTGCTTGAGGTTTCCAAGTCAACTGGCTATCTATCAGTATACCTAGAAATTTCGCAACTTTTACTTGGCCTATACTACAGTTATTATATTTTACCATTATATTCGGTACTGATGTGCGTTGATAAAAGTGCATTACGTTAGTTTTTTGCAGGTTAATTACTAAATTGTTTTTGTCAAGCCAATTCACAATGTCCTTAAGTGTGGTATTTATGTCCAGCTCGTATTTATTTTTGTCTGTATATTTAATTAGTGCGGTACTGTCGTCAGCAAATAAGACCATGGGGTGTTTAACGTGATGAGGTAGGTCATTTATGTATAGCAAGAATTTGAGTGAGCTAAGAACTCCACCCTGAGGTACGCCATGTATTATAAGTCTTGCTCCGGATTTATATTTTATCTCACGCCTAGTGCTAGTGCAAATTTTAGAAATTTCCGTGTATTGTTTACGGCCACTTAGATATGACCTAATTAGATCTAGCACGTTTCCCCTTATTCCATACATGTCAAGCTTATTAAGAAGGGTTTCGTGATGGACACAATCGAAAGCTTTTGTCATATCTGTAAGGATTGCGCAGATTGGTAGCTTTTTATCAACATTCCCCATTACAACACTTAGCAAATCGTAAATAGCAATATTTATGCCTTTGTTTTTCCTGAATCCGTGTTGTTCATCACATAAAATATTATATTTACTTAAAAAATTATTGATTGATTCATAGATTATCTTTTCGATGACTTTTGAAAATATGGGAATTAGGGCTATGGGTCTGTAGTTACCTAAACTCTCTTTATCGTTTTTTTTTAAAAGTGGTTTTACAATTACTGTTTTTAGACCGTCGGGGAATATTCCAGAGGAAATGCATAAATTTATAATCTGGCTTATGTGTAAGGCAATATTATTAGACACGAATTTTATTACTTTTGTGTCTATACCATCATACCCAACGCTTTTCGTATTTTTTAGTGTCTGTATTACCCTTATTACGTCTTCAGGTAGCACTGGAGACATAAACATCGAATATGTGTTGCTAATTAGACCAGTAGGTCCACGTGTTGGTGGAGTATTAGATAGTACCTGATCGATGAAGAAATTATTAAATGCATTTGCAATTTCTGATGGGTTACTAATGACAGTGTCTTGAATTTTGATTTTACATATTGGCTCGACATCCCGTGTTTTGTTATTTATAATTCGCCAAGACGCTTTGGTCTTGTTGTGTTTAGCTAACTGTATGCTCAAGCGGCTTGTCCATCAATCGTCAATTACTAAGGAATCGTCGGCAAACGTTAAAACTCTGTTAGACACGACGGTTGATTGTTTACATGGTTTACGCAGTCTAGGTATTGATGTCAGCTCATGGGATGCAATTGTAGTATATTTAGGCTCTGAAAAATTAGATACCGAGTCCCGTAAAGAATATAATTTATAATTTGAATCAGATTTATAATTTGAATCAGATTTGGTTAACAATTTCAAGGGTTTTATTTTTTTTGCACGGAACCCTAATCCTTTTCTAAGTAAATAGTAATAAAAGTAGCCTAAGTTACTCCTTATATCATCAGCTATCTGCCAGTAAAAGTCCCGTCAAAATCAGTCCAGCCGGTACAAACAGACTGACAAACAAAAAATTCTATTTTTTTGTGATAAGTTCCGTTTATAATTTCATATATGCATTCAGTACAGTACAAATCTGTTATATTGAAATAACAAACAGACACTTCAATTTTAATTATTTGTGTCGATGTAGGTATAGAAAAGCCAACCAGTGCGAGGTCTTAATTTTTTACAGATCTTGTTGCATCCGTAAATAGTAAACACAACCTTAACAAATCTCTTTTGTTTCATTTGTATCAACCTCCTGCCCCCCTCCCCCCTAGTTCAAAAGTTAGCGACGTCCTTGGTCACGGCTTTAACTATCTCACTGCGACATATACTTCATTGCTCGTGGCTGTTCATACACACCTCCTATCCCCAATCGGTTTGGAATGTTGCACTAACCCGATTTATTATCGCAGGGCCGACTGTTGCGGAGGAACCAAAACTACACTTACGAAGAAAAAAATTAGAAGACTCAATACCAGCCGACCAAAAGACAAACCAAATATCAGACTCGGAAATTATCCGAACCTCTGAAAATCGTACGGCTAAATTAATTACTAAAATCAAAAATCCTCACGAATGTAATATATGCCACTGTAAGTTTAGAAAAAAAAGTGATTTTACAACACATATTCGTACACACACTGGTGAAAAACCTTACAAGTGTGATATATGTCAGCGTAGTTTCAGTCAAAAGGTTTTTTTAACGACACATATTCGTACACACACTGGTGAAAAACCTTACAAGTGTGATATGTGTCAGCGTAGATTCAGTCAAAAAGGTTCATTAACAAAACATATGCGTACACACACTGGTGAAAAACTTTACAAGTGTGATATATGTCAGCGCAGTTTCAGTCTCAAGGATACATTAACAAGGCATATTCGTACACACACTGGTGAAAAACCTTTCAAGTGTGATATATGTCAGCGTAGTTTCAGCATAAAGAATAATTTAATGATTCATATTCGTACACACACTGGTGAAAAACCTTACAAGTGTGATATATGTCAGTGTAGTTTCAGTCGACCGACTACTTTAACAAGTCATATTCGTACTCACACTGGTGAAAAACCTTACAAGTGTGATATATGTCAGAGTAGTTTCAGTGTAAAGAATACTTTAACAAAACATATTCGTACACACACTGGTGAAAAACCTTTCAAGTGTGATATATGTCAGCGTAGTTTCAGCATAAAGAATAATTTAATGATTCATATTCGTACACACACTGGTGAAAAACCTTACAAGTGTGATATATGTCAGTGTAGTTTCAGTCGACCGACTACTTTAACAAGTCATATTCGTACTCACACTGGTGAAAAACCTTACAAGTGTGCTATATGTCAGAGTAGTTTTAGATACAAGTGTACTTTAATAAATCATATTCGTACACACACTGGTGAAATCCCTTACAATTGTGATATATGTCAGCGTAGTTTCAGTGAAAAGGGTTCATTAACAAGACATATTCGCACACACTCTGGTGCAAAACCTTACAAGTGTGACATGTGTCAGCGTAGTTTCAGCATAAAGAATAATTTAATGATTCATATTCGTAGACACACTGGTGGAAAACCTTACAAGTGTGATATATGTCAGCGCAGTTTCAGCAAAAATAATAATTTAATGATTCATATTCGTACACACACTGGTGAAAAACATTACAAGTGTGATATATGTCAGCGTAGTTTCAGTCAAAAGGGTTTATTAACAAAACATATGCGTACACACGCTGGTGTAAAACCTTACAAGTGTGCTATATGTCAGAGTAGTTTTAGAAACAAGTGCACTTTAATAAATCATATTCGTACACACACTGGTATAAAAACTTGAAAGTGTGATGGCAGCGTTGTATTGGTGACAAAAGATTTATCAAAATATTTTAGTATACACTGTTTAGCGAAAAATTTTTTTTTTTGCTAAAAAGAAATCCGACTGCAAAAACAGATATGTGAAAAATAATTTTAGCTTTTGAACTCGGTGATTTTTGTTTGTTTGATTCAGTTTTCACCGACTTCTGCAGCTAAAATTATGTTTCACTTTTCTGTTTTGTTGTCTGTGTTGTTGAAGTTGGTTTTATTTTTTGCAATTTTTTTTATTTTTCCATTTTTAGCTGTAATATCCTTTACAAATATTTGATAAACATGTATTTTACATTGTTAACAATATATTTCATGGTGATAGGCTTATCTATACGAGAATTATAAAGAGGAAAGATTTTTTTGTTTGTTTGTACCGAATAGGCTCCGAAACTACTGGACCGATTTGAACCATTTTTTCACCAATACAAAGCTAAATTATCAGGAAATAACATAGGCTATAATGAATTTAAAAAAAAATAGCGATCCTTAAGAAAATTGCAATAATGTAACCCAAAGTAGCAAAATATTACCTATAAAATTCATCATTTGTCGTGCGCTCAGAAAACTATTGATGATACTTAAAAATGATGCACTACGTGTTTAAAGTACTCATTAAACCTACAAAAAAGTCCCCGAGGGAATATATCTAACTATCATAGTTTAGCCACAACAGCAGGGTTTGTGTTCTAAACTTTAATTATTACCCCGGTAGAAACAAAAGTTGGTTACATTCGTATCGTAGTATTAATTCTTATTCAAATAAATAGTTTAATTATCAAGGGTATTTATGTAGCAGTAAAATAATGAGTGTTCAAGAAGAACTTATCATCAATATGATAAGATACATGCTGCGACATTCGACCGACTTTGTTAAAAAGTTATGAGAGCGTACTTTAGATTAGTCCACATGGCGCTGCTTTGTAAATCTACATAGCCTAATCCCTGTAGTGTGTGTTCGATCGCTTTGTATGCGCTTTGCATACGGAAGGCAGTTGCAAGAGGTCCGCAAGAGTTTACAGCAGCTATAAAAAAAAAATGCCGTGCCATGCTGTTAATTTTTTTTCTTTTTTGTTCCATCCTGTTGTATTTATTTGTTTTATTTGTGTTTTGTTATTATTATTTTTTTGCAATTTTGTGTGATGCACGTCATGTATCTGCGGCAAATAAATATATTTTCTTTCTTTCTTTCTTTCTTTATATCGGGTTTGGGCTCATTTCATGCACCTTGAAGAGAAGATTAAACCTAACTAGAGTATGACTTTCATCGAAGGTCTGACGATGGAGACGGAAGGCAGTTGCAAGAGGTCCTCAAGAGTTTACAGCATCTACACCACTAATTTTTAATTCGTACAAATACTTAAAGGGCTTATTAGAGAAGGTCTTGTTATTATATATGTAAAGTCTCAATAAATAATATTCATAAACAGCAAAGTTATTAGCGTTTGTTTATATCCCAAAATGTCACTCAATATGGAAATATTGTACAGGCTATTCATAGTAGTATTCAATAATCATGTTCTCTCGCTCTCGCGTTCGCGTGCTCTCGCTCGGACTTGCCCCGCCTCCATCAGCGGTTATCGAAATTTTAGGTAACTAAAACGCATCTTTATGCTTTACGATTGAAAACTAATAATTCAAACTTTTCCTTCGTACTTAAATTGGGCTTAGGACCAACAAAATTACCAACTTTATTACAATTAATTATTAAGAAAATAATTAGGTGACTAAAGTAAAAAGAAATCGAATTAAATGAAAGCTTCAAAACTTGTAAAAAAGATTTGGCGTATTTAAAAAGTTTGAATCAGCTGATATTTACATATTAACGTATTTACAAAACTTAAAAAAAAACTCACAGGTAGTTTAACTGTCCTTCAAAATGTGCACCACCGTTATCAATACAAACACGGGCACGTTTAATTAAATTCTTTTTAACGATAAAAGTATGCTTCGCTCTCTTTTCACTTCGTCAAATGCGTCCAATATGCGCTGTTTTAATTCCCTCACCTCGAGCTGAACATCAGGGCTCTATAGAAGCACGCAGTGGTGTGGGTAGACTTGTAACTAGGTCGCGTGATGTTACCACCGGCGCACTTGCAATTCATTTTATTTCCATACTAATGACCAGAACCGACTCGGCCGTCCTGCTTGCACACGTCCTCGTGTGATGCTGCAAACAAATAGTCTACAACAGAATTTTGTTGAATAATCGAAAATACAACAATCACTACCCTGGGCCATATACCATAGTCGTTCGAATCAACCTTTAAAACTCTACTTCAACCAAAACTGCCAAGCTTACAGAAAGCTTCCAGTAAAACTTCTAACGCCATGGCTCTCTAGCCGACCAGCAATCGCATTGCTCTCACACATCCAGCGCATGGATCAAAACTCGCGCATCCATCAAATGGATCGCCCGTGTGCATCACCCACTGACTACACACTACGGTCTTTCCAGACCCCGACCTCCGCCAGAGTTACAACGCCTATCGCATACCCACGGACTACTTGAGTTGCCTCAAGAGATAGCGATTTCTACTGGACTACGACTACGTAGTAACCACTGGTACGGTCAAACACAATACGGTCTCTCCAGACCCCGACCTCCGCCAGAGTTAAACGCACATCGCGTACCCATGGACTACTTGAGTTTCCTCAAGAGAGTATCGGGCTACGACTACGTATTATCTACTGGTACGGTCGAACACACTACGGCCGATAGAAAGCTTTACTCCACCTTCTACCACAACTTAAGCTCGCTCATCATCATCAAAATCCTTATCAACATCGACTGGTACGTAACCCGCTGGTATCTTCCTTAGCCTACCGTGTGCATACTAGTAGGCACATTTAGAATTCAAAGCTTTCAGTTTATAACGATCACCGTCTAAAATTTAAATCACTAAATTTACATGTAACATTTACTCTCTTTTATTAAGGAATATTCAGATTAAGAATCTAAATCTGAAACACTCACTAAACCAAAAATTTGAGTCTACACAGCAAACTATTCAAATTTCATAGTGTGCTGTAAACTCATTTTTTTTTTTTTTGTTTATTTAAGGCCAAAAATATGTTCTTTTGTAAGCCATAAATGGCAAAACATGTAGATCTACCTGTTATTTTTAAGACCTAGCACATATTATTTGATGTATACTCATTTTTTTACAATAAAATATATTCTATTCTATTCGATTCTATTCACCAAAGTGCTTAAATATTTCGGATGGGTTCGACGATGCAAAGGTCGACTCAATTCTCCACTGGTACAGCAGCGCTGCAGCAGCGACTGGCGATATGGCCCGGCGCGGCGTGTCGTCGCCTTGAAGCACACCAGTGAGCCGCCGCTGGCCTGGTGTCGCCGCCCAACACCTGCAGCAGCCGACACAGGCAACGGCTTCCCGACACCGCCCGATATCTCTTTCTCTTGTACGACAATCCGCCCCGTTGTACCGACTGCACCATTGACCTGCACCATCAATGGTGCAGAGGAGACTAATTAGTTTCGTTTGCACCATTAATGGTGCAAGTGAAACTGCATTAATAGTATGGTCTCATCTGCACCATTGAGAATGGTGCAAACGAAATTGCATTGATAGTATGGTCTCATCTGCACCATTGAGATGACACTTTACTATCAAAGCGGTTGTAGGTATTTCCTCTTTGCATGTTCTAATATTCTTTAAGTGTTCGCAATTACATATAAAATTCAAAGTACTGACTGACTGATATATCAACGCACAGCCCAAACCGCTGGTCCTAGAGACACAAAATTTGGACGGTGTACTCTTCGTAAAGAATAGGTATCCACTAAGAAAGGGTTTTTCGAAATTCCACCCCTAAGAGGGTGAAATGGGTTGTTGAATTTTCTGTGAAACTTTTTATTCTCCGAGTAGATTGACTTGAAAATTTTTGTACAATTAAAGTTATGGGACATATATATCAATTTTTCCTAAATCATCCTCTAACAGAGTCAAATAGGGCTTCAAAGCTCACGTAGACGGGCGCATGACGCGCTGTGTTGCACGGGGCGTGCGAGGCGCGGGAGTATTTACCTTGTAGCGGAATATCATCCTCACAGTAACAATATAGTACGTAGGGTACATCGACAATATTGTGCCCAAACTAAGTTTTTATATGTACCTACTATGCATTGATTTTTTGTTACAAATTTTGTATAAAAGGGACCGTCTTTTCTAAATACATTCATTCCATATTCAGCCATCACCACGAGTCTCATTTTCATACCTTGCGTACCCAACAGTGGTGACCCCGACGTGATAGAAACACCTAGAAACAAACATGAACCCGATTACTTCGAAGCAGAACGATGGAAGCGACACAACATCGCCGCAAAAAGATTCGCACGAACTGTCAGCCGTCTCGTACAACCAACGGATACCGCCTCTATGGAGAAATAGAATCAAGCTCTGGTTCCTGCAATTTGAAGCGATCGTGTCTGCAGGAAAACTAAGCGACAAGGAACTATCAGAGTTGCTCATCCGCCAACTCGACCTACAAGATCTAGACGAAATTCAAGACATCATGTTCGATACCAGAAATGCCACAGAAAATAACAGATACGCCACCATGAAGATGAGGCTCATCCAAACCTACGACGAGTGCGACCACACTAAACTCGAGAGGTTACTGTCCAACGTGGAACTAGGAGATTAGAAGCCGTCGCAACTACTACGCCGCATGCAAAATTTAGCCGGTAACAACATCGCTGACAACACGCTGCGTGTTATATGGACAAAGCACCTTCCCCCATCTGTGCGCGCCATTCTAGCTGTGAGCGAAACTATAGCCAAGAAAACCGAACTAAGTGAGTTAGCAATAATGGCCGATAAAATGCTGGAACAACTTCACCACCAAATATCAGCAGTCCACAACACGTCATCATCGTCAACACCACCCACTCCACCAGTAGCTACAAATCATGAAAACGCATTACTTCACGCGAAGATCGACATGTTGGCGAAAGAAATATCGGAATTAAAAACACACCACAACCGCTACGGAAGGCAGCGCGAGCGCAACTGGCGAGGCGCCCGTCATAGATCACGCAGTTCATACAGATCGCCGCACGGTAACCGCCGGTCGGATTCAAATCAACAACACAGGACTGAGAACTACGACAATTCCGTTTGTTATTATCATCGAAAGTTCGGCGTACAAGCCCGAAAATGTACTAGACCATGTACTTATGAAGATAAGCACCCTTCAAGCACGGGAAACTAAAGCAGGTGTTAGCAGAGACGGGATCTAGCGCCTGGGAAAAATCACACCGTCTATTTCTGAAAGACAAGAAGACAAATCTAAGCTTTCTCATCGATACTGGTGCAAACATATCCGTCATTCCTCGAAAACGCTGCGAAATCCTCAAGCCCACCGCATTCAAACTTTATGCAGCAAACAACACAGAAATACCCACCTACGGTGAAAAAACAATAGATCTAGATTTCAACCTGAGACGACCATTCAGATGGAAGTTCGTCGTAGCAGCAGTCAGTAAGCCCATCATCGGCGCTGATTTCTTGAAGCACCATCACCTTCTAGTCGACCTCGCTGGAAAATGTTTAATCGACAAGATAGCTAACTTGTCAGTGAAAACTTCCATTTGCAAATCTACAGCACCAACAATCAGAACCATAGACCTGGAACAAAAATATCATGACATATTAGCGGAATTCCCCGATAGAACAAGACTTTCCACTATGAAAAATACTCCGAAGCACAACGTCGAGCACCATATCGAAACAACAGGGCCGCCATTATACTGCAAAGCACGTCCACTGCCACCTCACCGTTACGAAGCTGCGAAGAAAGAATTTCAAACCATGATGGATCAGGGATTATACCGACCAAGCAAGAGCCCCTGGGCCAGTCCACTTCACGTGGTACCCAAACCAAACGGAGACTTACGTGTATGTGGAGACTATAGAAGACCGCCGGAGTCCGTCCTGCAACGACTGAACAAATATGGCATCACTATAAACCCATCGAAATGTGTACTAGGCAAAAAAGTGATCAAATTCCTTGGACACACTGTCTCACAAGATGGCATCAAACCTCCAGCAGAAAAAGTAGAAGCAATCACCAACTTTCCACTACCCACAACCATTGAACAATTGAGAAGATTCCTTGGCACCGTCAACTTCTACAGAGACTGCATTTCAAAGGCAGCCGAAATACAAGCACCTCTAAACGCATATTTGTACAACAGCAAGAAACGAGACAAAACAAAGATCGTATGGAACGACGAAGCCAAGAAGGCATTTGAGCTATGTAAAGCTGGCTTACAAAACGCAGCACAAAATACTCACATCAGGTTTATCATCTATCGGCAAGGCATATCAATCCAAGCGGCTCGAGACAGCATTGCGTTTGTCAAGAAATCACATTACTTGTTAGCAAGGTAGCCATCGGCAACGCCCTAGTAACTAATCACGCGAGACGCGTCGCGTGAGCACAGATTGGAAGACTCGTGAGACACCGCGCCACCCGTTTGACGCATGGTACCTACGTCATCGCGCTCACAGGCGCAGAGGACAAATGCGTGGTACGACGAAGTCGTTTGATCGGCAGCGCGCGCGCAGGCGACGGTGGCGCGAAGGTGGGGTGGGAGCGAGACAAAAACATGTCTGCAATATATTGTATTTGTATTTATTTTGGTTAGCCTGCACACAAACTTGTATATTTTTGTAGTGTTTATTATATTTCCTAGAGGTAGTTGTTTTATATTATAAGTATAACCCAAGTACTGTTTATTTTATTATCATATTTATGTAAAAATATTTATGCTGTCTTGGCTTCCGTACGTTTTTTTCACGGGTGACCACTGAAAACCAGCGTTGTGCTGTGGGCCCCCCATAGCACAGCATCATGCTGAGTGGTAACCTGCTTGTCGCAGTCACGACGTGCAAGCTGTTATTTTTTTTTTCTTTTTTGTTCCGTCCCGTTGTATTTATTTGTTTTATTTGTGTTTTATATTTTTTTTTTTTGTAATTTTGTGTGATGCACGTCATGTACCTGCGGCAAATAAATATATTTTCTTTCTTTCTTTCTTTCTTCTTTTTCAGCATTACTAGCTCACCCCTCACATAACGCAACGATCGCATTGATGACTGACGCCTCTGATAAGTGCGCCGGTGCTGTACTGCAACAATATGTACACAACAAATGGCAGCCACTGGGTTATTTCTCCAAAGCATTGTCAAGCGCGCAAGTCAAATATAGCACATTCGACAGAGAACTATTAGCTATATACATGGCCGTGAAGCATTTTAGAAAAATGTTCGAAGGAAGACATCTCACAATATTCACCGACCACAAGCCATTAACCTACGCGATAAATAAAACATCGACAGACAGCGAGACACCGCGCCGAGCCCGACAACTCACGTACATTAGCGAATTCACAAACGACATTCGTCATATCAGCGGGAAAGACAACATAGTTGCAGATTCATTATCACGGATCAACACAGAAACCATCACTTGTCCTACAACGATTGACTACAAGCAACTAGCTACAGCGCAAGAAAGAGATAGCACTATCCATGACCTACAGAAACAAAGCAATTTACAATTGAAGCGCATAGTTCTACCAAACACAAATTGCAAAATACTGTGCGAAACATCAACACAACATATTCGCCCGTACCTACCCGAACATTTCGCCGAGCAGCGTACGAAAGTGTACATAACCTTAGCCACCCCGGCACACGCACAACAAGAAAAATACTAAGTGAAAAATACTTCTGGCCTTCAATGAACGCTGACGCGGGACGATGGTCGAAAGCCTGTGAAGCCTGTCAAAAGTCAAAAGTTAGTCGACACACAACGAGTCAAATTGCAACTTTCCCACCATCGGAACGATTCCAACATATCCATGTCGACATTGTTGGGCCCCTACCACCCTCACAATATGGACACAAGTACCTGCTCACTATTATCGACCGGTACACGCGATGGCCCGAAGCATTACCTCTCCACGACATAACTGCAGAAACAATAGTCAAAGCGATATACGAAGGCTGGATAACAAGATTTGGTTGTCCTATCACGATAACAAGCGATCAAGGCCGCCAGTTTGAGAGCCAACTCTTCTCTGAATTAATGAAATTAATGGGAATAAACAGAACGAGAACAACTGCATATCACCCACAATCAAATGGAATCATCGAACGCTGGCACCGCTCACTCAAAGCCGCACTTACCGCGCGCTGCACTACTAGTGCGAACGGAAAGTGGTTTGACGAGTTACCGACCGTATTACTTGGATTACGCGCGGCTACTCGCAGCGACACACTAATTAGTCCCGCACAATATACCTACGGAACATCGCTGCGATTACCAGGAGATTTTTTTGTTGAAACAAAAGGAAGCCAAATGAGTCACGATTTCGTCGAACAGCTGCGACAGACTATCAACGCATACCGACCAGCCGATATCACGCATAGCAACAACAAAATGTTTGTACATTCCGACCTACGTACCTGCGAAAATGTTTACCTACGAAGAGATTGCACAAAAAAACCATTACAGCCGACATATGAAGGCCCATATCCCGTATTGGAAAGATGTGAGAAATACTACAAGCTGCAACTACCAGGAAGAGTAACCAACGTCTCGATCGACCGTCTGAAGCCTGCCTACACTATGAACGAGCAAGGACATAATGACACACAGAAAACAACGCGATCAGGAAGAATTGTGAAACCAGTTGTACGCTTCGCTTGAGGGGGTGTACTGTAGCGGAATATCATCCTCACAGTAACAATATAGTACGTAGGGTACATCGACAACATTGTGCCCAAACTAAGTTTTTATATGTACCTACTATGCATTGATTTTTTGTTACAAATTTTGTATAAAAGGGACCGTCTTTTCTAAATACATTCATTCCATATTCAGCCATCACCACGAGTCTCATTTTCATACCTTGCGTACCCAACAACCTATTAGTAAGTAGGTAGGATATTTCTGAGGAGACGTGTCTGTAAATATGGTTTATTCCACCGGTTTTCGCGTTATGCGTTATGTTATATTATGTAAAAGTATTATGTCTAAAATATGTAGATTAATAACACTGGTCAACACGACTTATTGCCGTTAATCCAATTATATATTTTCGATATCTCTCATGTATAAGTATTAACAGAAAAATAATTAAAAAATTCTTTTACATGGAAATATTTAAATAAACAATAAATATAAATTTGACAAAATCTTTGACGGTAAAGTTGAAAATAAAAGAAATTCGCCATAACAACAAAAATAAGACTGGTTTTTGTAATTACACCATATACCCTCACATTTCAGTACACGGAGAAAAATAGTTTGAAGTTATTTTTTATCAGGTACTTCTTTTCGTGTAGGTACGATATTAGTAGTGAACGGCGTTCTATTTCTAGTGTTTTTTCAACGGTTGATTGTGACGAGTTTTTTTAGTTCATTTTCATGCATTTTGGTTTTAAAGAAGTGTTCTATACATACACATTACAATATGAGTCGAAAATGCTCAAATTCACTGGATTTCTTCTGTTTTATTTGTGGACAGTTTACTTCAAGTTCAAATCGAGAATGGCCTACGCCGTTACTAAATAACATTTACAATTTGTATTTTGGTTTCAAAATTCCCGACACGATTAACACACCTTGGGCACCAAGTTATTTTT
Source organism: Noctua fimbriata (assembly GCA_905163415.1). Lineage (NCBI taxonomy): Eukaryota > Metazoa > Arthropoda > Insecta > Lepidoptera > Noctuidae > Noctua > Noctua fimbriata. Next base: position 440,070 of record CAJHZP010000012.1, read on the forward strand.
GTTTAGGATGTGTACGCTATTTAAGAGGATGGTCTAAAGGGACCCACCCATCAATGACAATTGCTAAACCTGTTATTTGGAGAGAGCAAAAAGATGATATTACGGACTGTTATTTCTGTCTAACAAAACTGAAGGGATATTCTTACAAAACAAGAAATAAAATTGTGTATCCTGATGTGGAATCAGTAACTAAACCGCTTCCTCATACGGGGAAAGATTTCATCAAGATATCATGGCGCTGGAAAAAGGATACCAAGGAAAATGTTCGTCAAGAATGCTTGCAGATTTTTGTAAGACTTTAAAACAAGATCATACATCGTATGGTTATAAGAGACAAGCAAAACGAACTAAAAAATCATCAGAGTAATTTATAAAAACATGATTCTCTTCCAAAGCAAGTTATATTTGTTTTTTTTTAAATAAGCATATTTTCCAACGGAAATGGATGTTTTAATTTTTTTTCACACACATATTTTAACTCATCTCTTGCCAAGGTATGAAAATAAACCAGTTGCGAATCACGGCAAAAAAAAATATATTTTTTGTTGTCCAGTGAATTAATTATTTGATTGTTGTCACCGCTGTCCAATCTCAAACCAAGGTATCAATATTTCACATGTGTAATTTAATTGATTAACTAATATTTGCAAGTTATAAGCAAGTAAATGAAAATCTATGTAGGTACTATACATACATAGATTACTCATTATCCTAGAAGTAAGATCCCGTGGGCAATTCCCGAACTCCATGCGGGCGAAGCCGCGGGCATAAGCTAGTAAAACATAAGTGTTTGTGTGACGTCATTATTTTTAAATTATTACTTGAAGTAGTTGTGGAATTTATTTGTAAAACATATTATTGTTGTTGCTTTTTCGTTGTTTTTTTATATTAAAAAGTGGTTGGTAAATACGGCCTATTATTGTTTTTAAAGGACATGGCCAATTTCTGTATGGGCGTTTGCATAGTTATCAAATTTATTGTACAGCGATAATTTTTGGTGTTTCATATTCGTGAATATTGCCATATTAAATTGCAAAAAATAAAAAGCTCAAAGAACTTGTCATTACAAATAACTAGACGTAAACAGTTTCATGTTACCTTCTATCAGATTGCTGGCAATAAGTGTACGAATAATGATTTTGCTATTAAAAACCTCAAGGCGTTTTAAAATATCGAACTGCTGTTAATTATTAGTTATGGTTTTAGAATTATTAGGCATTTCAACAAGATCCAAAATTCTTATTTCAGGTGGTCATTCTACCTGAACTAGGGATTTTTAACCATATATTGATTAACATTTACTGAACTGAGAAAGTCTGACAGAAAACTGAGACAAAGTATATGTTATTATTGTCACATTTATTGAGACTCCGAAAGTGACGTTTTTCTTCAACAGTTTAACTACTAATTGACAAGGGAAACATGAAATAAAAGATTATAAATAATTACTCATTTATTGGTAAAAATAATTAAAAATATTTTGTTAGGTTTACACATATCAAAGCTTGCCTAGATACTCGATACACTTTTAAAAGAAGTACACAACACAAGTGGATTGATTGTATATTACTTTACAATTGTATTAGGTTTTCAAGAAGGCATTTTGTTAGATTATTCTAATATTCTTGAATACTTAATAATATGTTGTCTAAAAATCCTGCTGGAGCTTGTAAATTGTTTTGGTGTCTTGCCCAACCAAGGTACCAGATTAGTGTCATAACGTGACAACAACAACCAACGGTCCTGTTCCTTACGAGGCAATTACAGTAGTAACCTAAAATAGCTTCCAAGACAGAATCAGTATTATGTTCAGTGTCAAATAAAACATATGCAAAGTAAATTCTCTGGGACACATGACGAGACTTAATAAATAAGGATTATTCCCACCAACCCGAATAATCATTTCTTGGGAGTGTTCCAGTTCCGGACACACTTCAACAACATATATGCCATTGTCCCTAATATGTTCACCATAGTACGAACGCGCTTGTCTGACCTGATAAGGACCTAATGCAAACAATATTAAATTATTGAAGGTGAAAACTGGGAAATTATTTAGTTGAGGCAAGTTATCATCAATACGAGTAAATATAACTCGTCTTCTGTTTAAATTAAAATCATTAATAAATTGTCCAAGATGATTAGGTTCATCCATATATCGCAATGCTCTTTGTATTATATTTTCAGCATTAGGACTATCCCTTAAGACAGGATGGAATTTATTTAATAGAGCCCCAGCAATTCTAAAATCGACCATTAAATGGGTTGAGGCATTATTAAAATATCTTTGCCTAAACAGTTTGAAGTCCCTCTTAAATCTCCCGTTCACAACTTCCACAACCCATCTACAAAGTGTCACTTTACGGCTTTTATTAGCTTGTGAAAATGTGAGTTGAGTTGCTCATTCGTCTAGTGATTCAGGTTTGTATACTCTATAATTACAATTTTCAAGCAACGGTATTGCATCCCTAAAGCCTCTATCTAAAACGAAAATATCGTTTTCCCTAAAAAGTGTTCGGAAAGGTCCATTATCATTTTCAAACAAGTGCGTCATAATTTCAGCATCGGTTTGGGTAGCAGCATAGGGCCCTACAGCGTCGATTATGTGACCATCACAAGAGACGATCATAAAAGGTTTCACCAAATTATACCATATTATATTCCCATAGTCATACTTGTGCAAACTATATGTCTTCTTTTGAAACATATATCGATGGTCCCTATTAACAATGTCGGATATACATTTTTACCAATATTAACTTTTTTACATAAATATAATCACAATAAAAAGATCTATCGGACGTAATATTTTATTTTATTGCAAATCATGATATTCAGTCAGTTTCTTGGTTAATATTGTCGGTTGTAATAACTTTGTCCGTGAAACAGTGTTGGTAGTGACACAACCGGCGATGTCCGCGGGGCGGAGGGAGCGCGGATGCGCGCGGATCTGCCACTACGCACTTTGTCACTGGGAAAAGCGCGCGCGCGCTGGCGAAATTGAAATAATTTGGTTTATTGTTTTTGTGCGTGTAAACAAGTGAATATATCATGTCAAAACGTTCTAAACGGATTTTAGATCTAGTAAATTCGAATAAACAAGATCCAAGTTATCAGCTTATGAAAGAGACAACAAGTGATTGTCAAGATTATTCCATACCTACAGAATCTGGTAAGCACCCTTTATGTTACTAAGTAGATAAAGTGAGTTTTTAGATTATACAACCATTTTAATAATTCATAGATTACAACTTTCATATGAAACCATTCGTATTTTGTATAATATAGATATAATCCCACCAATAAAGTAGGTTCCGGTAGATACAACTATTTTCAATGGTATTCAAGTTGACAATTTTGTCGGATATACCACTTCCGACATTATTACATGTACGTATAGTGGATCATTTTGTTGGATGTACCACTTCCGACATTATTACATGTACGTTTATTAGATAATTTTGTTGGATGTGTCACTTTCGACATTGTTACATGTAACCTAAAAGCAGACTTTTTGTCGAATGTGTCACTTTGGACATTATTACACGTAACCTAAAATAATTTTTTTGTCGGATGTACGATTTTGACTTGCTAAAACTTAAAATTGACTAAAACAAAACTCGGGTGTTTGGTAGGTAGGTACCTAGATTTAATAGGACGTAACCTACCCTCCATAATTGGATAGTTCGTTACTTATCTGACTTATCAGTAGGTGCTTACCTATCATGGTCACCCAACACTTTTATTCTAGAAATTATCCATCTTTGCAGATCGAGAGTCTTCACCAATACGTGTGCATTCCGATGAAGAATTGACGCAATGTTTACAAGACATGATGGAGGATTTTATTTTATTTTATTTTATTTATTTATGATAGAGGATAATACTGTATTCAGTGACAGGAACGAGCCTGTAAATAGTTCTATACCTGAAGAGAGTATTCCTGATTGCATTCCTGAGTGGAGACTACCTGAAGAGACTGTGGTTTTCGTACCAGAAGAATCGCTGGCAATCTCTAAAGGCTCATCAACATCCATTGACACTTCAACGCCAATACTGTCACCAGTTCCTGTTCACGAAGATCAATGTGGAAATGAATTCTGTGAAATATGCTTGGAAACGTATGCCATTAGGCCCGATGGCGTCTATCTAAATCTTCCAACACCTTCTACAATAACAGGCACTTCCACCAACGTAACACCGACTACACAAAAAGGTTCAAGGCAGAAAACTTACAAAACAGATATAGGAAAGAAGAGACTGGTACACAGAGAGCATTGGTGTGTAGTTGAAAGAAAGAAATTGAAAAACGAAGGAAAATTCTATACAAACAAAAAAGGGAAACAAATTGCAGAAAAAGTATTAGGCCAGCCGTGTGGAAAGAAATGTCGCTACAAGTGTACTGCAAACTACGATCTAAAGCAAAGTGAGACTATCTTTTCAAAGTTTTGGAAACTGGGCGATCGTAATACGCATTGGGAGTTTGTTATAAAGTACACAAAAAATATTAACAAAGGGCGTAAAACCACTGAAATAACTAAACACAAACGTGATTTTACCTATGTTTATTATCTCCCAACTGCAGAAAAGGAAACAAAAAGAGTCTGTAAGCAGATGTTTCTGAGTACAATATCTTCTGGTGAGCGAATAATAACAACGGCTTGGAAGAAATATGACGGAATAGCGGCTGTAGAAGATGACAAGAGAGGAAAGTATGACCATAAACCTAGAGTCATTGATGAAGTAATGGTGCAAAGTGTAAAAGACCATGTCAATTGTTTAGATAGAGTGGATTCGCACTATTCACGCAAAGATTCTAAGAAATTGTACTTGAACAACATAAAAAGTACCTGTACAAACTGTATGTTGAATGGTACGATCCTAATAAATACAGTAATCAAGCCAACAAACGTCAATACCGTGACATTGTAAATGCTAATTTCAATCCTGATGAATGGTCCTGCTTGGTGCGTTGGGCGAAAACAGAAGGTATGCCGTACAATGTAAGAGAAATGACCTCACGAGATTTCTACAATTTCAAAGATTTGTTGGCGAACAGAAACTGGGTAATAGATGTACGAAATGAAAAAATGAAGTGGACACAAATTAGAGAGGTTAAAGTTAAGGGCAATGTTTTTGATCGGATAGAATACAAATACGATTTCGATGACGAGCCGAAGACTTTAGTGGTTCTCAGATCTACCAAAAGAAACACCCAACGCCAGAATGATTTTATAATATCCCAAGCTTATGATGGCCCTGTTCTTATTCCGTATGGAAAAAACAAAGATCTTAATGATATGTGCAGATCTGGTGTCATCCTGGAAAAATATCATGGTTTTTATAGAGACTTGCAGTAGAACAAGAAAGTGACTATGAATGAACGGTTGTGATTTTTTTTTTCTTTCTGAAAAGTTTTATTTTATTGTATTGTGATTTTGAAGTTCCTGATTTATTATACAATTATGTTTAAGTATGATAAGAGTACAAAACTAAGACTGAACATTGGTTGTAATAATTAATGATATTTAGCCACAAAAAAGTTCCTAAAGGTACCTCAACCTAGATGTTAGATTTTTTAAGTTTTTTTTTTAAATTTTGGTTATTTTAAATTCTAATTATTTTAAACTTTAACATTTTATAAAACTTTGTGATACTGCCATCCTAAAGGTGTTTAAGATTGACGATCTTGTTGACTTGTTTTGTTACGTACTTTACAAAATTAGAAACTTTTAGAAAATTATCGTTTAGACTTCTCAAACTATTTTTAATTAATTATGATTAAGTGTGTTGAATTTTTATTATTACTATTGTGTTTAATTATAATTTTGTGATCTCAAAATGTCCATTCCTTATTTTTCATTTATGTTGATGGTAAACCGTTTAAATGTTCAATAAAAGCATGGAAAAGTTGATTAAACAAGTTTATTTTTTTATAATTTACGCAAGCACACCAAACACATACGACAAACTTGTTTCTAAATTTCCGTTTGAAAATGTTGAATATACCACTACCTACTTACATGACTGATAAATATCCGAACAAAACTGTCGTTTCTGTCATAACCGACAATTCGCCTTGGAAATAGTCCATGTTAAACTGTCGGTAGTACGTTATTTCCTTAACCATCAATTTATTCTATATTTTGTCCATGTCAGTACTTAGTAAACAATATATAAAACAATCAGTGATAGTTTGAACATCCAAAGTCTTATAGTTTTTTTTTAATCATCAAAACAAACTTTGAATTGCCCTACTGAACAGTAGTCTTTTTGCAGAACCGACATTCTTAATAGGGACCATCGATATAGTTTGCACTATTCTGCAAGTATATATAAGTCCCATCAAATAAAAAAGTAAAAGTAAGGTGAAGTAATTTTATTAATATTAATGGTGCAAACGAAACTAATTAGTCTCCCCTGCACCATTGATGGTGCAGGTCATAGGTGCATACGGCAAAAGTATGGTGAAATAGTTGTATAACTATTAATGGTGCAAATGAAACTAATTAGTCTCCTCTGCACCATTAATGGTGCAGGTCAATGGTGCGGACGGTACAACGGGCAATCCGCTTGGGCGCGTCTCGGCCCGTAGCACACGTGACACTTGATTGGGGGTAGCGATGAAAACCTCCTACGCCTCTCGCTCCCGGCGCCAGCGCACATCTGTAGGGACTCTCTTCTGGCCTGTCACCACTCAGGTTAATGAAGGTAGTGTCACGATTTACTTACCTACTTAATTTCTAAATATTTTAAGCTGTTAAATAATAAACTATCTACCAAATTAACTTTCATGCAAATAAAATAAAATTACGAACAAACGGACACGGCAACTTGTTGCGGCGCGCGGTTTTATATATATCTTAAAATCCCTTCCTTTCACTTACCACACGAAGCGCGAGCGCATTCATTCCGCGGCGGCAGCCAGCAGTGACACACAAACGGCGATCGAGGAACCACGCGTACTAAGTTACTGAACAGTACATACCTCTGCTCCCTCGTACTCCTCTTATTTTATACTACAAACTTCACCAGTAACTTTACCTAAATCTAAACAATACTTGGTAACTAAAGTAATTAATAAGTGCCTAGTGTTCTTCCCGTACTGGGTAAGTTGTACAATTTGAATCATTGTTTACGTATTATTAATCTGTTAGATTTGTGTATAGCCGCCGCTGCTTTCTGTGCTTTATGTTTAAAAGGACAAACTATTCGTTTTAACTCCGTTACTGTCCTATACCTTGTAAGCTTCCTTTATCTGGGCCGTTATAACGGCCAATTTTAAATGATATCCTCAGGATACCTACATTTGTAAAAATAGTAACTTATAATGTACACTATCGCTAACACCAATTCTTTGGCCTTAATTCTACTCTCTCTTTATCAGTACTTACTATTAGTGCTCATTAGTAATTAGTCGCTTCAATAGTACTTCCTGCTTATTGCCTACTGAACCTAGACTAGCCTTCTAGTAGATGCCAATCTCTTTCTGTCAGGTGTAGGCTTGCAATTGAGGCTTAACGAGAAAGGGTGCTAATGCCATTTTGGAACGGGTTCTAGGAACTACTATACGGCTGAAGATCAGCGTAGCTGGCTGACAGGACGTCAACTCTAGAACCGGCACCCTGTTCTGCTGGCGGACTGGACGGCACCCCAGACCCGGCACTGATCTGCCCTACTAGACGGACTCCGAAGCCATCACCGACGTCACCGACTGGCACCAAGCAGGAGAGTGCGGTATTCTCGGCCTTCTGCGTGGTCCGACCTTTGACCGGCCTACCTTCCACCCTCTTTTTAAATTTATTTTTTTAAACTTTTAAAATATAGTCTTTTTTTGAAAAACTTTAGCGTTTCCTTTTTAAAAAAACTTGTCAGCTGGGAAAAAGGAACGTGACAGTGGCGCCCAAAAACGTGGTTTTTTTTAAAGGTCAAAGGTCGGTCTAACGTATTTGGCTTGTAGCTATTGGGCATTCTTTGGTGTGGTAGTGATTGGTGTTTGTGATTGTCCTAGCTTTTTGTCTGTTTTATAGTTATAAATCAAGTAATTTTGTATGTTTTGCTTTTGTGTTGCCTACCTACCTATCAATTGTAGTTCTAGTAAATTGTAATACCTGTCTTTAAGTTGATTTTGAATGTTTTTTTGCATCACCAGGTAGCAATAGGCGTGTACCCACTTTTGTATTATTTATTGTACAACATACCCAGCATCTAGTATAATGGCTTTCCCGATTAAGTTTTTACTATTACAAAAATCAGAGCTTCAATATGAGGTTACAATTCGAGGTGAGGTACCAGTGGATAATGTCACAGAACTTCGTCGCCAAATTACTAGATTAACACAAAAATATCCATCTGAAGATATTTATGAATCATGCTTAGAGTTTGTGGAAGACTATAATGGATTTTCGGATACCTTAGAAAAAATAAAAAATAACATTACGTCACTTAAATCAGAAACACAAAAATCATTGGTAGATAGAACTCAAAATTTATTAAATCATTTACATTTTAGATTACAGCGAATTGTTACTCCACTAACTCCGGAACAAAATAAATTATTAAATAATTTAAAAACAACCTATAATGTTGTATCATCACAAGTTGCAGAAATAATAAAATCATCTTGTCCAGCAGTCGAAAGCGTTCCGGCTTCTAAAGTAGACGGTTCGGCTGAGGGACTAACTAAAATCACAGTCACTTGTGACCGTGGCATATCTTCTGATATTTCTAAATTAAAGTATGACGGAAAAACGTGCGTGCGTGCCTTTATTCAGCGTTTGAATGAATTCCGAACGGCGAAAGAAATCAGTGATACTAAAATTATGAATGCGGCACCAGAGATTTTTACGGGAGACGCACTACATTGGTTTCGTAGTGTCAGATCACATGTTAACTCTTGGGAGGAATTGTTAGTGTTACTTAAAAACGACTTTGATGTTGTGGATTACGATTATCGCATGCTGTCAGAAATCCGTAATCGATCGCAGGGCAATGCCGAAAACATAACTATTTATTTAGCAATTATGGAGGGTATGTTTTCGCGCCTTAGCACACATATGTCTGAATCAGATAAACTCGACATAATTTTGCACAACATAAGACCGTGTTACGCAAATATACTAGCTACTTGCCCAGACATCACCTCTGTAAATCATTTACGAACACTTTGTCGAAACTTTGAACGTGTAAAGGTTCGATGCGATAATTTTAAGGAGCCTCCAAACGCAAATTATAGTTCGTTGGCCCCAGAATATGCATACCAAAATTCAAAGGATGTCAAAAACAATACTAGAAATTCTTATTATCCTAGTGCCAAAAACGATAGTTCATCAAATGAAAACTCTAACAAAACCTACGCTATAAGTTCTCAAAGCAAAACATATTGTCATCGCTGTCGTGTGGATACCCATTCTATGAAAGAATGTACCGCGGAGCGTACTATATTCTGTTTTAAGTGTGGAATGAAAGACGTCCGCATACCTGAGTGTCCAAAATGTAACCCGAACCAATCAGACAAGTCAAAAAACTAATTTACGAAAATCGAAGCAACCAAGCAGTTAAACGTTTCGACAACTCGGATTGGAATAAATGGTTATTGACTGTAAAGAATTTTTTCGACTCTTATAAAGTTGCTTCGATTTTCAATTCTAAGCCGCGTAATGACCCACGTCCTTATGTAAAGATTGGTATAAAAACAAAGAAAGATATAAATATGTACGGTTTACTAGATTCCGGTTCTGTTGTGAGCATCCTTGGTAATAATTCGCATATACCCTTAATGGAGTCGGAACTTGCTCTCAATACCGATAACATAATCACAGTTACTGCCGCTGGTGGCCAAAAGATTACCTCGATTGGGTACATTCAGTTACCAATCACTTTTGAAAATGAGCAGGGTTCTATCATAGCTCATGTAATTCCCGAAATAGATTCTACTTTAATATTAGGGATAGATTTTTGGAGTAAGTTTAAAATTTGTTCAAAACACTTAACAAGCGTGCTAATGTTTACTAATGATAATTCATCATTAGTAAGTGCGTCATTATTAATTAATAACTACTTAAATTCATACAACTTACTGTCAGACACTCAGAAAATTAAAGCCGATGAATTGGTAAGTCAGTTCACAGAAATTTCCTTTGAACATAAAGGACTAGGCAGAACTTCTCTTATTGAGCACAGTATCAATACTGGTGATTCTGAACCAATAAAACAGCGTTGTTACCGACTCTCACCGGAAAAACAAAGAATAATCACTGAACAGTTGGACGAAATGATATCGCTAGATGTAGTCGAACCATGTGAGAGTCCCTGGTCTTCTCCAGTACTAGTGGTAGGCAAGAAAGACGGCAAAGCTCGGTTCTGTCTCGATAGCCGAAAGCTAAACTCCGTTACGCGAAAGGATGCCTACAGCCTGCCATATGTCTCAGAAATCTTGGATAACCTAAGAGACGCTAAGTTTCTGTCTAGCATTGACCTATCAAAAGCATTTTGGCAGATACCAATAAATGAACAGGATAGGGACAAGACAGCCTTTTACGTTCCTGGAAGGGGCACATTTAGGTTCAAGGTTACTGCTTTTGGACTGACTAATGCACCTGCAACTCAACAGCGCCTAGTTGATGCATTGTTTGGTCCAGAGTTCGAACTAAAAGTCTTTGCTTATCTAGATGACATAATCATCATTAGTAATTCTTTCTCAGAGCATGTGCAACTCCTTACTAGGGTTCTAGAAAAATTAAAAGGTGCAAACCTAACAATAAACTTAGAAAAAAGCAAATTCTTCAGACATGAACTTTGTTACCTCGGCTATGTCGTGGATGCTCATGGTTTGCGTACTGACCCAGCGAAAACTGAGACGATAGTAAACTATCCCACGCCTACCACTAGGAAAGAAGTCAAAAGATTTCTTGGAACAGCGTCTTGGTATAGGAGGTTTATACAAAATTTTAGTACAATAGCTGGCCCTCTAAACAAATTAACATCCACTAAAAAAAATGCACCGCCTTTTCTTTGGTCTCCGGAAGCTGACGCTGCCTTCCAGCACTTGAAAGGTTGTCTTGTTAATGCGCCTGTGTTAGCTTGTCCTAATTTTAGTATACCCTTTGAAGTTCATACGGACGCTAGCAACTATGGCGTGGGTGCTATGCTTGCTCAACAGATAAATGGTGAGGAGCACCCTATAGCATATATGAGCAGGTCACTCACTGGTCCTGAAAGAAACTACAGTGTCACCGAAAGAGAGGCATTGGCAGTGCTCGCAGCTCTTGAGCACTGGCGTTGCTATGTAGAGAATGGTCAAACCATAACTGTATATACAGATCACTCTGCACTGAAGTGGTTCCTGTCTCTTTCAAACCCAACAGGTCGTCTCGCTAGATGGGGTGTGAGACTTTCTTCATTCAACTTTGTTATAAAGCATAGACGGGGAAAAGATAATATAATACCGGATACATTATCAAGAACGATACCAGTGGCGCAAATTACGTCACCCTCATCTTCCACATCTAACACAAAAGATGAATGGTATTCAAAAATTTACAAGGGTTGTCTTGAAAACCCAAGTAGTTTTCCAAATTATCGCGTAGAGGACAACACATTATACAGATTTATGAAAAGTAGTAATGCACTTTTATCAGAATTCGATTGGAAAACGGTAATTCCATGTGAGACGCGTAATGAAGTTATATCAAAAAACCATGATGAGCCTGTATCAGGTCACTTCGGCGTGTTCAAGACGTATAAAAGACTTGCACTTCGTTATTATTGGCCGGGTATGCGTCGAGACGTTATCAACTTCATTGCAAATTGTGACACTTGTTTGGCATACAAACAACCAACACATGGTACCTTAGGGAAAATGGGTAGACCTAAGGACTGTTCTAGACCATTCCAAGTACTGTCTATAGATTTAGTGGGACCATTACCAAACAGTAGGAAACAACATTCTTATATATTTGTGGTAACATGTTGTTTCTCCAAATATTGCCTTCTATTTCCCCTTCGTCGGGCTACTGCAGACTTGGTCTCTAAAAACTTAGAAGACAACGTTTTTCTTGTACATGGCATTCCGCAAACAGTCATACTTGACAACGGATGCCAATTCATAAGTCGCGAATTGGACAGACTCTTCACTAAATACAAGGTCCCATGCGTTCATTTCACGCCAAAGTACACGCCACAAATTAACACCGTGGAAAGGTATAATAAGACTGTTGTTACAGCAATTTCTGCCTTTGTCGAAGAAGATCACAGAACATGGGACCTCAATTTAGCAAAGATCCAGTTCGCAATGAATAACTCGGTCAACGAAACTACTGGTTTTACACCCGCATTTTTAGTACATGGCAGGGAACTCGTAACTTGTGGCTCACACTACTTGGAGAATACTGTACCTAAGGATTTAATATTTTCTCCCCGTGATAAATATGCTGGTAATTTGGGACACCTCCGTAAAGTCTTCGATGATGTGCAAACTGCTTTATGGCGAAGCCATCTAAAAAATACGCAGCGTTATAATTTGCGACGTAAGGAAGCTGAGTTTCAAATAGGAGACATCGTTTGGAAAAGGTGTTACTTTCAAAGTGACAAGGATGCGTATTTCAGTAAAAAGCTCGCTCCGAAGTTTCAAAAATGCCGAATAAAGGACAAGCGCTCGCCTTTGGTATATGTATTAGAGGATATGACTGGTCGCGACTTAGGAGCATGGCATATCAAAGATTTGAAATTTTAAGTGTGACAGTTAAGGATTTTCCTAAGGAAAAATCCTTGTCTCGGAAGGGTACCCCCCTTCCGAGACAAGGATTTTCTGTCACGATTTACTTACCTACTTAATTTCTAAATATTTTAAGCTGTTAAATAATAAACTATCTACCAAATTAACTTTCATGCAAATAAAATAAAATTACGAACAAACGGACACGGCAACTTGTTGCGGCGCGCGGTTTTATATATATCTTAAAATCCCTTCCTTTCACTTACCACACGAAGCGCGAGCGCATTCATTCCGCGGCGGCAGCCAGCAGTGACACACAAACGGCGATCGAGGAACCACGCGTACTAAGTTACTGAACAGTACATACCTCTGCTCCCTCGTACTCCTCTTATTTTATACTACAAACTTCACCAGTAACTTTACCTAAATCTAAACAATACTTGGTAACTAAAGTAATTAATAAGTGCCTAGTGTTCTTCCCGTACTGGGTAAGTTGTACAATTTGAATCATTGTTTACGTATTATTAATCTGTTAGATTTGTGTATAGCCGCCGCTGCTTTCTGTGCTTTATGTTTAAAAGGACAAACTATTCGTTTTAACTCCGTTACTGTCCTATACCTTGTAAGCTTCCTTTATCTGGGCCGTTATAACGGCCAATTTTAAATGATATCCTTAGGATACCTACATTTGTAAAAATAGTAACTTATAATGTACACTATCGCTAACACCAATTCTTTGGCCTTAATTCTACTCTCTCTTTATCAGTACTTACTATTAGTGCTCATTAGTAATTAGTCGCTTCAATAGTACTTCCTGCTTATTGCCTACTGAACCTAGACTAGCCTTCTAGTAGATGCCAATCTCTTTCTGTCAGGTGTAGGCTTGCAATTGAGGCTTAACGAGAAAGGGTGCTAATGCCATTTTGGAACGGGTTCTAGGAACTACTATACGGCTGAAGATCAGCGTAGCTGGCTGACAGGACGTCAACTCTAGAACCGGCACCCTGTTCTGCTGGCGGACTGGACGGCACCCCAGACCCGGCACTGATCTGCCCTGCTAGACGGACTCCGAAGCCATCACCGACGTCACCGACTGGCACCAAGCAGGAGAGTGCGGTATTCTCGGCCTTCTGCGTGGTCCGACCTTTGACCGGCCTACCTTCCACCCTCTTTTTAAATTTATTTTTTTAAACTTTTAAAATATAGTCTTTTTTTGAAAAACTTTAGCGTTTCCTTTTTAAAAAAACTTGTCAGCTGGGAAAAAGGAACGTGACAGTAGCCGTAGATTTCCAAGGTTGGTGCTGGTCCCATAGTCAGAGGTGTTCAATACGATGTGTACTAAGAATTTAACACGACTTCTTGTCAGGTTTTCATTCATTTCAATGGCACCTTGTTACTGTCACGCAATGAAGGGTAGCGTTATATGGTCTGTTTAATAAATCATTCGATGATTTCCCATCCGAAAAAAAAGGCATTTGGATGGCATTGCTGATTCTCCCTGAGAGGGTTTTTTGGGTTAAGGTATTCAAATAATCAAAGCAAAGCGCTTCAATTATCACAAATATTGATATAATTATCACAAATATTGATAATTATCACAAAAATCATAATTATCACAAATATTGATACTGATAAGTGTTGAGCTAAGGTGTATACTTATTAAAAACTGAAACTGTAATGTTATTGTTTCATTGTGATTATAATTGTAAAAGCACTCTTAACGAAGCCGAAGGCACTTGTTCCCCCGTCATTGCTAATGATATTTTTTTTTGTTCTAGACCATACCTGGGAACCTTGTAGTTACGAAGTTTAATTTAAATACCCCCACGACCCCCGTACCATTCAATGTATCCATCCAGCACAAAGACAATCAAATATTTCGGAGATCCAGCACAATGTTTTGAGTGCGTTATATTGAGTCCTACCATAAACCGTGACTTTCATCCCAAAAATAAGTCGCTTCCTAGCAATAATTATTGCTTCGAGTTACTTAGTTTGATGTACAGATTGTTTGGTTGACGACTTCGTGAAGGGTCCGTTTACACCTAGTATTTGATTCCCAATAAAATTGTTCTCATTCTAATTATGTTTGTTTTACTACCAAGGAAGGAATAAATACACCCGACAAACCGAATTAGAACACTGAACACTCGGCCAACGTGTGATTGGCGTTTACGGACTGCACCAAAAATTTCCTTTGATGTAAGATCTACGAAAAACGGATGACGCTCGGTCGTTTGCAAGCGTTAGCTGAAAATGGAAAAAACACAAAAAGCCTGGTACACGTTGGCCGAGTGCACTCGACAATCGCGCTTAGCCAACGTGAACTGGGCCTATTGACTGTACTATGGAAATTTAAAGGGAATGCTAACTTGCACCACAAATTCGGCATCGAAAGAAAGGAACAAAGCTGCGAATATTCTGTCCCTTTCTATTATGATGACCAACTTAACTACACATTTTACTATAAAAGAGCATGATGTAAACGCTGAGAATAAACATTCATAAAAATCAATTAAAAAATGATTTTGACCTGTGAGGAAAGTAAATAAAAAACGATATAGAAATAACAAATAAATAATGTTAATTTGGAGTCGGCAAATAAATGACAATCTGTATAATGAGCCTATATATTTTTTAAATGCATAGTGAAATAAGATTTCGCCATGCTTGTCCTTTCTAACTATGTGGTGTTTACATACTCTGTGCCTGCTTTGCTAACCTTGAAATGTCAATGTCAATCTGTCAGTGTCAAGTCAACGAAAACAAAAGTAGTTTCTTTTAATAGCTCGTCAGATAATAATAGAAATTGTTTGCGTTTTGATACCGGTATTCGTACAGTAGGTGCAGTAGATGGTCTCTTGGGACTAATAAACTAATTTCTATTAATTATAGGCTGTCCTACGAGTGATATAATAATTCTAGCACACTTCGGCCGCTGCCGCCTTACCCGGTCGTCTTAAATAACTACAATGTACAAGCTGTAAAGTTAAGCTTAATTGCGACACTTTCGTAAATACTAAAAGAAGTCGCAATAATTACATACAAGCGTCGCCTGTTATTTGTACGCAGCAGAATTAGTTTCTATCAGTCAGGAATCAGTTACAAGATGGAAAAACTGCCAATGTGTAGGATATGTCTAGCGGAGAATGTTCGGATGTTTGTGGTGGTCAACAAGAACTTGCATGAAGTATATGAGAGGCTGACTGATATTCCAGTAAGTTGCTACTTTAATAATATTTATATTTCTTGAACATTTGTATTTAAATGCTAGAGGTTTGGAGAAAAGGGAAATCAACAATATTGGTGAAAGAAAACTAATATTAAAAGAACCTGTGCTTAAAATAAAATTGAGCAAGAGTGGTGATCATGTATACACCTTCTCTGTAAGAGGTGTTTAAAAGAGCGTTACTGCACTAAACCTGTAGAATACAGTGTTTGCAAAATATTATTCACAAACCCAGAAAACTTAAACTCAACGTTTTGTTGCAGTTTGTAACTGACGACAGTAGACCAATCCTCGCTTGTTCCTTCTGTTGTGCTAAACTAAAGCAATGCTTCCGATTGCTGAGGAAATGTTTGGAAGCAGAACAGCTGTTCACCCAGATAATGAATGGGAATTATGAGGTGAGGTGTTCTTCAACAGATATTTACTGTTTAATGTGTAAGTAATGCCCTTTATTGACATATTTTATTTAATACTGTAATCATCTTTTTACAGCCAATACCTTTTATAAAGCAAGACCACTTACAGGTTGCCCATGGGTTTATTATCTCATCAATAGGTAGCATAAGTATAGTGGAAGTTGGTCAAACAGACAGCGTTGTTGTGGAAGAAGAATTACCAGCTGTTTGTGAGAGACAAGATGATATTCTTGAGCCAAAGGAGGACACTCAATGTGATGGTATGTTTTTGAGACAAAAAATTAATGATAAAGTAATATCTTCCAAGAAATAATGTTACAATTTATTAAACATAAAAAGGTTTTTGTTAATATATGGGGTAGAATCAAGTTTACCGCCGTAGCCCGAAGAATAGCCAAACTTAAGTGGCAGTGGGCAGGGTACATTGCTTGCAGAACGGTTGGCCGATGGGGCCGAAATAATTCGGGAGTGGCGACCGCGAACCGGAAGACGTTGCGTTAGAAGGCCTCCCACTAGGTGGACCGATGACCTGGTAAAGGTGGCAGGGCTCCGCTGGATGCGAGTCGCACGGGACCGGTCAATGTGGCGACACTTGGGGGAGGCCTATGTCCAGCAGTGGACGTCTTTCGGCTGAAATGATGATGATGATGATGGATTAGAAGCGACACCGACGTACAAACGGTTACCACTTATTCACATAACATTCTAAACCAACATAGAAATTTGTCATCACTAACTAAAAAACAAATCAGCTGTTCTATACATTTGAACCATGTAGATATTGCACTTTTGTAGGAAACAGCTGTTTTTTTTAATAACCAATGAAAAATTTCTATGTGGCTCCAAATGATGTACTGTATGCATGGTAACCGTTTTCGCGTTCTTGTAGCTTCCACCCCATATTTTCAAATGATGTAAAACAAATACATAATTTACTTTTTCAGTGCATTGTAATGTCTTTATGTCATCTGCTCAATAAAATTGTAAATGAGTAACTCTTAACTGTTTTTGTTTACTTACAGATCTAGAACTGGAAAATCTAGACAATAGCCACCTAGATGTAGAAGATATATTACCACACGGTTCTGAATCTGATTC
This sequence comes from Noctua fimbriata, assembly GCA_905163415.1. Lineage (NCBI taxonomy): Eukaryota > Metazoa > Arthropoda > Insecta > Lepidoptera > Noctuidae > Noctua > Noctua fimbriata. Next base: position 457,528 of record CAJHZP010000012.1, read on the forward strand.
CGAAGATGATGTACTTTTAATGGAGTTTAAAATAGAAGAGGAAGAAGAACAAGAAACATCTAAGGAGAAACACAGAGCTGTAGACAACGAAAGTGAGTATTAGTTTCTTAATCAATAGAAGGTAGTGTCCGACCTAAGCTTCCGCTTCGGCCACCTTCGGCCAAAGAAACACCTTCGGCTTCGGCCAAAATGGGCTGAAGCTGAATGTTTCTAGCAAATGCTGACTGTACTGTACAGGGTGGAATACTGGGACGGGGCAGTAACGGCAGATACCCTAACCGTTGTTGCTACATTAAAACGGTCTTAGGAGACTTACTTGAGCTTGAATTATACAAATATTATCTACAAATAAATAAAATTGAAGTGTCTGTTTGTAATATAAGCATTACGGGATCATAAACTTTAGGGCAAATGGTTATCCTCTGAACATCACTATGAATATTTATAAGTTTAATGATAATGTGTCATGTGCAGGGGTGTGGTGGCACTCTTCTTCAAACGGGGCGACAATGCCTGGCTGAAGAACAATAGGCCCATCTCACTTCTAAGCCATGTCTACAAGTTGTTTTCAAGAGTCATCACGAATCGTCTCTCGCGCAGGTTTGACGATTTTCAGCCTCCCGAACAAGCCGGATTCCGAAAAGGTTTTAGTACCGTAGACCACATACATACGCTGCGGCAGGTTATACAGAAGACCGAAGAGTATAACCTGCCTCTTTGCTTAGCGTTTGTGGACTACGAGAAAGCCTTCGATTCGATCGAGACTTGGGCTGTACTGCAGTCTCTCCAACGGTGCCAAATCGACTATCGGTACATCGAGGTGTTGAAGTGTTTGTACAAAAAAGCCCACCATGTCAGTCCGACTTCAGGACCAGACCTCGGAACCTATCCGTCATATCTCCGAAACTGTTCACCGCTGCACTGGAGGATGTCTTCAAGGTTCTGGACTGGAGAGGGCTAGGCATCAACGTCAATGGCGAGTACATCTCTCACCTTCGGTTTGCCGACGATATTGTGGTCATGGCTAAGACCATGGAGGACCTTAGTATAATGCTCGATGACCTCAGTAGAGCTTGCGAAAGTGGGTCCTAAAATGAACATGTAAAAAACCAAAATCATGTTGAATGCCCATGTAACACCCACTCCTATCAAGATCGGAGACTACACTCGAAGTTGTAGACGATTATGTCTACCTGGGACAAACGGTCCAGTTAGGTAGGTCTAAATTCGAGAAAAGGTCAATCGCCGAATCCGACTCGGCTGGGCAGCGTTCGGGAAGTTGCGTGGTATCTTCTCGCCCAACTTACCGCAGTGTCTCAAGACGAAAGTCTATGACCAGTGTGTGTTGCAAGTGAAACGTGGTCGCTCACAATGGGCCTTATCAGAACGCTTAAAGTCACCCAAAGGGAAATGGAGAGGGCTATGCTCGGAGTTTCTTTGCGTGATCAAATCAGAAATGAGGACATCCGCAAGAGAGTCAAGGTTACCGACGTAGCCCGTTTTTTTTTCATATACATAGTTTTACATTGAAATAAAGGAATAGTCCTTTATTTCAACGTAAAATTACATTCTTTGCACGCAGCACTCCATTTATGTAAAAAATACAGCTACAATCAAAAATCCAACAATTAATGTTGAAATACTCTAACGAACGACGCGTGCAATCAGCTGTTCACTTCCTGCACAGCTACAGAGTTCGTCGAACTCGTCGACGCGCTTGCCATTCGCTATGTGCGTTTTGGCACGGTAACGATACATTGCGTATGAGGAAATAAAACAAATCAAACTTAATGGATTCCTATAACATTCCTGAAATAGTTTCTTGTACTGGTCATCTTAGTATGATATACTGAATCCACCCCATCAGTTTGTGAAGGGCTGTCCCTTACACCCTGTAAAATACTATTATTGGTAGTAATATCTATGCCAGTCGCTCCGGTCACCATTGCAAGCTGCGTGCCGAACATAGTAAGTGATTCAGGGTATCTTTTTGCTGTTGGAGTACGTATCGTTTGAACTTGACTATTATTTTTTCGTTTAGATTTGAGTATTGAAATGTGGAAGTGTGTTCAGGGGAAGTCTACATGGAAGGTGCACCATCAGCGAAAGTTTACTGCTTGAAGGAGATTGTTCTTCCTCGCAGATCAAAAACGATCATGCCAATTAGTTTACCACAGAATTCTTGATGCAAAGATCGAAGTGTTCTGATAGAAAGTATGAACAATGGCTTTCCATGAAATATGGCACTGTAGCGGCACTAAAAAGAGTACCTACTAAGCTACATACAACATTATTTTTAGTATATCCGAAACCTGAATATAGTTTGTTCAGAATAAGTAACTGAATCGATTCCAATAATTTTTAAACCATGTTACATTTTGTCACAAAAATATTTAAAAAATTTACAAGTTGGACACCGAGCGACACTAAGTACCTATCGCAATAATTTAGGTACCTACTGCCAAGACGACTCGAGGCGGGCGCGCTGCTTGGTGATCACGTTTTTGTGCGGACAACCAGGTAACAGAACAAGCTTATAACTTTGTGATTTTTACATGATACAGTTTTGAAATTTTGTACTCTTTACATAAAAATACTCGACACGTGATTCAGGTTTCGCATATACTAAAAATAATATTATATAGAAGAACCCGACAACAACTGTCGGGCAGTAGCCCACCAGACATAAAACCCGTCTGGCCGGAGGATCCTCCCTTTTCTATGGGGGATAAAGAACTTTATACCCTGTTCTGCATATCCCCAAAGAACGAACACTAGTAAAGTCCAAGAGTTGCAGGAACTGGCTACCGGAAATAAAACTCGTAGTGCAAAATTTGACGCGTCAACGCTTTTGGAAAACTGTGATTGAACTGAAGGTGAAATGGACAAGGCTATGAAGATGTTACTTCAGTACGCCGGCATTTTCTCTACAAATGATGCTGACATAGGAAGAACTGGACTGATTCAGCACATGTTAATACAGGCAACGAGTTACCTATCCGTCAGCGACCAAGAAGACTGCCGGTTGAACGGGAAAAAGAAGTGGAAACCATTATTGAGGGAATGGTGAAGGACAGTGTTATAGAGCCTTCATCCGGTCAATGGTGTTCTCTTGTGGTCCTGGTAAAGAAAAAGGACGGCAGCATGCGCTTTTATGTGGACTATCGACAACAGCCCCCGTAGCATGACCACCGTAGACAAGGATTTCTTTGACGGAAGAATCGACAAAATGACAGATAGTGCAAAGGAATCTGTCATTGTGTCGACACAATCTCAGGTCAGGCTACGGGCGCTGAACGACGTTACGAAAAGGGACAGATACTGCTCGTTTGTCAGACAAGAAGTGAACTTTTTAGGACACGTAGTTTCGGGGGAAGGTGTTCAAACAGACCCAGATAAGTAGTCGCCGACAAGGACTGGCCAGTTCCGAAAGACAAGACACAGGTTAGAGCATGATTGGGTTTGTGCTCCTACTTTCGACGGTCTGTTAAGAATTTAGCAAAAATTGCGAAACCTCTACACAAATTCACAGAGGAAAGCAATTTTCTTAAATCTAATTCTGTCACGAATACGCACAAATAAAGAGCTACTCGTGTGTATTTATTCTACAGGCGGACAAATAATGGTTTTAGAGGTACACGATTCTGCAAAACATTGCTCCAGCAGGAAATGCCATATCTCGAAAACCTGAAGGCGCACGAATTATATTTTCGGCGCACTTTTTTGCACAAATATAAGCTCTCTAATTATTTAATGTAAGCATCTCACTTGAATTGATTTGAATAAATTATCATTTATTTATTATAATTCGCCTGCCCAAATCCCAATTTATTTGGGGTCGGCGCAGCATGTCGTCTTCTTCTTCTTTCAAGTAGCAAATTTTGAGGCGCTCACAGTGATGGTATGGTGATGATGGTATGATATGAAAATCATACCAACACTGTACGCTACACGTAATTAATTTACTTGTGCATTTGGCGCCCACTCGAAATTTGTTCCTTACATTAATTTACTAGCTTATTCAGATTAAAGGTTTCTTTTTTAATTAAGTTGACAAAATTAGTAATATATATATTTTTTATGACGAACAAGCTGTACCCCCCGACCTTCATCCGCGTGAAATTATTCAGAAAATATACTTTGAATATAATTTATAATTTGAATCAGATTTATAATTTGAATCAGATTTGGTTAACAATTTCAAGGGTTTTATTTTTTTTGCACGGAACCCTAATCCTTTTCTAAGTAAATAGTAATAAAAGTAGCCTAAGTTACTCCTTATATCATCAGCTATCTGCCAGTAAAAGTCCCGTCAAAATCAGTCCAGCCGGTACAAACAGACTGACAAACAAAAAATTCTATTTTTTTGTGATAAGTTCCGTTTATAATTTCATATATGCATTCAGTACAGTACAAATCTGTTATATTGAAATAACAAACAGACACTTCAATTTTAATTATTTGTGTCGATGTAGGTATAGAAAGAATCAATGATGTTCTTGGAAAATGCAGTCTTGGTGTTTCAGCCGCTCTTCTTATATTGGGCAACACAATATGTTGGGGTCTTTCTTGTGGTCCTTCTGGAACATAGAAGCTCAAATCTCGAGCTTGGCCCCAGCAAACTCCACAAACTTCATTCATGGATGACATCTGTAAATAAATAACATTGATGAAATACAAATTGAACATTAAGTTTGATAGACATAAATTGCGCCCAACATGACCAAGCTACAGAATAGTCCTTGACATACAATGATTGGTTTTCACCTTACAGAAAATCTTTACCAAAAATATCTATGTTGTGTTAATATGAGAGAGAAGGGCTATGTGACAATGGAAAAACCAGTACCCTTTTTTTGTTAGAAGAGCCAACATCATGACTGTCCCAGATTTAGCAACATAAAATAGTAATTGCCCTTTGCATGACACGTTTTTATAAGCTAATTACTATAAATATATTATTTCATATATACCTGCTGGTGCTCCAACAAACGAGCAGTGTTGTCGGGATTCCACTCTTGATCTGATGTTGGGGTGGATAGACTCTGACCACATACAGCACACATCAAATCAGAATGATAACCTTCCAGATGATCAGGTACAATGGGTTGAATATCTTCATTTGGTGAAACAACCCTAGTTCTTCTAGCTCTTAGCCAACACGGCACACCAGCTTCATCTTCAGAACGAAGCTAAAATAAAAAATATAAATAAAGAAAAGCTTGCATTTAAAAATGCATGGTATTAGTGGGAAATATAATATTTGTTTTAACGCATACATCAAATCAAGATACCTGATTGATAAAAGTTATAATAGGTACATGTTGTTATACCTCTTGTGGTTGGATCCAAGTAGCAACTGTGTTAGCCATTCTTTGTTCTTCTTCATTTGCACCTTCAATCAAAATCTGGCGTTGACTGATTCTTAGTATGGATCGCCCGCATACAACACAAACACTTTGATGGCCTATGTGTCTCCTCGGCATATTATCAGAAGAACGTGGATGAGTAGCTAGCTGCCAGCATGCATGGCAAACATGGTCAGCAGGTGTTATCTGGAAATAATGAAGTGATTTTGAGTAGGGCTCAACATTGATTTATATGACTATGACACTATGACAGTCATACTAACAGAGTAATAACTATTATAACAGTGTTAGGCAAAGTACATCATTCTGAATGCCCCCACATGAAATTTTTTCTTCGGTTATTAAAAAAAAACAGCTGTTTCCTACAAAAGTGCAATACCTACAAGGTCAAAAAGTATGGAACAGCTGATTTAAAAAAAAAAAACTGTGACGGGACGGAATGGTTTACTGAACACGAGGTAATCATCCACCCCGTCTAGCATTTGAAGGTCTATTCAGTATACACTGGCTAATCCGGTGGAAAATTTTATGTGGGTGGGGGGGGGGGGGGGGGGGGATCGATGTCCCTTCCCCCCGTAAATAAATAAATAAAATTGAAGTGTCTGTTTGTAATTTCAAAACAACAACTTTTTACTAAATGCAAGTACATACGGGACAAAAACAAAAAAAAAAAAAAACTACGCGTCTGTCGGTCTGTTTGTTCCGGCTAATCTCCGAAACGGCTGGACCGAATTTGTCGGGACTTTTACTGGCAGATGGCTGATTTTATGAGGTAACTTACGCTACTTTTATTTTAGAAAAAGGAGAGCGACTGCCTATCTGACCTCCACAACCCAGTTAGTACTGGGTAATACAATACCCCTTGGTAAGACTGGTTGTCAGACTTTTTGAGCCACTGACTACCTGTAACGACTGTCAAAGATCTACAAATGACACCCGGGACCAATGGCTTAACGTGCTTTCCGAGGCACGGAGGAAACTCGGTATGTAATAGGTGGTCACCCATCTACAGACCAACCTAGGCAAGCACGGCTTAACCTAAAGACCGACCCGAGCGGCTGTTATTATTTAGCCACGAGCTCTTTCAAATAGAGAAGTAATGTTTTTTTAATAATTACACGAGGCAGTTATCGGTTGCATTGGAGATGAACGGTTGAGAATCGAACTGTTGAATGCTAGGGCCACATCAGTACCCGAACTTATTTCGGTTGCATCTTCTATACGAAGCGTTAAGCGCCCTCAGCCGGGCACGTCGGGTGCACATCCGGGTCCCGCTAAGCGATCACGTTTTGATAAACCCTCGTTGTTTTGTCAAATCTGCAAGAAGCCCGGTCATGATGCACGTGACTGTCGTTACCGTGACAAAAATGATAATTCTCAACCGCGTCAACAGGATAATAAAACCGCATCTCAAAATAATAAACCTACGTGCACGTTCTGTTCAAGGGCAGGCCACACTTTTGAAACGTGTTATAAGCGAGAACGCGCAGTGGTTTCAAACGTCAACTGTGTAGGTACATCTAAATTAAATTCAATGGCAGTGGTAGCTGGGAACTTAAACATACTCGCGATTTTTGACAGTGGAGCCGAATGTTCCGTAATACGCGAGTCTGTAGCTGCTAAGCTACCCGGGAAACGAGTTGATCGAGTAAGCTACTTGAAAGGATTAGGTCAATTTACGGTGTTATCTCTATCGACATTGACGACTATTTGTGTCATCGATAGTTTACGGATAGAACTAGAATTTCACGTGGTGCCGGACTACGAAGTGTGCTCAGACATTCTGATAGGTATGAATCTTGTGGAGAAAAACAACTTAAGCGTGATAGTGAACTCTCGGGGTGCAACTTTGGTTCATCAACCGGTTGTTTACCACGTGCGATCTCAAAGTGAAAAGTTTGATAACCTAGATTGTGACTTGACTAATGACGATCAAATCAACGAATTGAAAAAGTCCAGCAATTTTTTTTTTTGGAGTTTACTCATTTAATTTATTCAATAACAATTTACATTTTGTCTAAATGTGTTACATAAAAAAAAAACGTAACTAGATTAATAAGAAATAAAAAAATATACCATCATCACTATCACAAATTAAATTAATTTAAATCATGGCTACCTTTTTAAAATAATATTGTTATCTTTTTTTTCTAAATTTTCTCTTTGAACTGAAATACAGGTTATGCCTAGTTCGGCCCCAAATGCATATTTTTGAGTACTTTAAAAAAATGTACATATTATATGAATAAAGTCATTATCATAGTGGTCGCTAGCGCAACTGCCGGACTTGAGGTCCTGGGTTCGATTCCCAGGGCGAGCCTGGCTTTTCCTATCCGGAATCTCTCGGTAGCAGCTGTTTGAGCCTTGTGCCCGTTCCTTGATGGTAAATAGGTTCGCCCCTATACCATGGGACTTCAACATAACTGGCGAAATGTGGGTGTTACTGAACGCTTCTGCCGAAACCTACGGGGGGAACTGGCGCGATGTTACGTTTAAATAAAATGGCTATCTTTATTAATATATAATTTTTCAATGACTATTAAACCTAAAATCTGGAAGAAGAGAACAGCTGATTTCTTTCCGCGATATCGCCATTTTTCTTGATGTCTTGTTTATTTAGAGGCAAGGTTATAAATAAAAATCAAGTTTGGTACTTATCTAAGTATATTTATTTAAAGATCTTTTCAGTATAATATGAAACTTATAAACTAATTAAAAAAATCTAAGCCGCTACACCATCTTGACCATCGTCATCTGAAAATAAAGAAAAAATAAATTAGTATATAAAAAAAAAAAACTTAAATAATTTCTCTCCAGCTCTGTTTCTCGCTCTATCAAATGAACGTTCTGAGCGAGAGAAAAGGATGATAGAAGCATGGAACAATGAGATTCCGTGCTGCTAGACGAGGAGGTCTAAGCTTCGCTAGTCACTGCTCGGTCCGTGCATCCATTTGAGGTGACCATACTGAGACCCGTCCGTGCCTCGGAAAGCACGTGATGCCGTTGGTTCCAGCATGTGGATCTTTGGCGGTCATTACGGGTAGTTAGAAGCCAGAAAGTCTCATAACCAGGCTTACCAAGGCCTCTTATGCTACTCAGTAAGTGGGTAGTGAAGATACGCAGTCGTCAATCGATTTGACGCCGTGGATGTGGCGAAATTCTTGGCCGACGAAATTTCAAATGCTGTTGGGAATGTGAATCTTTTTCACACGTTGCCCCACACTAGGAATGACTCCTGTATCGTGGGTGCTTTTACAAACATTTAAACTCACATACCAGACCCGGAACAACTACCTGTATGCCATAAAAATATTTGTGCGTGCGGGGATCGAACCCGCGAAACACAGCGCAGCAGCCAATCGTTGAACCACTGCGCCAACCGTGCCTTCAAATTTGCAGCTGCGGAGTGATCTCCTATCCACCATGCTTGCCTTGTAACGAAGAAAAAGTATCGTCGTGATCTCGGTGGAGATGTCCTTGCCGCCCTCGAAGGGCTGCAGCCCCAGCACGTAGCGGTGCCCGCCTCGCGCCACCACGCGCAGCAGGCTGCGGAGAGAATAACTTGATTCTTCTTATCGTGTCGGTGACAATTAAAATTCATCATCATCATCTGCCTAACCTTTTCCCAACTATGTTGGGGTCGGCTTCCAGTCTAACCGTATGCAGCTGAATACCAGTATTTTAAATGGAGCGACTGCCTATCTGACCTCCACAACTTGGTTTGTCTGACTGCTTGTCAGACTTCCGGGCCACACGAGACTGTCAAAGATCTACAAATGACAGCCGGGACCAACGGCTTAACTTGCTTTCCGAGGCACGGAGGAAACTCAGTATGTAATGGGCGGTCACCCATCTACGGACCAGCCTAGGCAAGCGTGGCTTAACCTTAAGATCGGCCCGACAATTTAAATTAAGTCAACCGAAAATTTGGTGACTAGTTTGGCACTTTCAGTAGCATCCATCAGCTCCTGTGATGTGCAAGCAACGGGACAGGCAACAATAACAAGTGTCCCATCGTTTGAGGGGCAACACCATATTTACACTTGTAAGTCCGCAGAGTTATCTATGAATTTCTACTTGAACAGGTTTTCCTTGCTTCGGCCAACCTGTGTCCGAGATCTATTCAAAGATTAACTAACAATAATTTGATTTATTGAAGGATATAATGGGTGTAAAAAGACCCTTAACGAAGCCGAAAGGCACTTGTTCTTCCAGTCATTGCGTTTTTTTATTTGTTCTGGACTATGGTCCTGAGAACCTTCTAGTTAGAGACCTTTTGGAATCCAAAGTTTTTTTAATACAAGTTTAAAATGCAACTTTACTTAAAATACTTCCAAGATCCTTGTACTATTCAATGCATCCATCAGCACGTTTTGAGTTCGTCACAGTGAGTCCTACCGTAAATCGCGATTTTTTGCCCCAAAATAAAAGTTTTTTCCTAGGAATAGCTTTTGCGTAGTTACTTAGTTGGATGTACAAATGTTTGGTTGACGGCTTCGTGAAGGGTCCGTTTACACCTTGTATTAGAAGTCTACTTCATCTTCCCAGCTAAAACTCTAAGAAGTGTCGAAGGGGGGGCGTTTTGGGGGACTGTCTCTTTTAAGTTTCGACGTTCAAAGTGCTGATTATCAGCGTAATTAGAATATATGGCTCACGTCTGTGCAGTGGCGGCGGCCAGGTCCTGCGCGGCCCGGCAGGAACAGCCCGCCCGCCAGCAGCGACAGCGCGCGTCTGTGGGACAAAACGTTCTATGTTTTAAAATATGAATAATGTACATAACTGAAGATCCGATACTGTGCAACATCAAATAGGTGAAATAGACAGCTTTTTTACACTAAATAGGCTTGCGTTTGGCCGCAGCTCGCCTTATGTGAAGCGATGATACGGCCTAGGGTGGAGCACGCTTACCAAGATGAAATCGATTCACTCAAATTTTGAATAGATCCAGATTATAATGATCAGGGGACAGAGAAGCAGGCAGTAAATTCCAAAGACTGGCGGTTCGCACAATAAATGTGGAAGCATAGCGCTTTGTTCGGGTCCGTAGGATTTCAACCATATAACGGTGACGCTTCGCCGGGTCTCTGCACGTCCGATGATAGAATGGGGATGGGGGAATTAGTAAAAATTGTAATTAGTACTACAAAATAAGACAGTGACGGCGCATGACATGCTCGAAATCATACTCAAACGTGGCGAAAATGGCATTCAATTATTAGTCAAATAGAACCGATTTCATAGGTATTAAAACCATTTTTCCGTGTTTTATTTCAATTGAAAGTTCTCAGCCTTTAAAAAACAACTGTTACACTCACTGAGGTCACTTGCAGTTAATTATAATATGCAAAACTTCAAATCCGGGCACTAAACAAATCATACATGTACATAACATCACGCCTGTAATCCCTTAAGGGTTAGGCAGATACGTTTCTAACAGTACACCCACATTTCACCAGTTATGTTTAAGTCCCATATAATGGGGGGATAACGTCACCATCACCGGTCACAAACCCTGACTCCGACTAGTTACTGAGCAATTCCTGATGGGAACACCCAACAAGACTGCCCGACCTGAGAATCGAGCCCAGGACCGCATATTCAGCAGTAGCACTTGCGACCACAAGACAACGAGGCAGTTACGCTAAGGTTACCTGAAAGCCACGTTGATGGGCAACGCCTGTCGCGCCGGGTTGTTCAGATGCAGTGGTGAGCGAGCAGGTCGATCATCCACGGGGTCAGGGGTTCGAGTCCCGAGTGACGCTGGCACATATCGCGGAGCAGGCGGATTAGTACCTATGGACAGAAAATATAGAGTCGTAAGTTAATTTTTAGTTTTTAACCCCCGACGCAAAAAGAGGGGTGTTATAAGTATGACCGCAATGTGTGTGTGTGTCTGTCTCTGGCACCGTAGTTCTTAAACGAGTGAACCGATTTGGATGCAGTTTTTTTTTATTTGAAAGCTAGTTTCTTGGCGATGGTTCTTAGATATGTTTTATCAAAATCGGTGAAGCCATTTACTAGATATGGGGGATGAAAGTGATGATGAATTATTGAATATTTTCAAATATACCCAAGTGGGTTATCAAATGAAAGGGCATGATGTGTATATTACAATTAGACATGTTTTATCAAAACCGGCTCAGACATTTTATTGACTTTTCAAATGTTTGTTCGCTTTTCTTTGTTGTGATGGGGGTTTTTTTAATTTTTAATTAAATTTTTTACATTGTTACAGTAGCACTTTCATATTTGCTGGAACTCGTCATATTTTCAATAGTTTTATTTTACAGGGTCTTATGGGTAAATATTAACAGCAACACAGGTCGATCTGCGAGGTTGAGTAGTGCTATCCACGGTCGTGGATGGGTGACCATCATTACGTGCCGAGTTAGCTCCGTGTCTCGGAAATCACGTTAAGGCGTTTGTCCCGCCTGTCATTTGTAGATCTTTGACAGCCGTTACTGGTAGTCAGTGGCCCGAAATTCTGACAACTAGTCTTATCAAGGGGTATCGTATTACTCAGTACTAATTGGGTTGTGGGGGTCAGATCGCGAAAGTCGCTCCATGTAAAATCCTGGTATTCAGCTGCATCAGGATTCACTGGAAGCCGACCACAACATAGTTATAAAAACACTAAGTAAGTGATGTTGAAGGCCTTCGCCCTAACTAACCTTGATGGAGGAATGATGAGCGTTCTCCTCGAACCAGCGGCTGTGGCGGATAGCAGCCAGGTGACTGCTGATGACCTTGTAGTCTAGGTGCACCTGTGGAGAAACTGATTGCTTTTAATACTGCTCTTTTTTGGAGTTGTATTTGTCGTAGTTCTAAACACTTCATGGACACTCTTTTAAATCAAAATATTCTTACAAATATATAATTATAATACAATCGAGCCTTTTCAGGAAGAACATCGTAAGCGTCAAAAATTTGTATTTCATTTTACTAATAAAGCTAATTCACTTAGAAGTACTTAATGTTTTTTTTTTTTACTTTTTCGTATTTCTGACTCTTTGTCCTTCTCTGTCTGGCATGGTATCTCGTAAAAACAGTTAAAAAAAATGTACAAAAAATTATTTCTACTATTTCATGATATTTAAGAATTATCGTAATCGACATACTCATATCAGCTCTACCTAATAACGGTCATCAGTTTTAACGTAAGCGAAAAATGTATTTGATTATAGAGTACTGAATCAAATCTTAACATTTGAATTAATAGGGAGGTGCCCATATAACACCAAGTAAAGATTTCAAATTGATGCTATAAATATTTTGAGAAATATTTAAAAAACACCTTCTCCTGTAAAATATGCAAAATAGCTGTTACGATCGTCTTCCTGAAAAGGCTCGACATCATTCTGAACGCCCCAACATAGAAACTTTTCGTCGGTTATTAAAAAAAAAACAGCTTTTTCCTACAAAACTGCAATACCTACACGGTCAAAATTTATGGAACAGCTGATCAATACAGGGTGGAAGGGACACCATCGCATCATTATGAGGTTGAAAGGGAAACTTTGAGATATTTCTATTATGTATAGGATTAAGGGCTTTATTTCTTCTTTCAAGAGGTTTTTACTCGAGTCTAAGATTCTATGTCAGTTAAGCACTTGTGAAAGAATATCTATAGTATGAAAATCCTCGTGAATAATCTGCTGTGAGATTATTGATTACATGGCGATTGGCTCATGGCAGTTTGTACAGGGACGCAGCATTGCTGGCTATAGCTGCGGTCTCACAGTTTGGTTGGCTTAGTTTTAGTCAGTACGAGTCTGACAGACCACTCCGCTGTCCCCACGGCGGAACACATCCAGAGGATTTCCACCACGAGAAAAAAAAGCAAAGGAGCATGGAGATTGGCAACAAGGCTTTAGTTTATGGCCTTAGCTTCTCTTTAGAGGGCTATGCCCAGCAGTGGGTGATGTCAGACTGTAGGTGATGATGAAGAGGATGAACAGTCTAGTGTACCTCGGGCTCCAGTTTCCTTAGGTTCTGATGCAGTGTGGTGATCAGCACTCGGACGGCTGCCGTTGTCGCGGTGACTGTGAAGCCGCGCTCGTGGCACGCTGTAGTCATCGATGTGCTGGGTGTTTCAGCTCGCATCAGCTTGTTGAGTTCCTTGTTCACCTGTAGAGTTAGTTATTTTCTTATTTCATCTTATTTTTGCTCTGGACCTTTTTTGACATACAACATAACATAATTATGGACAAAAAATTAACCGAATTTGTAACATACATATTTTAAAAGTGTTTAAATTAATAAAGAAAACATTTTTACTTCATTTTGTCATAGTATACTATGACAGCTGCCACTCCATAAAACGAATTGTTGTGGATGCACCACTGGGCGCATAGCAACCATGACTAAACAACAGCTTAACACAAAAGATGCTGAATGTCAGTAAATGGACAGATCGCATCATAAACAAGAAAAAAAATACCTCATTTTGATTTCTCTTACACCAGTAAGGAAGCAGAGAGCAGTGGTCATTTCTATGCCGTAGGTCGCGGTTTTGCACCCAAGCATGTAAAATACCTCGTGTTATTTATTTCATCACCGTTGCCCGGCTATCTTTATTTGATATGCTGTTTCTATTAGTCACAAAAGGAACTGTAATAATGTCTTACCTTATTGGACAATCCTTCAACAGCCTCCTTGGTAGGTAAAGTCTTCATAATGCACACAATATCGGCCACATTCTTACCGGCCATCGTGGTTCCTTTCTTGTAAGATCCTACTTGACGGACCTCTTCAAGTTGCTGAAAATTAAAAAAATCGTGCAGAGCAGTGCAGCTTGGTGTAGTAACAGAGGAACAGATTGGCATACGTGGCATTGGCCTCGAAGTATTTCGTAGCTACTTATCGGGTCGTAAACAGGTTGTGAAGGTTGGATCATTTGTAAGTGATGAAGAAAATTTGTTTTATGGGGTTCCCCAGGGTAGTGTCCTAGGACCAACCCTCTTCCTCATATATGTCAATGAGCTGTGTCAGTTATCTCTTCCGAACACAAAAATTATTACATATGCGGATGACACAGCTCTCATAACCCATGGCAAGGACTGGTCTGAGACTCGTGAAAGGGCAGAATTCGCACTGAGGAGGGTAATGATGTGGTTAACCTCGAATCTGCTCACGCTCAACATCTCCAAGACTAAGTTCATCCCTTTCACCCCGAGTGTACTTAGCCAACCGCCTTCGTCGTTGGAAATCAGGACCCATATGTGTACTAACCCACTGGCCAACACCTGTAGCTGTGCTTTAATAGAATGGTCCGATTGCATAAAATACCTTGGTGTTATATTGGATAATCTCTTGACATGGAAAAAACAGATTAATTCAGTTGTGATTCGAGTCAGAAGATTGATTTACATATTCAAAAAACTTCGAGCGGCTGCTGATTTCCGGTGCCTTAGAATGGTCTACTTTGCCCTTGCTCAATCAGTCCTCAGTTACTGCATAACCACGTGGGGGGGGACCCACAAGACAACCATGCTGCGCCTAGAGAGGGCACAGAGAGCAGTTCTAAAAGTACTCGCTAAAAAACCGATTAGATTTCCCACTTCTGAGCTATACTCAATTTGCGAGGTCCTCTCAGTAAGACAGTTGTTCGTGCTGCAAACAGTTCTTAGGAAACACCTACTTCTCCCTTATGACCCTCAGTCCCTTACAAAGAACCGTCGTGCCGGCAGAGTCTGTCAGACTGAACGCTGTAGGTTAGCGTTGGTCAGCCGCCACTTCACTCACACCAGCTCTAAACTCTATAATACCCTAAATAAAAGTATTAAAATATACCCTATGACTAGGAATGTACTGAAGATAAAAGTGACCAACTGGCTTAGGTGCCTGTCCTATGATGAGACTGAGCAACTTATGGTGTCATAAACGCGGTACACACACACACACCATAACACACCTCATACCCACCTCTACTCTACATATACACAACACAGTAATCACACACAGTGTAAAATATCATATTTTTATTTTATTTTTTCGGTTTTGTTTTGTTAATTTATAATTTAACTTTTTTTAGGTTAATCTGGAACAATGTCTATTCTATGTACTATGAATTGGGCGTTGATAGCTGCGCCACAGTATTTTACTTTAGTAGCTATCTTCGTTTTTCCTGTGTAACCTGTATAACTTAAGTTGTTCCAAATAAACTTTATTATTATTATTATTATTAGTATTGTTCTGGGGAGCCTTCAGGAGCATCTACTATAGGCGTCATCATGTACTCTCTTTGGGCATATCCAGAATCACCTGAAAAGTAAATCTAATTAAGATATATTCAAAATCAGAAAATAAAATAAAATTGATCTGACATAATTATTTACTTGCCTAATAAAACCACATCTTCTCCATTATTGTTCAAATTGATAAGATGTTGTTTCACAGGATGCTGATTCCACACAAAACTGTCATGTGATGCTCCTCCAAATGAAGCATCTACTGATAAAATTTTCAAATCTGCATCACATATCTGAAATAATAACAAAGAAATTCAACTAATTTGTTATAGAGTGAATTACAAATAAATATGAATCAAAAGTATTGCCTTACAATTAGAACATTTCTTGAATGGAAATGTTTGCGATAAAAAAATCTCTCTTCGTTTTCTATGGGTCTAATTATGGCTACATGTGTGCCATCAATACACCCTATAACGGATGGTATTCAAAATTTTTCAAAAAACCTGGAACATAAAGAAAAGTATGTTATGGTACTAACAAGGCATTTTACATATATAACTTAAATGATTCCATATAAGTAATTTGTCTAAATTCGAAAATAATTAGGTATTTGTCATTAGCATTACCTCCTTTTTATAGCATTTCTTTCCTGACGAGTTTGAGGAAATTTAATCCATTTTTTTTGTACTATTGGATGGTTAAGAGCGGCCGTAACATCTCTAATAGTACGAGAAACAGATTGCTGCGACATTAGGGTGCCATATGTGCCTCCAACTAGTTTCTGATAACTACCAGTCGCATAAAAGGATAATGCCACTAAAACCTGCAAGAATTGAATACAACTTGTATTAAGCTATTGATCTTCTAGGACAAGTCATGATGATACCATTGATACACATATAACAAAGACAAGGTACCTTATATTTTGGTAATATATCACTTCTTCTCTTAGCAGTATAAAGGGCTTAATGTTTTCATAAATTTCCTCAAATAAATCCTTGCTCACTCTATAATTCTGTTTAAATTCGACTTCATTCATTGAAAACGCTTTGTCCGTGTAACGCATCATCTGACGCTCATCTCGTCTTTGTTTTAACTGTTTTTTATGAGAACTTCTTAAAAATACTGTACATTATTGCTAATCGTGCCATAATATACACTTTTTACTTACTGAAAATCACTTAAAACACAAAACAATCTCTACAAAGTTACACTTTTACTATTGGAATAATCACAATCCCCAAACAATCCCAACGCAATACTAACGCAATAGACAGCTGTCAGAATACACTCAAGAGCATGGACTTAGTATAATAAACTGGACTGAGCACTCTACCAGAAAAACGTGACGAGAGAGATATTTATAACAGAGCCCCTTGTCTCTTTCTAATAGGGTGACCATACACTTTTGTAACAAATAAGAAACTTCGTTTTGACAGAGATAATTTGTGTCCGGATAAGACATCAACGGTTACATAAAATAGTGAAATAATAATTTATGAGAAAAAAAAATAAGAATTTAGAAGAAGAATTTTGTTTCCTTTCCATTATCTTTTCCGTTTGCTCTGCAGAATTGGTGTTTGGGTATTCAAATGGAGGGAATAAAATTGAAAGTGTGTGACAAACATTTATTAAAATTAAACATGGTTAAACAGAATTGTTTTGTGGAGTTTCTTCCGTAAGCCAATCTTACTGCCTAAGTTTCTCAATGCATTACATTTCGCATGATGGAATATTCTTAAATTTAAATACGAATTAAGTACGAAGTATGTACGTAAGTGCGCACATAATTTGAACCAATCGTAGTCATCAATCCGGAACTTTTAAATGGAAAAATTGTTCAACACCGTCCTGAAGAGTTACTTCCTGAAACCTTATGAAGAGTTAACTTCGGCGTTGTTATCTCTGTGAAACGAAACCCTCTTCCTTCACGTCGTTTCTTGCAAGATACCAGCAGCGGCCGGAGCCTGTAGTTGCAGGGCGCCCGCCAGTGCCGACTGAAAGAGCTTCGTGCAGGAGAACATTATTAAGCACACTCAACTTGTCTTCTTTCCGCGTTCATCAGTTGTACTGATGATAAAACCAATATCCTTACGACTGGAAAAAAATATGGTACTGCATTAGCATAACGCTCGTCGTGATTTTGTAGTATGAAAATCCTCTGGCTTAAAATGAAGGCTGCACACAACAGAACTTTTGGTTATGGTTTGAAATTCGGGAATTGACATTATTGCCTAATTACCTCTTTCAATGGAAAGCTGTAACAAACAAAAATAATTATATTTCAATAACGCGACACATAGGTACTAATTATAATTATCATGCGCATAATATTAACAGTTTTAATGAAAAATACACGAAAGCATAAGTCTTTCGTCCGCAAAACGTCTAAGGCATGGTCACACTAATCATTGTTAGTAAACAAAATCCATAATATTCCTTACCTGTGAAAAGATATGCCACAACCACCATATGATTCACTTTTACATGACGTGATACAATACTTTTAACCATTTTCACATTTAAAATAAAAAAGAACCGTAGATAAATCTTATAATTTTCTCAAAACAACTTAGGACGTCAAATTAACACCATTGATGACAGATTTCAGTGTTACCATAATGAATATATAATAGCTTCCAAACAATCATACTAATATTTAATTTGACTTAAAATAAATAAATTAGTATTATGTACAGACTGTAAACCTATAAAAGAACCGGGTGTTTCCATTGTGAGGATCGTCCGGAGGACACGGTGCAGCACACTGTGGAGGCCTGCCCTGCTTGGGCGGAGCAGCGCCGTGTCCTCGTAGAGGCGATTGGCGGCGGCGACCTCTCGCGCCCGGCCCTGGTTCAAGCCATGGTCCGGAGCGAGAGGGAATGGGAAGCCGTCACCTCCTTCTGCGAAGCAGTCATGCTAGTGAAGGAGGTGGCGGAACGTGAGAGGGAAAGAGCCTCACGTCCCAGCCGCCGCGGGAGACGCCCTGGGCGTCGGGGGTCACGTGGTGGCCCCCGGCCACCGTAGGCGCGGGCCTGTGGACGGCGAGTTTTGGGCTAGCTCGCCGTCCGGCCGTCTTATGACGACAGGCCGTGTCGACGGCGCGTTCGTGTTCCACGCGCGCCTCAAAGAGATGTCAGCAACCACGTAGGGGTCCGCACGCCGATGCCTGCCAGGGCTGCGGGACTGTTCGAAAGAGATACCGCGGCCCTGGAACACAAAGGGCAAAGAAGGAACATGGATGGGTTTTAGTCAGTACAAGTCTGACACTCCCTTCCGCTCCGCCCAGAGCGGGAGGGGTCATTAGAAAAAAAAAAAAAAAATGCTTCTTTCATTGCTGCCTCGGTAGCTTATTACTCTATGAAAGCTAGTGATTATATTATAACCTATGGTCTGATGTCGGTCGGTGGTCTTGGTCTATGGTCCCAATGCTCCAACTTGGACAAATTCATGTTTTAGTGGGTTTTCATTTTTGTATCTGGCAGTCAGCTTTTGCTTTTTGCGTCGGGTTTACATGAATTTTAAAATAATATATATTAACACAAGTTTGTTTTGCAGTACATGAGTAATAATAATCAACAAAATGGCTGCTTAGAACGCACGAATTAAAAAATGCCGCGATTTCGTGTGGGGTATTTGTACGAAAGGCCCTCAATGCAAGTTCCGCCATGAGTTAGAAATATTTTAAAGTTTTGTCACGATTACCAAAACAGAAAAGGTTGTACCAGGCCAGATTGCACATATTTGCATACTTCAAGAGGAAGAGAATTTGTTTCTGACTACAGGCCAGATACCTAGAACGTTGGCTGAAAGATATGCAGCAATAAGTGCTGCACAGATAAACACGTATGTGGGCGAGTACATGCAGGCCCCACCGCCACCGCCTCCGCCGCCGCTGCCGTCGAGCACTGCCGCGCCGCCGCCACCACTTCCAGCACCTCTGCCTCCGCTGCTAGCGCTGCTGCCCCCTCCGCCGCCACCTCCGCCACCTCCGGCCACATCTGCACCAGTTAGGATAGCACCACCCGTATTTTCAGGTACTCCATTTTGCCTTAGTTTTTGTTACAATGTGTGCCACATCGTGAGAAACTGCTACATTCTGGAACAATCTCTTGATCGAGTTTTTGTTATGTGCGCGCCATTGAGGGCATTAGATTCGATCTTGGTCAATATCAAAATCTAGTTGAAAAAATTATGTGTGCAGCCGGTCTATGACTTACGGCTCCAAAATCAGAACAGTCATGGTATGGCAGGTATAAAATCATAAGGAATGGATGTGTAGTGACTCAGTGATTGACTGCTGCACTGCGAGTTGTTGGTTCTATTCCCTTACGAACCATATATTAGTATGGCATCCTGCTGGTAGTTTTTCCAGGTGTGGGTGTTTGTGTTACATGTGAGTTTAAATGTTTGCATTACCCACAATACTGGAGAAATTCCTAGTGTGGGGAAAGGTAAAAAATGTATTAGCTGTGGAACCAATGACTGTTGGGGTGTTCTTGAGTAGACAACTTTAATTGGTAAAGGCAAGGTGGGACCCTCGGGCTAGGTGGAACAACAATCCTTGCAGGGTGGCTGGTAGTGGCTAGATGAGGGTTGTCGAGAATCTAGCTGAGTGGTTTGCAATTGGAGAGGCCTATGTTTGGCAGTGGGCTGTTGTAGGCTGATGATGAAAGGCTCATAGGAACTGTAGGTGATCAAATGACTGGTTAAAATGCGAATGACAGGCATTTACAATAGCCATAATATCTCTCACAATGTAGTCCATTGCTGGAAAAGGATTACTGATAATTTAGCTTTATCTTTTGATAGTTGTCCATATTACTTATTTTGTAGCAAGTATTTTCAAAATATACTGTATATTAGAATCAGTTTCTGACTGCTTAGATAATTTAAACTACACTGTGAATTATAGTAGATCACTTGGTGAATCTAGGGTGGGTTGCTGTATAATATTTATAGGTGTATGCTTGCGATCGGGTTAGCCACATTTCTCCCATCTGTTTCTCCCATCTGTTAGGAGTGATATTAAAATATTAGTTTTCTCTTACAGCTCCACCTCCTTTCAACACGCCTGCAATGTTTCCAGTAAGTCAGCCACCGCCTCCTCTACTGCCCATGTAAGTAGTTGTAAATCTTATTAAATAGTTGTATTTTGAGTATGTATATGGATGGCGTTAGAGACGAAATGAAACCACGTAATGCTGTCTATAAACTGAGCCTTTATTGAATGAATACACGATTATATACTGGTACATTATAATATGATGTCACCCTTACATGTCCCTCACTATAAAAAATAAAATAAAAGTACAATTTTATTTTATTTATCGACTTACATTAGTTAATATGATAATACAACTGGTTTTT
Source organism: Noctua fimbriata (assembly GCA_905163415.1). NCBI lineage: Eukaryota > Metazoa > Arthropoda > Insecta > Lepidoptera > Noctuidae > Noctua > Noctua fimbriata. Next base: position 478,460 of record CAJHZP010000012.1, read on the forward strand.
TAATATGATAATGTCATATATTATCTTACTACATTAACTCAAATATCTTATTATCTAAACATAAACATTCATCATGAATAAGTGTTACTTATGACTACCGTTAGATGAACTCACCTACTATGCATGACTTGGCGTACCTATATGTTATCTACGCTATATTCAATATATTGTTATTGATTACAAACTGTATCTTATAAAAAAATATACCCTGAAAGTCAAATTAAATTTCAAAAGCTTTACCTATGTTATTACAGTTACTTATTACATTTTATCAACCATGCATGCCTACAATGTTTTTTTTTTTTTTATAACACTTGGTTACATTAGTACAGTACTATGTGTTTATGGCTATACATGCGTCATGTGTTTACAAAATGCTGTAGGTAATCGGTTTCTCTATATGGATTCGAACAGCTGACACCTACGGCATTGACTGCCGACTTCTGAACTATATTTATAATATTATAACTGTTATTATGCATTACAAGAAGTGTAATAAGTACTTGATGGCTGTTATTTGAAGTTCAGCTATGAATAGAATGGTTTAGTTCGATTTTTGTGCACTAAGTCCCTTTTTCCATTTATGTCTACTTCAACATTCGGCGACACGTCTCGTATGACCTTATAAGGTCCAGAATATAGGCTTTGAAGCTTATTACCTGTCTCGTTTTTAATTAAAACTTGATTTCCTTTTTCATATCGCACCGGATTGGTATACAAATCGTATCTACTTTTTCTAGTTATTTTATCGTCGATTAAGTTCTTTCGTGCTTCAGTCTGCGAAACTTGCAACCGATATTTGAGTTCTAAGGGGTAATTCTCGTGATTGTATAATGGTTCTACGTACTTTGTTAAGTTACTAGGCAGGGTACATTTCTTCCCATATACGAGTTCAAATGGAGTGTATTTAGTAGAAGAATGTACAGTCGTATTATAAGCGAAACTCCAGTAGGGCAACCACTCACTCCATGTTTCCGGTTTACCTTCTGTTTGTATTCTTAAGTAGGCTGATAAATTTTTATGCGAATTCTCCAGTGCTCCTATACTCTGATGATGGTACGCAGTTGAGTTCAATTTACTTATGTTTAATAACGTACATACCTGTTTTAGTGTCTCTGCCATAAACTCTGCACCTCTGTCCGTTGCTATTTCCTTGGGTATGCCGTGCTGGAGTATGTAATTGTTTACAAGCGCTTGCGCCACTTCTGCTGACGTTTTAGAAACTAGGGGATACGCACACACATACTTAGACAGTTCGCATTGTAGTGTTAATATATAGGTGTAATTGTGATTATCCCGATCTAAGGGCCCTACTAAGTCCAAAAAAATTTTATCGAACGCTGTTTGCGCAGTTGAAGTTATCACCATGGGCTCTTTTATTTGCTTTGTATATTTTTGTTTTTGGCATTTTGGACACTTTTCTACAAGATTTTTAATATCATTTTCTAGTCCTGGCCAAAAATAATATCTTTTAATACTATTCAACATTCGCCTAACACCCGCATGTCCGCTTGTAGGCAACAGATGAAAATCGTTTAGTATTATTTTTCTATCATTTTTATTCTCTATACTTTGTACTTCCGTTAAGATTAATAGCTTAATTCCTTTCCAGTAGGCATTATCTTTTATCTCCCTCACTAGTGCTTCCAAAAATATTCTATTATCGTTATTTTTTAGGAAAAATATTTCTGTTAAGTTCAACTTGTTACAAAAATCGCTTAGCTCTCTCACGAATTCGGCTCGTGTCAATAGCTTGTGGGCCGCGGGATTAATTAAAATTGACATTTCCGAGGGACTATAACTTAAAATATTACTTTCATAGCTAATTTTGTTCTGACTAAATCTTAATTCAACAGCGCTTCTAGGCTTTACATGTGTTTCCACGATTTTTAAATCGGCAGATGCGTTGTTGTCTGCAACACTCTCATGAACTGCTGGAGCCGAGTCAAGTTTTGCGCGTTTTTGGGCACGAGTCATTACAGATATAAATTCTGTCATTTCTTTAAGGTCGCTAGATGAAATGGATAGCCGAGACAAAGCGTCTGCTGCTGCATTTTCCTTTCCTTTTACATATTCTACAACGTAATCATATTCTTCGAGAACTAATCTAAATTTTAGTAGCCTGCTAGATGGGTCCTTCATGTTAAACAAATATAATAATGGTTTATGATCTGTTTTTATCTTAAATTTCCGGTCGTATAGATAAGGCCTAAAATATTTTACGGACCAGACGATAGCTAGTAATTCTTTTTCGATGGTGGGGTACATCTTTTCAGCTTTATTCAAGGTACGGCTCGCATAAGCGACGGGCCTACCATCTGCATTACTCAATATTGCGCCAATTGCATATCCGGATGCGTCTGTTTGTAAAATAAATGTATTTGTATCTGAAAAATTAGGATATTGTAAAACAGGGTGTGAAATAATGCTTTGTTTCAATGTTTCGAAGGACTTTTGACAACTGTCGTCCCAGTTAAACGGTACATCTTTTCTACATAACATATTAAGTGGATAAGCCTTTTCCGCAAAGTTTGGGATGAACTTCCGGTAGTAATTTACGAAGGCGACAAATCTTTTTACATCATCTACTTTTCCTGGTATTGGATAGTTTTTGACCACTTTAATTTTTTCCGGATCCGGTATTACACCCGCGGCCGAAACTACATGCCCTAAATATAGTAATTCTTTTTTTAAGAAGTCACATTTTAAAGGATTTAGTTTTAGATTGACCTTCCTTAATCTATCAAAAATGTCTTGTAAATTTTTAACATGCGTCTCTAAATTTTGGCTATAACAGATTAGGTCGTCTTGGTAGACTAAACATTTTTCGTATGTTAAACCCGACATTGCCATGGTCATCATTCGGGAGAATGAACTCGGACTGGTTTTGAGTCCCATTGGCATACGAGTCATTTGATACTGTCCAGAGGCGAATGCGGTGTATTTTCGACTGTCTTTATCTAATTCTACATTGTAATAGCCTTGATTTAGATCTAAATGACTAAAATACATGCATCCCGATAATGAGTCTAAGATCTCTGTTATATTTGGTAGAGGAAATATATCATTTTGTATAGCATTATTTAATTTTCGGTAATCGATTACTAAACGCCACTTTTTCTCGCCACTAGAATCTATTTTCTTTGGAACGAGGAGAACGGGGCTAGACCATTCGCTGTTGCATTTTTCGATTATTCCCTGCTTCTGCATATTCTCAATTTGTTTATTAACTTCTAATTTATGAGAGTGTGGTAGCCTATACGGCTTAGTATAGACTGGTGCTGTGTTAGGTCTCAAGTTGATAGTATGTTTGTATATATTTGTCGTAGTCAATGTATCACCGGGAAGATAAAATATGTCCGCATATTTAGCACATATGTTTTCAATGGAGACTTGCTCTTCCTTGTTCAGGTGCTTAAGATTCAGCATCGAAAATAGTTTTTGTACGCGCTCTGCATTCAATTTTGAGCTCTCGAACGTACACACGTCGTAGTTTTTAGCCTCATGTATAATCGGCTTTATGTCCTTTAAAGTAAAATCTGTTTCGGTAGTATTTAGGATGCGGATGGGTATTTTACCTTCCCGGGGCGTCGCCAATGAGCTGGCTATAAAGACTCCCTTACATAGTTCGCTTGCCAAAACAATACAATCTTCTGTCATTGACGTGGTTAGATAATGGACTGATTCTGATCTCGCGGGCAAATTAAATATATTACTTTCTCTGACTAATCGAAAACACACTTTACAATTGTTGTTCCAAAGCGTCAAATTATTATTTTGAAAATTTAGAATGGCTTTGTATTTGTTTAGGAAGTCATGTCCAATTATGCCACTTGCTTTACAGGGTAAAGAATTAAAAACAAAGAACTTATGCGTTATAACTTGGTTTCCGATTACTAAATCTAGATTAACATATCCGATAGCTTGAACTTTGCCCCCAACTCCATTTACGATAATGCTACCGTTATGGATCGGAATATTCTGGTCGAGAAGATGTTTATATTTTATTCCCGATATGGAAGCACCCGTGTCAACTAATAGTGTATACGAATAATGGTTGCGTGTATCTAATGTAATATAACATTCATTATTACAAGATAAAATAATCTTTTCAGTCACGAAAAAACTGATTTTTGTCCTTAATTTCCGCTTCTGGTTGTTCATCTGATTCTGGCAAAGTATGTATGTTACGTATACCTTGGTTTCTATAATGTTCAAAATTTGACTTACCTCGACCTCTGTAGAATGACCTTGTTCCTCTCCAATCCTGCTGCCCTCGTCGTCCTCGCGGAGCACTATACTCCTGCATGTTGGTTCGTTGGTCTAGCTGTCGAGATTGATTTGTATCGTGTGTATAACCCCTTTTGTTAACGAACCTCCGGCCTCGGCCTCTTAAATATTGAAAATTGGAATTATTATCATAGTTATTTATTGCCATAACATCACCTGAAGTTGAGGGTTGTGACACCTCTTCGTCAATCGCTGCCTGGATTGCATCCTGTAGAGAAGAATGGTTCCTTGCTGCAATAATTGTAGATAATCGACGGTTCCGTAGTCCGTCTGCGAAGCTCTTTATTGCTTGTTTCTCGTTTAAAGCGTACATAGCCCTGTAATTCGAGTCGTCTCCGTCTGATTGGGAAATTGTTAAGTCCACAAACATTTCTGATATCTGGTTGCCATATTCGTTAATAGGTAAGTCATTTTGACGAAAATTTAGTAACCTACGTTGTATTGCTACTGCTGACTTTTTGGGTAGCAAGAGTGCTTTCATGTCCTTGATTAAGGCGTCTACACTATCATATTTGGATTTTAATTTAAGTTTCGCAGAACGTGATAGCCTATTTTTTAAAACAAAGGTTACTAATTTACCGTGAGATGCCTGTTCTAATTCTGCTTGATAATAATCTATTCCATCAATCAATTGCAATATACTAGTTTCGTCATCTTTTGTAACAGGTAATAAGTTCAAAGCCGTCTTTAAATCAAACTTCGCCATGATTGGTTTCTGTGAAGTATTTGTATCTATTAGTTCTGCCCTCTGAGAGCTATCTTCATTACACAAATTTAATATTTCCTCGTAAAGTTTATCTATATCTAAACAAATCTGTTCAATAGTTATAAATTCTTCTGTTTTGACACTGCCCTTGAGGTAGCCTATTTTTACTAAACATTCGTTATATCGTCTTATTAAATTGTCAGTTTCCTCTAATTTAACTAAAATAATATTACCTTTGCGTCTAGTAGGACCGATCTTTATTAAATATTTTCTTACCTCCAACAAGCTACTGTATACATCCTTTAATTCTTCAGCCATAAATCTATTATTTTATTATATGAAGTGGTAATTTGTATTATAAACTATCGATTATTACGTACGTGTTTCCCGATAATGTTTTTTTTTTTTTTTTACGATGTTTCCGCACACATAATTGTATTACTTGTCCCAATGTCAATCTTAGTCCATTACTGTATGATATCGATATTTAAAATTTTGACACAAACACTTCACATTTATTTTATTTTTAACGCACTTCACTAGCACATGGTAGGTGAGAAACTTTTCTGCTGGCTGCATCAAACTACTTCATTTGTCTTCTCTGATTGACGCGCCTCCCGTCGGCGCCAACTCGAAAGCCGAAGGTCACGCCGATTTATCTCGTTATTAATCCACTTTTTATGACATCGCCTATACACTCGATATACACCATAGAGAAATACCAGCGTAATCACCAGCAACAGGACTGTTAATATTATATTGATCACGTTCAGGTGATTAGTTACTTGGTCTACATTTGCGCTGTTGGAACCAGCTGCATTCTGGGCTATAATAACTTCTTCTTTTGACTTAGTAGAACCCATGTTGGATGGTATAACTTTCGATTATCTTTCCTAAATATTCGTGTAATACCCAAACTGAGTAGTAGTCAATTGACTTAGTACTGCCATTCATCTTGATGCCCTTTTACAACGATTGGAATGTAGAATTCGATATCCGCGCACCCGACTTCACTGCACTTCGGCAGGGTCGCCATATACGGATGGCGTTAGAGACGAAATGAAACCACGTAATGCTGTCTATAAACTGAGCCTTTATTGAATGAATACACGATTATATACTGGTACATTATAATATGATGTCACCCTTACATATGCACAACAACCAATCAAGCTATGCAAAAGCAAATTTAGCTGATCTCTCATTGATTGGGAAGCTCATACAAAGGGAGGTCAGATTATACTGGATATGTATAGCTTGATGTATCTCTGTGTGTACTTTAACCTTTTGACCGCTATAGTCTCATATTCATGACAAGCTAGCGCATGCCCTGTACGCCAAACGACACAAATATGTGACAAAAAGGTAGGAAAAATCACTGCTTTGCATGGAGGGCATGCGCGTGCTTTTATGCTCTGCCTATCACAAAATTGATGAGTTTTACTGCGGTACTGAGTTCAAGCAGCTGAGGCATTGCACTATGTTGCAATTTGGTTGTTGTAATTACGTTTATCTAAGTTTTATACATTTTGTTCAATCAATCAATAGTCTTTATTTGTAAACATAGGTTACAACAGTGTGCTACAATAATTGTTTTACATAATATAGTTTCTCTATGTTTTGCCATTTGGCGTACAAATATACATTTAAAGGAGGCTTTTGCCAATTAGGTAAATTAATCTATAGGTACTAGTATCATAAAGAGGTAAAATTTAATTCGTAATATCAATATCAATTTTAATAAAATGCATTAGGTAATGGGTATCATTTAAGCTATCACCAATTTAATTAGTTTTGTGTTTCTTAAATAATAGGGTTTGTCCTCAAAATAGTAGATCTGTCACCAAAATGTAGTCACCAAACAATGCAAAATCAGTAACCTAACCTAACCTGGGATCGATAATCGATTTATTTGGTGACAGATCTACCATTCTGAGCACAGAGCTATTATTTAAGTAACAAAACTGTTATTATAAGAACGAAAATATTTCGTGGCGATAGATCTATTTATTAGGTGATACAACTTGATGACAAATATAAATTTTGGTGATAGAAAATATAGTTCCCTTAGGTAATGTCAGGTAATGTCAATCTTTAATGAAATACGATAATGTCAATAATAAATGGTTATGATGTCAATAAGATACTGCTAAGAAAAATGTCTAAATTGATATTGTCCACAGAACTGTGATAGTCGTCATGCTTTTATCGTCATGTGACTAGCATACAAATATTTTATGTCAAAGAGATGTCATCAAAGTAGTCGTTGAGAGAGTAGTAACATTTCTGTATTAAAATAGTACATAACTTATGCTTAAAATTTAGATTTTTTATTGAGCAAGGTAACTTATTAAATATTCTTTGGGCCATACAAAAAAAGCTTTTCCTCATTAAAGCCGTGCCTGCGGTTGGTACTTTAAGCTCTAACTTATTTCTGTCTCGTAGTTTCCTATATTGACTTTTAAAAGCTATTTCATACAGGTGCATGTTTGTCTTAACAAATATATTTACCACATAAATATACAGAGAAGGCAAGGTTAAGATTTTGAGACTTTTAAATAGAGGTTGACAACTGTCGCTACTTTGTAAGCCACACATAGCTCTGATGCATCTTTTTTGGGCTTTGAAGACATAGTCCTTATTTACTGAATTACCCCAATATATTATGCCAAATCTTAGTGTGGATGCAACATAGCCATTGTAAGCCATTAAAAGAGATTCTAGGCTAACAATTTTAGCCAGTTTATAGAGGGCATATGCAAATTTATTGATTTTTTTACAAATATCTTCCGTTTGAGGTTTCCAGGTCAAGTTATTATCTATAACAACACCAAGGAATCTTGTCATAGTTACAGACTCTATTTTAGTGCCCAAGTAGTTAATGTCAAGATATATATTAGGAATCCTTTGATAAAAGTGCATTATTTTAGTTTTTTCTAGATTTATGACAAGATTATTATTATTTAGCCGAGTAATTATCTTATTCAATGTTAAATTTATTTCTGCTTCGTATGTATTAGGATCGTCACATTTTACTACTACCGTGCTGTCGTCAGCAAATAATGCCAACGGATGCTTTATTTCTCTAGGCAGATCATTTATATAAGTTAAGAATAGTGGAGGTCCTAACACACTACCTTGTGGGACTCCGTATTTAATAATCCTACTATTAGATCTGTATCTTCTTTCGTAACCAGTGCGTGGGCATATACGTGTTATTTCTAAAATCTTCTGTTGTGTAAGTAAGATTCAATAAGATTCAGTATGTTGCCACTTATACCATATTTCTCTAATTTATTTAATAGTATTTTAGAATCTACGTAGTCAAAAGCCTTTGTAAGGTCGATATATATAGCACATACGGCATTTCTTTCGTCTACATTGGATAAGATAGGGCGTATCAGATCATGGATAGCCATGTTAATTGTCCTGTTCTTACGAAATCCTTTCTGTTCATCAAGTAGAATGTTTGATTTCTCTAGGTAAGTATAAAGTGCTTTATATATGACCTTTTCAAATACTTTTGCAAATATGGTTATCAAAGCAATAGGTCTGTAATTTTTCATTAGACATTTGTCTTGCTTTTTATACAGAGTGGGGCAGGACGATTGACAATCCTTTAAACCACGTATAGAGTGTCATGTTCTTTACCCGTATACAAAAATTCAATCAAATCCAATGAATACTTTAGCCACAGGAAATTATTTTTTACTTTCTTATTTTACAACATGGTGTAGATCTGAGTCCGTAATAATAGGTAAACATTGTAAGGTCAAGAACCTACGTCTCAATATGCTTGAAAGACAGAGAAAGGTGTCATACTATTTCACTCTAACGCGCCCCACCTAGTCACACAAAATACTACAATTAGAAAGAAAAAGAAATATTACTTACGAAAATTATGCATTAGTGGTGGTGCATAGACCATTGCGTATGCGTGTGTGAGCGGAATTTTTTGGCAAAAAGTCTCGGACTCTGTAACTACGCAGTCAGTGCATAGCGGCGCCCTTTGAGGAGAGCACACGCCTAATTTTTTTATCACGAGACGAGCCGCGCGCGCAATGTCGTGATTTTATAAAAAGTTTTAGTTGTTATTGTGATTAAAGACGATTTGTGATAGGTTAGTGTGACTTATTGTGAAGTGTTAGTGTAATATTAGTTAGTTAATTAAGCATTTAATAGGTATAGTTTCGTGATTTAGGTTAGGTTTGAAGTTTTGTAGTTTAATTATGCCTCAAATAAGGTACCCAGCTGCCGAGTACACCGACATGGTACTTACGTAAGGAGAATGTAACCAAAATGCAGCTTTACCATTGCATACATATCGGGAGAGATGTGGTGACACACAAACGTTTGATGGTGTAAATTCTGATTGTGATGTGATATTATGTGATTAATTATTCAATCAGTGATCTTTTAATTAACAACGTGCAACTCAGTGAGTTTATCCCGCTAATTTGTTGTTCTCCGACTAAAATACCTACCTTCGACTACCTACCGCCATCGCTGCGCCCCGCACCGCGCCGCGCGCGCACCGCGCTGCGCAACGGTCAGTGACTTTTCGTAGATAAAGCGTGTTTGCTTTTTATGCAGTTGATTCTGCTATTTATTTTGTTTGAAAACTAAAATTTTTAAATTTTCCATTATCTACTAATTTTCGTGTTTTAAAATGTTTAGATGGACTAGTACTGTGCTCGTTTTAATTTATTGTCGTGGTTCCAGACACACTTTGTATAGTGAGGTAACTATGGAGGTTTTGAGATTCTCCGGGAAGATACCACTCTCAATACTTAAATTAATTATGTAACTTAGATGTGGGGCTATGTATTGAGAGACTGTTTTTATGACTTTTGTGCATATTCCATCACTGCCTACACTGTTTGTATCTCTAAGAGACCTGATATGATTCATGATGTCATGCGGCAAAGATGGTTCCATAAATAAAGAGTTCAAAGTGTTTGAATGAATGGGGATTTCTTGTGTTATGCTATGATTTGAGTTAGAGACTTGGTTAATAAAATATTCGTTGAAGGAGTTTGCTATTTCAGTGGGATTCGTGACGATCTTTGTGTCAGTTTTTATTTCAGTTATAGGTTCTTTAGGAAAGTAGGCTTTATTCTTGTTAATTACGGTCCATGTCGCTTTGGATTTATTTTGTGACGTTTTGATAAAATAATTATTTTGGTATTTTTGGGTTAAAGATATATTTTTTTTAAGTCTACGTGAATATGTTTTGAATGCATTTTTATTCTTGATAGTGGGATTAGCTCTATATTGCCACAGAAGCATACGTTTCCTTTTACTGCATTTTTTTATTCCCTTTGAGATCCATTTAGATTTTTTTGTTAATGACTTGGTAATAGTTTCGTAAGGAAAACAGGTCATAAAAGCATTGAAATAGATCCAAAAAATAGACATAAGCCTCATTAGGGTACTGTAGATGTCTGAGAATGAGAGACTTTTTACACAATTTTTAAATTTATCTAAATATTCTAGGCAATAGTTCCTTCGTCTAACACACCATGACTTAATAGCACATGTTTTTTTAACCGGGCATCTTAAAACCTGTGTGGTGTGGTCTGACAGTCCAAATTCTATAATTTCCCCCTTGCAACCTCTGATATTGTGCGCGAAATTATCCAAACATGTCCCACTACTTATTCTAGTGGGTTGAGAGAATTGCAATTGTAAATTAAAGCTTAAAAGAATGTATTCAAAATCTAGGGTCTGTTTATTTCTTTTTAATGTATTTATGTTAAAGTACCCACAAACGATAACCTTTTTATTACGTTGAATGCATACTAGATGGAGAATATTTTCCAATTTGTGATAGACTGTGTTTAAGTCGGAATTTGGGACCCTATATATACACACAACGATAATACCATGTTCGGTTAATTCAATTGCGCAACATTCAATCAAATTTTTTATACAGTAATTGTTTAAATTTATCACTTTATAGTGATGTCCAATTTTTGTTAAAACACATGCACCACCTCTTTTACATTCTCTTGAGAAACTTATAGCTATGTTATAGTTAGGTATATTTAAAGATTCTTCTTGCTCAGGCGTCATAAAATGTTCCGTAATACATACAACATCGATAGATTTTTTCTTACTTTGAAGCTCTTCCAAACAGACACATAGGATGTCACTTTTGTTTAGGAGTCCGGCGATATTTTGGTGTAGGACATATATGTTCTTATAGACGAAAAAAGTTTGAATTTTCCGTGAGGCTTGCGTTTTGCTCGTTTCTGTCGGAAGAACTGTCATTTATGATACTATTATTCTGACCATTTGGTGGGTGGTCCACAGGGAATAATTTCATGTCAATTTTAATTCTATTCATTATGTTTCTAAACATCTGTAGTGTTCCAGCTTTATTTAATTTACCAGATGTGCTAGAAAACATGTCAAATGTTAAACCATAGTTGGAGTCGAAAAAATGTGCGTATTTATTATATTGTATGTCCATGCAAAGGAGGTTATTAAATACTGAAGACTACCCAAAAGCAACATCAGTTCATAGAAGATGAACACAAGCTAAAAATGACACATTTTGCTAATGATGAGGCAAGAAAACAAGAATTACATCAACTGATTTTAAAAAAATTAAGAAACACCGGACCTGTTTTCAATGGCAATACCATCACTATATTTAAAAGAAAATAAAGACTTGTTAAAAGTAAAATTTGTTTAATTTTGAAATAATAAGCTTAATAATTTAGGTAATCAAGGAACTGAAATATTCTAGCACAATGTTTCTAGTCATGTGCCTTTCTTCACCAGTGGTATTGACTATGGTGGGGGCAAACATTGGTTGTGGTGGAACATTTACTTCTGGATCCTCTGGCGGTTCCTCTTCATTTTTCATTCTTGCCAAGTTGTGTAATACTGCACAGGCTACAATTATATCTTGTGCTAATGGTAGAACATCAAATGGTGGTACATCTTAAACCTATGCTTAAAACTGGGAAGCGTCGTTTCCACACACCAAAGCATCTCTCTATTACATTTCTTGTTCGTATTTGTGATTCATTATACAAACTCTGAGTTGGTGTATTTGGTGTTTGAAAAGGAGTCAATAGGTAATTACTTTGTTCATAACCACTATCACCAAGTACAATTCCATTGCCAAATTCACCATTCCCAAAATGAAATTTAGCCGATGAATTTGCAAATATCATGCTGTCATGGCTGGAGCCGGGCCAACGTGCTACAATATCTTGAAATAGCAAATCTGCTGAACACATTGCTTGAACATTAAAGGAAAAAAAGCCTTTTCTGTTACGAAATTCCTCTGCCGTGTTTCCACCAGGCGACTGAATCCTAATGTGAGTGCAATCTATGGCTGAAATCACTCTAGGAAATCTGGCTATTTTATAGAATTCTTCCCGAGTTTTTCTTATTTCTTCACTGCCTCTTGGCAACTGAATGAATGTTGGCCTCAAAGATGCTATGGCTTGAGCAACTTTTTTTATGATACGGCACATAGTGGAGCTGTGAATGCCACCAAAATCTCCAACAGTGATGTAAAAGCTTCCAGTGGCAAAAAATCGTAGAGAAATAAGAAGTTGCAACATGGGTGAGATACATTGATTCCTGAAACAATAATAAAGTGTTTAAAAACGTCAAACATCGTTCTGCGTGATTTAATTCATAAATAATAATATTATCCCAATATAAGTGGCCTAAAACTACAGTAATACACTCTAAATAAGTTGTAACTTCAGTGACAGTGTTATCAAGGCTAGAAGCTGCAAATACACGTTGAAGAAGGTGATAACAGTGCATTTCGCTTAACAACACAACAACACCATAAAAACAGGTTTGGCTGTAAATTATTTAAAACGATAAGTCTACGCACGGAATACTGGGTCATACTAACGACAATCATCAACAAGACACAGTCGCAGATATTTATAATAACGTAAACAAAGAACAGATGACTCATTAACGGTGCATTTAAACGAAATGACAAATCATTGACCAACCAGGACCAATCACACATAGTTGACAGTGACTTGTCATTTTAATCTACGTTCGGAAACCTGACTTTACTGTATTGAATACCAGCTTTTTGAGACGACGTTCCATTACACGTAGATTTATAAAATTTAGAATATTGATATTGTTATCGAGGTATAAAATGGAGGTATGCAACAATATAACATATCGTAAAATTCAAAGAACCAGCTCTTTAAATGACATCAGCAGAGACAGTTCAACACTATTCGATGCGACCATGACCAGCTTGCCAAACACCTCATTAAATACTAGTCAAACTGTAATGGACTTAAACGAAAAAGTTAAGCAACTCTCGGACGATTTATTAATAGCTCACCACGAAATTGAGAACCTTAACTCTGAAAACTTTCGTTTAAAATCTGACCTTCAGAAATACTTTAAAGTTATAGATGCATATAAATCTATAAATCTAATGGACAAAAATAAGGCTACACCTCGATCTGGCCAAAAAAATAAAATTAAACAAAAGACTGTCAGAACACCGAGACTAAAGAAAGTTCCATATGACGATGAAAAGGCTACGCCCGTTATGACAGAATGTAACCAGACTTCAAGGGCTGAATCAAATTCAATAAACCACGACATAGCCACCAATTCGACGCCGCAAAACGAAATTATACCTCTAAACACCAAACAGACAATGCCGAAAGATATCAAGCATAGAAAATTGTGTGTGCTGAGTAACAGCTCAGAAAGGGGGAGGTTGCAAAGTGTAGAAGATAATTTCGCCAGCGACTTTAATTATTGTAGTTACTCCTTACCTAATTGTAATATAAAGCACCTTTTAGCCGGCATAGAATCAAAACTAAGAGATTTTACCCTAAATGACTACTGTATAATTGTATTAGGAGAAACTGACATCAGAGACAATGATAACTTCATTGATGTAGTGAGAGAAATCAATGAAGGTCTAGCAAATTTAACTCACACTAATATAATTGTCACCGCGCCCACATACATACGGGGGGCACTCATTTATAATTACAAGGTGGAACTATTCAATAACCTCCTTTGCATGGACATACAATATAATAAATACGCACATTTTTTCGACTCCAACTATGGTTTAACATTTGACATGTTTTCTAACACATCTGGTAAATTAAATAAAGCTGGAACACTACAGATGTTTAAAAACATAATGAATAGAATTAAAATTGACATGAAATTATTCCCAGTGGAACACCCACCAAATGGTCAGAATAATAGTATCATAAACGACAAAAAGTGTTTTGAAAATAATGATTTATTTCGTTCATAAATTTGTAACTATCCTTCATCAAAACATTAACGGATTGCTCAATAAATCTGATATGCTTTCTGTTTGTATTAACGATTTGGCTGTCCAGAACAATCCTGTTGACATACTTTGTATCACTGAACACAACATGACGGACGGTGACGAAGTGTATCTAACAATACCAAATTATAAACTTGCGTCCTATTATATGAGAGATAGCAGGCACGGAGGTTCCTGTATATTAATTAAAAACAACTTGAAATACAGAATTCTTAATGACATCACAAAACTTTCCATATGTAATACGATAGAATGTTCTGCAATTGAGCTGATGGAACATCAAATAGTTGTTCTATGCATTTACAGGCCACCTAATAACTCCGCAGGCACTATAGACAGCTTTTTCACCACTCTAAATAAAATATTAAATAACGTTTGCTCACACGGTAGGAAGATCGTTATGTCCGGAGATTTCAACATAGATACTTTGAAGCATACAAAACTGTCCATCGAATTTACAGAAATCTTAACCAGAGATAATCTAAAACTAAAATTCAATCAAATAACGCGATTTGCTAGTAAAACGTGCATAGACAACATAGCCCATAACATAAGAGCTTGTAAAGGCACTATGAAGGAATTAGCGCTATCAGACCATAATGCGCAAATAGTAAAGGTTCCAGTTAAAAAGACCTGCAACATAAAATACTGGTATATATTAAAACGGGATTACTCTCAAGGCAACAGAGCAATATTTATAAAATACTTAAATCAGCTAACCAATAATGACGTCTATAGTTGCTCGGATACGAATACTGCCTACAACATATTTCATGATAATTTCGTTATGCTATACAATCTCTGTTTTCCTATTAAGAAAGTCAAGATACATAACAGATCTAGACCGAAATGGATTTCACGTGGATTAAAAATATGTAGCAAACGTAAATGTCAACTATTGTGGCAATATAGGATTAATCCAAATCAAAACACTAAAACTGCTTTTAAAGCATATGCAAAGAGGTATAAAACTATAATTAGACTGACTAAAAAATCTCAAAACGATTACTTTATTAAATCTGCAATAAATAAGAACAAAGCTACTTGGAAAGTAATAAATGACATCAAATGTAAGTTTCCAAATGAGGGTGTGGCTCAATTAATTACAAATGGCGTAGCCATAAATAATCCTCAAGACATTGCTAATTCGTTTAATGACTTTTTTCTTGACATCAGCAATAACAATACTAGTGTACCCCAGGAATCATTCAATAAATTGACATATAATTCTAATTCAATCTTTATGACACCGACGATCCCTGATGACATTAATAAAATAATAATTGCTCTAAAAAATAAAAACAGTGCCGGTTATGATAACATTATGACAAATATTGTTAAAGATGTAGCCTATATTATATCAAAACCACTTAGCTTCATTGTCAATTTATCTATAGAAGAAGGCACTTTCCCAGAAAAACTAAAAATATCGGTTATAAAGCCAGTGTTTAAAAAAGGAGACAAAACCAACATGAGTAATTACAGGCCCATTGCATTAATACCTATTTTTGGGAAAATCTTTGAAAAGGTTATCTTCAACTGTCTTTATAATTTCTTTGAGGCAAAAAACATCCTAACGCCCAATCAATATGGTTTCAGAAAAAACAAATCCATAAACGTAGCAGTTTATAACTTCTTACATAAGGTAATGATTAACTTGGATAAAGGGTTGTCAGCTGTCGCATTATACATGGACATGTCGAAAGCTTTCGATCGTGTCGATCACAAAATCCTCTTAAGAAAGTTGGATGCATATGGTGTAAGAGGAAATGTGTACAAACTCATAGAATCGTACCTTAACAACAGGCAACAATTCACAGAAGTAAGGAGGATAAATTTTAGTACTAAAACAGAAGAACTATATGTATCTGAATATAGAACAGTTAGATTCGGCGTTCCTCAAGGGAGTATTATCGGCCCACTATTCTTTCTGATCTATATAAATGACATGCCTTCGGTAACTATTCATGACGTTACACTGTTTGCTGATGATAGTACCGTTTTATTTGCTAATGATAATTCAATTAATTTAGAATCTGACATTAACCAAACAATACTATTGATTATAGATTGGCTTAAAATGAATAATTTAATGATTAATATTGATAAAACTAAAATAATGAATTTTAAAATAAGAACTCGACGTACAGGTGCTTTAAAAATTCATTACCTAGATAGTGACATTGAGGAAACGGAAGTAACGAAATTTCTAGGGCTACATATTGACCACAAACTTAATTGGAAATTTCATATTGAGCATGTTTGCAAAAAGCTGGGACAATTTTCATATGCACTATATAGATTAAGGAAAATAGCGAATCAGAGTACTTTGCTAACAGCTTACCATGGTTACGTTGGCTCTATTCTCAGATACGGTGTAATATTTTGGGGCAACAGTACGGAAAAAGAGCGCGCTTTCATTGCTCAAAAACGCTGCATCAGAGCTATATTTAATTTATGCGGAACTGACTCCTGTAAGCCATTTTTTAAAAACAATAAATTATTAACACTGCCATGTATCTATATACTGGAGGCTGCAGTATTTGTTAAAAACAATATCCACATGTTTAGCTATTACACGCGTATACGGCGTAAGGACAAATTACGTACAGTAGCCAGTAAAACTCATCTAATGCATGAGAGCATCTTTTGTTCAGCTTCTCGCATCTTTAATAATATACCGGGGCCTATTAGAACAATTATGGAAAAGGAAAATTTTAAAAGGACTCTCCATGATCTGTTAGTAGACAAAAGTTACTACTCTGTAAAAGAATTTCTGTCCGACAAGTCTTTGCCTAAATATAGTCCCACCCAGTCATGATGTGTTCGATGACCTACAGACTTTAATTAATTTTGTTCTCTTCAATATTCTATTTTTTTAATTTTATGTATGATTTTTACAATTTGACATTTTAATTTGTTATGAATAATTTAATTTTTTTTTTAATTTTATGTGTATAATTTGACATGTTCCTATCTTAATTTGTTATGTTTGACTTTATCTTTTTATCTTTTGAGTGTTAAATGTAATTTTATTTTCTATATAATTTGAATTTGACATTTCTCTTAATTTGTGCCCTTTTGGTTTTTATTTTATTTTTTATTTATTGTGCTAGAGGGAAAATAATAATAATTAGTAATAATGTTAATTTTATCGAACAGTCAATTTCTGTGTGATTATTGTATGCCCTACGGGCGGGACATAGCGGATCAAAATTTTCAACTGTTAAGAACTGTACCTACCTATGATCCACAATAAAATATTTTGAATTTGAAATTTTGAATTTGTTTTATAGTTAGGGACATAACAATTTTATTTACAACTCTATTTTGTACGAAAGTTACCTACTTGGATCACTATTAAAAACTAGCTTGAACTTACCTTTGTGTTTCGTGCTTAATATTATCACTTATCAGGGGAAGCAAATATAGCACAGATTCTTTTAAAAGTCTGTAACGGCGATGAAATTCTTTTGAATCCCACATGGCAAACTGGTCGGGCCTTGGTCTGATTACTCTTTGTCTCCTTTCAGTATTTAAATATTCATACATTATAGCCTCTTCTTTAATTGCCAGATCGTCAACAGTATCGAAAATTTCCATAATTTTGATATTACTTTGGAAAAAGAAGAAATAACCTCAAACTAAACGTCAATAGATCTAGTTCTATCTATTGAATAGACATTTATCTGGCCGTCAAAGAGGCAGATGGATTTATTCGTCAGTTAGGGCCGTTAATGACCAGATAGAGCTTATCTGACGATTGAAAAATGCAATATTTTGTTATCTGTCTGATAAGTACTATCTGACTGTTTATCTGAGGATTGAAAAATCGGCCCTTATTAGTCATATAAACATGGTACATGGCAATGGATGGTAGGCGTCGACGGAAACCAGCGGGCTTGAACATAAAGATAAAGATGCATTTATTTGTATAAACATGTGTGACATGATACATAGATATGCACATATGGATGGAAACAAGTTTGAGATTACTGGTTCAACATGTTTTGCCATATTCGGCGTACAAAATAGTATTTATAATTCTTAACTCCAAATTAAAATTTAAGAAATAATTAAATTAGTTACATATAGTCAAAATCCAATAAATTCAAATACATTATTACAGTCAATACAAAAATATAGTCAAAAAAGAAAAATTAAAATAATAAAATTAATAAAACTAAAATCACATATTAAATTATCTAAATTATAAAAAATTGTCATTCAAAAACTCCGTAACAGTATAGTATCCCTTAGCTATAGGCATTTTTTTTAGTGCTCTCTTGAATGAATTAATATTTAATATCTTAAGGGAATTAGGAATTTTATTGTATATTAGTGGAGCCATGCATATTACACTTTTTCTTAGAAATGCAGTTTTTGCGGGGAGTGATTGAACCCAAAGTCTGTACTTCTCACGTCTATTTCTACCTGTATTATTAATCAGAAGGGGAAACAAATCAGGATTGTTTTTCACAAATAGTGATATTTCTAATATGTAAAGTGACGGAAGTGTTAGAATTCTGTGCTGAATAAACAATGGTTTGCAACTGTCAGTAGTTTGCAACCCAAACATAGCCCGTAAACAACGCTTTTGTGCTTTGAACGCGGTGTCCTTCCGAGTTGAATTGCCCCAGAAAATTATTCCAAATCTCAACACTGATTCAGCAAGGCCGTAATATGCTGTAAGTAAAGTATCTGCATTGACAGTCGGAGCCAACTTATAAAGAGCATATGACGAAGTACTAATTTTTTTACAAAGTTCATTAATGTGAGTTTTCCAATTTAATTGCTTGTCAATGATTAATCCCAAGAATCGAGCTGTTTCTACTTCTTGTATTATATTTTCCCTGTATACTAAATTAAGTTTTGATGTATTATCTAACTTTTCTCTTTGTCTAAAATGCATTATGTTTGTTTTACTAAGATTAATTTTTAAATTATTATCATTAAGCCAGGTAATTATAGAATTCAATACAGCAACGTAAACTAATTGGTTTGAAAGTATCAAATCTAAAATTATACCACTCCAAACCATTGTCCAGACCGCAATCTAGGTAAAACTTCGTCGGGTTCGTTAGGGTTCATTGGGACGAGCGTTCAGATGGGACCCAGTTAATACCGCTCCTGTTTATGTCACCAACGACGAGAGATCTATGAGAAGAGTTACTTTATAACTGTTTGGTTTAATATTGTGAAGTAATTGCGACGTCGTAAAGAAAAAGAAACGGCCAAGTTTTGTTGAAATAAATAAATGACATACATTTACGTGTATTCTAATTTTACAAGCGTATGCTGAGCCATAGATCCTCTGCTGTAGAATAGTGATTAGATTGGCATATAACTGATAGTTCCCTACGGATAGCAATAAGTACACTCCACACAAAGCAAAACGCAAGGCTATGTACCGTTCAAATATATTATAACCGTAAATAGTATTCTTATAACAAAATAATCTTATGTGTTTCTTTTCAGAAGGGCAAGCTTGACACCATTGGTTTTCAGAACAAGCTTTAGCAGCCCTTACGATGACCACTATATGTAAGTATTACCTGTAGCTACTTACCACCACCTAAAATCTCACCCATCGGTTCCGAGCCATTGGTGGCTCAGCGGTAACGGCCCCGAGTCACGAGTTATAGGTTCGAACGCAGTCAGGCGCTGGGTGCATTACTTTGTGTAAATTATATCATGACCACTGCTCTCAAAACGGTGAAACCGGCATATCCTACTACCAAACATGTAATATCTACTAACCCGCATTTTCACACCGAAACATGTATCGGTATAAATCCCTCCCAGCGCGAGATTTTTTGTATGCATTTAGCAAAGTAACAACTACTCTATAGCATTAAAGTTCGATGTTGTACAAATAAATATGTATTTCGAATCTCGCCCCGCCTATCCTATGCTCGCCTCGCGCTGGTGCTTCCTAAATACAAGCAATATAAGATGAGAAATTCTGTATGTTTGGAAATTTATTTAAATCAATCATGCTTCAACAGATTAACAGATTTGTCATAGGATCATCATAACCTTCCTTTTGGGTTTCGCCTCAGTCGGATAATAAACATTAAAATCGGGGAAGCTGGTTGAAGAATAAGAACAAACGCACCTGAATTTTATATTAAAGAAATAGTATAAATATACAGCATGTATTAAAAAGGCGTGGCCCATACCAACTTTCAACACCTACTCTACCCAATTGTGTGGGACAGCTGATATCTTTTCGGGATTACGATGTTGGACCCTTAGAGAATGTGGTTCAGTTTGACGGTCTGCACCACACACCTATATAATACGACCACACCTTTCTGAAACACGCTGTATAATATGCATCTCAAAATACAGTTCTGTAATCGTTTTGTTTCACATGTCAGGGTGCGGTACAAGAGGAAGTCGGAGCCTTCAGGAGACCAAACTTACTGTTGTCCGAACTCTATCGTTGCAGTTCTTAGCTGCAAACGCTGTCGTAAGCTGCTAGAGTAAGTTTTACCCGAAGAGAGGTGGGCGTGGCTACGTAACGAGACATGATGAAATATGCAGCCAAAATCTTTAAGTTTAATTTTATTTATATTCTAAAGACTGTTACTTTCATTTACAATTAACAGAAAAATAATGTTACAACAAAATACCTCCCTACGTACTACAACTGAATGATACGAAAAAAACATGTATAAAACGCATACTATGTAGGTAAGCATATTGTTATTTGTGGGATTAGATTGATGATAAAAATGCTTGCCTGTTCCACAACCAAAAATTAATGTGTAAGCTGCAGAAGACTGTAAGATTATCTTTGCATTGTATAGACTCGAATTCCTAGCATTTTATGATTGAATAGCACATGTGTGAGTACTGTCATTGCCTCGAATGTGTTGAGGATGTCATGCTCACTCAAATATCTTGCTGATAGTGGCGGGTGGCGGGTGGGTGGGGTGGGATTTAGTTCACATGTTCAATGGTTAAGCTGAATGGGGTAGACCCATGCGTTATTTTCGTGAACGGGCGTCAGTTGGGACTGGTCATCTCTTAGCTGCCTCGGTTTAGTTTAATAACCTGATTTTTGAACTGTTGATTCAATCTTTTTACTCTGGACGCTCTTAGTGTCGAAACGTCTTTCTACATCGTTCTCACATTTATGTATGACGGAGGTTCGTTATCAGTGGGTCGCGACATCGGAAATAAAACTCACAAAACCTTCGTTTACACTTTCAATTACTTGCTAACACGCACTCAATACAAAATAATCAAGGATGCCTGAGATATGGCTCGATTAAGAATTTAGGAACGCGGGAAGTTTAGCGCGGAGTAACGAACGTCTACCCAGACTGCCGGACCGATTCAAAGTGCCCTCTCTCAACTGTCACCGCACACGTGTACTACCCCCGTTACAGGTTAGCCAACCTACCTGTCAACGTCAGTACCTGTCAGTGTCGAATACCTGATTACACTTCCGGATCGACATTTGACTCGATTATTCGCTCAGTGTCGCCATTACTCCACGCTAACCATCCCCAAGTTATTACTTGACGTTCCCAAACATTAGTTGTCAAATCTAACTACATAGTTCCTCCAGTGAGAGATAGATGGCGCTGATCCAGACCGACTGATATGCGTCGACGCTTCGACACGGCCGTCCTGATGATCACACGTCCTCGTGTGGAGTACCTGAAATGAAAGAAAATTCTCGGACAGTACTCGTACTAGTCGTTCGGCCATTCCTGGCCCAAGCGGGTGGGGAATAAAACGTATTCTGATCAAAATCATTACAGGTTCTAATGAAAATCATAACAAACTCTTTCTCTCAAAACTGACATGTCGATCAACACCCATACTCATTCAAATAATAGGAAACTCATTAAAATATTGCAGTGCTCATACTCTGACCTCCATCCGGTCTTCAACATCACGCTTATAACCTCCATCCGGTCATAAGCATCAAACCAATCGACCTCCATCCGGTCTTCAACACGTAACCTCTATCCGGTTACCTCCACATGTAACCTCCATCCGGTTACAAACAACACCATCAAGATAATCATTTCGAGCCATTCAAAATAATTTTTAAAGTAGGTTTGTTCAACATGTTACTTCATTTTTCCTATAACGTTACAGATTATAAGAAAACTCTTACTATGCTAGGTACTCTAAATGTTAAGTTGACTACTTAGTATTCAAATAGTCTTCTCGAAAGACTGCAAGATACTCACTAACTCTGCTCTACGTTCCGCCGGTACATCAGTATCGATAGAGTTCCAGTCAATTTCAGGAGTTCGCTCTACCTCACAAGAAGCAATAAAAGGATACCTAAAGATCTTAATTCGGTCAGTAGTCATCTGAACAGTCAAACCATGTTCTAGAATCTCACGTCCAATCAAAATACCATAACGTAGAAAATGATCAGGCAATACATGAAAACAAATCTCAATACTAATGTCATCGATCTCTACTTTGGTAAGTGGCCAACATCTGTATCGTAGAGTTATGGAAGTCTGCCCTATCCCAGTCATAGTCACAGTCTCATCAATACGCTTTCCTTTAAATTTACAGGCTACAGATTCTTTAATTAAAGAACACTCTGCACCAGAGTCGTAATGAAATGAAAATTGCTCACCGGAGTGACGTAGAGTCCCAGTAGGCGCGTTCAGGAGGCACAGGTCAACCCTCTTTTCATTGACAGGCTTGGATGACCCGGAGTCGGCGCTGCGCCGTGGGCAGCTCGATGCGTAGTGGCCTTGCACGTGGCAGTGGAAGCAGGTGATCCCGGATGCATGAGACTTCGCAGTTGTCGATGAACCCCTTCCGTTGCCATTGCCGTGGTTATGGTGCTTCTGCGTAGCTTGAGTATCCTGTTTCACGTCCTTGCGGTAGCAGTGCACGGATTTGTGACCCAGCTTGCCGCAGATAGAACACTTCAGAGGCTTCACAGTACTATTCGCTTTGTACCACTTTTCAGGGGCATCGCAGTCATCGCTAGGTAGCTTTCTCTTCATAAAAGAAATCGCTTGCAGCTCTTGCTGTAGCTGGCCACGTGTCTGAATATCGGTCGTGAAAGATAGGCGTTGCACACGGGGATCGAATTGAGAAATGTGAGCCAATATAGTAGCAATAGCCAAACGTTCGGTACTAAGGCCATTCCATCTCGCCATGATCGATGTCATTAAACTAGCAGCGTAGGAAGCAAGACACTCGTTTTCTTTGGGCCTGCTACTTTGCAAATCAATCAGAAACGAAGCAATGGTAGTGGAATTATCGTACCTTGCAATAAAAAGTCGCTTAAAATCGGTCCACGTCATCCCAGGAAACGACACGGTAGATAGCCAGGTTGAAGCTCCTCTCTTCACGGCGCGGCTTAGAGCGAATATAAGCGGGGCGCCATGTTGGTCTTGGTCCGTCAAGCACATCTCTGCAGTGATCACCCAAGCACGTGCATCCACATCTTGTTTCTCAGGATCGCAATCCGGTAAACGAAAGCCATGTGACGACGTAGTGGGTGTTTTCATGGCTTGAATCAGCGTCAGAAAATTGTGGTTCTGTTGTTCCAACAAACGCATCCATTTTTCGTCGCTAGCGTCTTCATTTTGAACACGTGGGTCGTCGTGGTTCAATCCCACTTCTGATGACGGAGGTTCGTTATCAGTGGGTCGCGACATCGGAAATAAAACTCACAAAACCTTCGTTTACACTTTCAATTACTTGCTAACACGCACTCAATACAAAATAATCAAGGATGCCTGAGATATGGCTCGATTAAGAATTTAGGAACGCGGGAAGTTTAGCGCGGAGTAACGAACGTCTACCCAGACTGCCGGACCGATTCAAAGTGCCCTCTCTCAACTGTCACCGCACACGTGTACTACCCCCGTTACAGGTTAGCCAACCTACCTGTCAACGTCAGTACCTGTCAGTGTCGAATACCTGATTACACTTCCGGATCGACATTTGACTCGATTATTCGCTCAGTGTCGCCATTACTCCACGCTAACCATCCCCAAGTTATTACTTGACGTTCCCAAACATTAGTTGTCAAATCTAACTACATAGTTCCTCCAGTGAGAGATAGATGGCGCTGATCCAGACCGACTGATATGCGTCGACGCTTCGACATGTATAATCTCTACATAAATGATGCAACCAAGATCTCTTAAAAATGTTTTGATTTAAAAGAGTATCCAATTGTCCATGGAGTTTCTTGCGCATTTTTCTCCATAGAGATCTACTGATATGTATGCGCACTCATACGTAGTTATACGGTGTCAATGTGTGAGCGTAACCCCTTCCCAAGTCAGTATTAACTAGCTATCAAGGACGACGCACGTTTCATTATCTCCCAACTCCTACCCACAACGTACAAATATATCATTGGCGATGAGGTGTAAAAACGAGTACCTACACGCGTGTAAAATGAATGCGTTTCTCGGAAATCTGTCTTCATTTGACCATAAAACTAGCGAATGGCAAATATACAAGGGTAAATTAACGCAGTTTTTGAAGATTAACGGCGTTAAGGACGAGTTGAAGAGTGGAATATTACTGTGCCATCTTACGGAGGAGACGTATCGTCTAGTACTTAACCTAGCTTTTCCAAAGGAGTTGGAAGCGTTGAGTTATGAAGACCTAGTGGAATTACTCGACAGTCAGTGATTTTCTCGGTTCACAACATCTGTTGAAACCTGGCCCCTGTCAGCTTCAACACTAGTTGCAGCCGCAGTACCCGCTTCTATCTCCGTCGGTTTCTCTGGAACTGCACTCTCTACGGTACTAACTGTATTGTATTCAACAGCCGGGCTGGGCATTATTGGTGAAGTCAACGGACCCAGAGAAGTCGTAGAAGCCGAAGGATTACAAACAAATTGACATCCGTCACAATCCATGGGTTTTTTACATTTAAACAATTGATCAAGATGCCTAATACAAAATACACCTAAATCTTCAACTAGCACTTTAAACATTCTTTTCCCTATCACTTTATTGATTACTCCTATCTTCCATGTCTCTTTTCTACCAATGTACCACCGGACCCATACCCTGTCACCGGCTTCGAAAGCTCTGGTGCGACCATCCTTCCCCCCTGACGGTATTTTACACAATTCTTTATTTTTAGGTAGTATTAAGTCTAGTCGTGATTTCAAATCCCTGCCGAACATTCATTTTGCGGGTGATTTACCAGTAGTACAGTGCTCTGTGTTCCTATATTCGAATAGATAACCTAATAATTTATCGAATACTGCATGTTGTGCTGTACTGTCACTTAAAATATTCTTTAACATTTTTTTACACGTCCTCACTGAATTTTCAGCTTGTCCGTTGCTACATGGATGGTAAATCGGTGACGTCATGTAGTTAATACCATTATTGGAACAGAACCCTTTGAATTCCTTACAATTTATTTTTGCGTCATTATCTGAGACTAGTGTACCCGGTAATCCAAACACAGAAAATATTTGCTTCAGTTTTTTTATTAATGATTGTGTGGTAAGATCGTTTCCCATAAAAATACACTCTAACCATTTAGAGTACGCATCAATCACTACTAAATAAGTCTGTTGCCGTATAGATAAATAGTCTATATGAATTCGTTCCCACGATGTCGCTGCGGTCGGCCACGGCGCCGGCGCTGCCCGTGGCGGAGCGGGCCGCACGCTCGCGCACCTCTCGCACGCGCCGATCCACTTCTCAATATCCTCATCTATACCGGGCCACCACATCCTAGCGCGCGCATTGCATTTCATTTTAACAATGCCTAAATGCGTACTATGTAGTTCGTGCAACATTCTTTCACGCAATGTCATTGGAATTACTACCTTATGTCCTCGCATCAAAATTCCATTTTCATATTGCAAATCTGTGCGACATAAAAAAAAGGGACGTATAGACTCGCAAACTATTTTGCGGGGCCAACCTACATTTGTATACTTTACTACTGTTTGTATAGTTTTATCGTTACAAGTTTCATTCTGTATCTATATCTGTAAACAAAACAGCTGGCGCGAGCGTACTATCTAAAAAGTTAAGCGAGCAGTATGCGTCATATTCGCGATCCTCCTCGTACTCAGTGTTGGTTACGGGTGCACGGGAAAAATAATCGGCGACTAAGTTATTCTCGCTCGATATATATTGAACTACATAATAATTGTATGCTGATAATATAATAGCGTATCTTTGCAAACGTAACGCCGTGGTAATCGATATACCCGTTTTACTATTGAATATTGACACTAAGGGACGGTGATTTGTTTTTAGAACAAATGGATCACTTCTACCGTATAGGTATTGATGGAAGTGTTTGACCCCGAAAATTATCGCCGTCGCCTTCTGGATTTGGCTATAATTGCGTTCACTCGCCGAGAGCGATCGCGACGCGTATGCCAGCGGTCGCTCGCGGCCATCGCTTTCCCGTTGGGACAGAACTGCTCCGAGACCGTGCGGACCCGCGTCCACTGACAGCACTAGCTGTGCGCTCGGCTCGAAATGTGCCAGCACGCGCTCGGAGGCGAGCTCGGCACACACGCGGCGCATCGCGCTCTGCTGTCGCGGGCCCCACCGTGCGCCGCCACGCATCAACTCATGGAGCGGGCTCATAATGCTTGACGCGTTTGGAATAAAGTTTCTGTAGTAGTTGACCATTCCAAGAAACCGTTTTACTTCTGTTATGTTTGGCGGTTCCGGGCCGTTCAATATTGCTTTAACTTTATCGCGGTTAGTACGTAATCCGTTCTTATCGATAACATAACCTAAGTACGTTACGCTATCCTTAAAAAAAAACGCATTTGTCCTTTTCAAGGCGCAAACCGGCTTCACTCAACCTGCTTAAAACCTGGGCTAACCTCGTCAAGTGAAGCGCTTTCGTTGGCGCCGTCAAACAAATATCGTCTAACCATATGCTGACCCCCTCGATACTAGACAGCAGTACTTCCATTGCCTTTTGAAACAAAGCTGGAGCATTCGCGAGACCGTACACAAGGCGGGTATATTTAAATAATCCTTTTGGAGTGTTAATTGTTGTCAACTTCTGGGAGTCTTCAGAGAGAATGAATTGATTATACGCATTTTTTAAATCTATTTTCGTATAATGTTCGCCATCTGTTTAGTTCTGTTTCTACCTTCTCTTTTAATGCGAATGGTATTGGTCGGGCCTTAAAAAAATTCGGTACTGAATTTTCTTTGAGTTGTAAATGAACTTTAAATTTATTAAAAGAACCAAGTTCGTCCTTCCATAAATTCGGATACTGTTCCAGTAATGAATTAACATCATCATCATGACTTATTTTATAAATATTGGTTAAAATCAAACCGAAGGTGGACATAAAATCACGACCAAGCAGGGGTGGGCCATTTGAATCGACTACAAATATTTTTATATTCTTTTTGACAGAACTATACTCAACAATAGCTTGGAAATACCCCAACGGTGAAATTTTATGCCCATTATACAAACACATTTTGATATTGCATTTATTCAATTTGTAATGTGCGAACAATTCAGTGTACAATCTTTTTGACATAACTGAAACACCCATATTTATGGTTACATCACCCACCTTTATTTTTAAATTCAATGGTTTATCAGTTACATACCTTATATTGAAATTATTACATTCGTCACAACTGCCAACCGAGTTACCCTCACTGTCATCACCACCGATATTATTAACGCGTACACGTCCGTTTTTATTGTTTTTATCACACACTTTCTTCAAATGTCCTACTTTTCCACATTTTTGGCACTCATAATTTTTGTAACGACACTTGTCCTTATCGTGATTTTTTAACCCGCACACCGAACAACGAAACTCTTCGCCACGTTGGCCACGATCGTAACTCGACGTCGATGGGCGCCTGTCGCGAGCCAGCACGCGCGCCGCTCGCGCCGCTGCCGGCGCCGCCGCCATTGCTCGAACGCTTCCACCCAAACCTTTGCATGATACATTCACTACTTCCTCTTTGACAGAAATGGCCTCCGAACTACTGCCCAACAAAGCCCTTGCCTCCTTAGCACACGCAGACTGCTCCGCTATTTCAATTGCCCGCGACAACGTGAGGGTCGACGGGTTTTGTTCGAACAGCTTGTCACGTTCTGGACCTGCACTCAGACCGAGGACGAAACGATCTCTTAAGTTCGTCTCGAGAGCGGTGCCGAAGTCGCAATAAGTTGCCAAACCTCTTAATCGCGCCGCCCATTCTCTAACGGTTTCGTCTGTTGTTCTGCTGGCACCAAAAAAATTCGCTTTGTCCACAAATGTGCATGTTTTCGCCTTGAAATGACTGTCGAGTAATTCCACTAGGTCTTCATAACTCAACGCTTCCAACTCCTTTGGAAAAGCTAGGTTAAGTACTAGACGATACGTCTCCTCCGTAAGATGGCACAGTAATATTCCACTCTTCAACTCGTCCTTAACGACGTTAATCTTCAAAAACTGCGTTAATTTACCCTTGTATATTTGCCATTCGCTAGTTTTATGGTCAAATGAAGACAGATTTCCGAGAAACGCATTAATTTTACACGCGTGTAGGTACTCGTTTTTATCCCATCCTCGTCGCCAATGATGTATTTGTACGTTGTGGGTAGCAGTTGGGAGATAATGAAACGTGCGTCGTCCTTGATAGCTAGTTTATTACTGACTTGGGAAGGGGTTACGCTCACACATTGACACCGTATAACTACGTATGAGTGCGCATACATATCATACGATTGTGAATCGAGAAATTGTTACTACAGTAATACGAAAATGTACTTAGGTAATACCTGAACAATATCAACGAGAACGAGGTCGGCATTGATGGCATTCTCGCCACTGAGACTACGCCCGACATAGATGGCGGCGCCGCGAATGAGGTGGTTATCCCGTCCGTCCAGGTTATTTCGTCTTTGAACAAAGGTGATGATGAACCAATAGAAGATGATGAACCAATAGAAAATGACTTAATTAGGTTACGCTTTGAAGGCAGTTCCGAAGGTGAACCGGCAGAGATGGACAAGGTTGATAATATGGCAGAGCACCTGGGTGATATATCGGAATTTTTGGAGGGCTCGGTTAAGCCTTGTGAGCCGGTCGTCACTAGTAACGTGACTCTCGAGAATAACATTACGGACCTCCCCGGGATACGTGTGGTTTCTCCAGAACCTGGACCAAGTGGCATGCAGTACCAATTCAGCGTATACGATTCAGATACTGAAGAACAAGAAGAGTACTTAACCTAGCTTTTCCAAAGGAGTTGGAAGCGTTGAGTTATGAAGAGCTAGTGGAATTACTCGACAGTCATTTCAAGGCGATCTCCGTCTAGCACACAGAACATTAATACTCTAGCGGTCTAGCATCGGGTTAAAAAGCCAAAGAAAAGCTTTCTCTCGCGTAGAAATAGCAGAGGAGATGCGGTCGGCACGCTCTCGGCGTGTGCAAGCGCAGCGCAAGTTCGCGCAGGGCGCCTACGTGCCGCCGAATGCCGCCGCCGCCGCCGCTGCCGCCGCCCCCGCCCCCGCCGAAAACCGGCGCGACGCCATCCAAGACCCATCCAATGTTACACGAAATCGCATGTCGGCGCCTAATTTATTAGACGCCGTGTCTCTCCACAGTGCATCCAGTTCACCCGGAATGCAAGGTTTGCACAACCCTTTGACTTCACAACCTGTAGTACTACTCGAGAGGCTGCGCGGCCAGCAGCAGGCACGCGGCTCGTCGCCCCAGCCATCGACATCGCAGAGGGACATTTCTCAACCACGCCCTATTGAATGTCAAGTTGCGAGGGTGTCGACGACCCCTGTTGAGGGACCCAAACTAAAAACAGCTAAAAAGCGAAAGAGTAATAAACTAGCTATCAAGGACGACGCACGTTTCATTATCTCCCAACTCCTACCCACAACGTACAAATATACCATAGGATGTGGTGGCCCGGTATAAATGAGGATATTGAGAAGTGGATCGGCGCGTGCGAGAGGTGCGCGAGCGTGCGGCCCGCTCCGCCACGGGCAGTGCCGGCGCCGTGGCCGAGCGCAGCGACACCGTGGGAACGAATTCATATAGACTATTTATCTATACGGCAACAGACTTATTTAGTAGTGATTGATGCGTACTCTAAATGGTTAGAGTGTATTTTTATGGGAAACGATCTTACCACACAATCATTAATAAAAAAACTGAAGCAAATATTTTCTGTGTTTGGATTACCGGGTACACTAGTCTCAGATAATGACGCAAAAATAAATTGTAAGGAATTCAAAGGGTTCTGTTCCTATAATGGCACTTCGGCACCGCTCTCGAGACGAACTTAAGACATCGTTTCGTCTTCGGTCTGAGTGCAAGTCCAGAACGTGACAAGCTGTTCGAACAAAACCCGTCGACCCTCATGTTGTCGCGGGCAATAACTAAACCAATAATATATTTGTACGTTGTGGGTAGGAGTTGGGAGATAATGAAACGTGCGTCGTCCTTGATAGCTAGTTTATTATTCCTATCTTCCATGTCTCTTTTCTACCACTGTACCACCGGACCCATACCCTGTCACCGGCTTCGAAAGCTCTGGTGCGACCATCATTCCCCCCTGACGGTATTTTACACAATTCTTTATTTTTAGGTAGTATTAAGTCTAGTCGTGATTTCAAATCCCTGCCGAACATTCATTTTGCGGGTGATTTACCAGTAGTACAGTGCTCTGTGTTCCTATATTCGAATAGATAACCTAATAATTTATCGAATACTGCATGTTGTGCTGTACTGTCACTTAAAATATTCTTTAACATTTTTTTACACGTCCTCACTGAATTTTCAGCTTGTCCGTTGCCACATGGATGGTAAATCGGTGACGTCATGTAGTTAATACCATTATTGGAACAGAACCCTTTGAATTCCTTACAATTTATTTTTGCGTCATTATCTGAGACTAGTGTACCCGGTAATCCAAACACAGAAAATATTTGCTTCAGTTTTTTTATTAATGATTGTGTGGTAAGATCGTTTCCCATAAAAATACACTCTAACCATTTAGAGTACGCATCAATCACTACTAAATAAGTCTGTTGCCGTATAGATAAATAGTCTATATGAATTCGTTCCCACGGTGTCGCTGCGCTCGGCCACGGCGCCGGCACTGCCCGTGGCGGAGCGGGCCGCACGCTCGCGCACCTCTCGCACGCGCCGATCCACTTCTCAATATCCTCATTTATACCGGGCCACCACATCCTATGGTATATTTGTACGTTGTGGGTAGGAGTTGGGAGATAATGAAACGTGCGTCGTCCTTGATAGCTAGTTTATTACTCTTTCGCTTTTTAGCTGTTTTTAGTTTGGGTCCCTCAACAGGGGTCGTCGACACCCTCGCAACTTGACATTCAATAGGGCGTGGTTGAGAAATGTCCCTCTGCGATGTCGATGGCTGGGGCGACGAGCCGCGTGCCTGCTGCTGGCCGCGCAGCCTCTCGAGTAGTACTACAGGTTGTGAAGTCAAAGGGTTGTGCAAACCTTGCATTCCGGGTGAACTGGATGCACTGTGGAGAGACACGGCGTCTAATAAATTAGGCGCCGACATGCGATTTCGTGTAACATTGGATGGGTCTTGGATGGCGTCGCGCCGGTTTTCGGCGGGGGCGGGGGCGGCGGCAGCGGCGGCGGCGGCGGCATTCGGCGGCACGTAGGCGCCCTGCGCGAACTTGCGCTGCGCTTGCACACGCCGAGAGCGTGCCGACCGCATCTCCTCTGCTATTTCTACGCGAGAGAAAGCTTTTCTTTGGCTTTTTAACCCGATGCTAGACCGCTAGAGTATTAATGTTCTGTGTGCTAGACGGAGATCGCCTTGAAATGACTGTCGAGTAATTCCACTAGCTCTTCATAACTCAACGCTTCCAACTCCTTTGGAAAAGCTAGGTTAAGTACTCTTCTTGTTCTTCAGTATCTGAATCGTATACGCTGAATTGGTACTGCATGCCACTTGGTCCAGGTTCTGGAGAAACCACACGTATCCCGGGGAGGTCCGTAATGTTATTCTCGAGAGTCACGTTACTAGTGACGACCGGCTCACAAGGCTTAACCGAGCCCTCCAAAAATTCCGATATATCACCCAGGTGCTCTGCCATATTATCAACCTTGTCCATCTCTGCCGGTTCACCTTCGGAACTGCCTTCAAAGCGTAACCTAATTAAGTCATTTTCTATTGGTTCATCATCTTCTATTGGTTCATCATCACCTTTGTTCAAAGACGAAATAACCTGGACGGACGGGATAACCACCTCATTCGCGGCGCCGCCATCTATGTCGGGCGTAGTCTCAGTGGCGAGAATGCCATCAATGCCGACCTCGTTCTCGTTGATATTGTTCAGGTATTACCTAAGTACATTTTCGTATTACTGTAGTAACAATTTCTCGATTCACAATCGTATGATATGTATGCGCACTCATACGTAGTTATACGGTGTCAATGTGTGAGCGTAACCCCTTCCCAAGTCAGTAATAAACTAGCTATCAAGGACGACGCACGTTTCATTATCTCCCAACTGCTACCCACAACGTACAAATACATCATTGGCGACGAGGATGGGATAAAAACGAGTACCTACACGCGTGTAAAATTAATGCGTTTCTCGGAAATCTGTCTTCATTTGACCATAAAACTAGCGAATGGCAAATATACAAGGGTAAATTAACGCAGTTTTTGAAGATTAACGTCGTTAAGGACGAGTTGAAGAGTGGAATATTACTGTGCCATCTTACGGAGGAGACGTATCGTCTAGTACTTAACCTAGCTTTTCCAAAGGAGTTGGAAGCGTTGAGTTATGAAGACCTAGTGGAATTACTCGACAGTCATTTCAAGGCGAAAACATGCACATTTGTGGACAAAGCGATTTTTTTTGGTGCCAGCAGAACAACAGACGAATCCGTTAGAGAATGGGCGGCGCGATTAAGAGGTTTGGCAACTTATTGCGACTTCGGCACCGCTCTCGAGACGAACTTAAGAGATCGTTTCGTCCTCGGTCTGAGTGCAGGTCCAGAACGTGACAAGCTGTTCGAACAAAACCCGTCGACCCTCACGTTGTCGCGGGCAATTGAAATAGCGGAGCAGTCTGCGTGTGCTAAGGAGGCAAGGGCTTTGTTGGGCAGTAGTTCGGAGGCCATTTCTGTCAAAGAGGAAGTAGTGAATGTATCATGCAAAGGTTTGGGTGGAAGCGTTCGAGCAATGGCGGCGGCGCCGGCAGCGGCGCGAGCGGCGCGCGTGCTGGCTCGCGACAGGCGCCCATCGACGTCGAGTTACGATCGTGGCCAACGTGGCGAAGAGTTTCGTTGTTCGGTGTGCGGGTTAAAAAATCACGATAAGGACAAGTGTCGTTACAAAAATTATGAGTGCCAAAAATGTGGAAAAGTAGGACATTTGAAGAAAGTGTGTGATAAAAACAATAAAAACGGACGTGTACGCGTTAATAATATCGGTGGTGATGACAGTGAGGGTAACTCGGTTGGCAGTTGTGACGAATGTAATAATTTCAATATAAGGTATGTAACTGATAAACCATTGAATTTAAAAATAAAGGTGGGTGATGTAACCATAAATATGGAGTTAGATTCAGGGTCGGGTGTTTCAGTTATGTCAAAAAGATTGTACACTGAATGTGTTTGTATAATGGGCATAAAATTTCACCGTTGGGTTATTTCCAAGCTATTGTTGAGTATAGTTCTGTCAAAAAGAATATAAAAATATTTGTAGTCGATTCAAATGGCCCACCCCTGCTTGGTCGTAATTTTATGTCCACCTTCGGTTTGATTTTAACCAATATTTATAAAATAAGTCATGATGATGATGTTAATTCATTACTGGAACAGTATCCGAATTTATGGAAGGACGAACTTGGTTCTTTTAATAAATTTAAAGTTCATTTACAACTCAAAGAAAATTCAGTACCGAAATTTTTTAAGGCCCGACCAATACCATTCGCATTAAAAGAGAAGGTAGAAACAGAACTAAACAGATGGCGAACATTATACGAAAATAGATTTAAAAAATGCGTATAATCAATTCATTCTCTCTGAAGACTCCCAGAAGTTGACAACAATTAACACTCCAAAAGGATTATTTAAATATACCCGCCTTGTGTACGGTCTCGCGAATGCTCCAGCTTTGTTTCAAAAGGCAATGGAAGTACTGCTGTCTAGTATCGAGGGGGTCAGCATATGGTTAGACGATATTTGTTTGACGGCGCCAACGAAAGCGCTTCACTTGACGAGGTTAGCCCAGGTTTTA
The DNA here is from genome assembly GCA_905163415.1 of Noctua fimbriata. NCBI lineage: Eukaryota > Metazoa > Arthropoda > Insecta > Lepidoptera > Noctuidae > Noctua > Noctua fimbriata. Next base: position 513,013 of record CAJHZP010000012.1, read on the forward strand.
AGCAGGTTGAGTGAAGCCGGTTTGCGCCTTGAAAAGGACAAATGCGTTTTTTTTAAGGATAGCGTAACGTACTTAGGTTATGTTATCGATAAGAACGGATTACGTACTAACCGCGATAAAGTTAAAGCAATATTGAAAGGCCCGAAATTAATAGTACAGCGTACCAGGAAAGATGTTGACTATTCTGTATTTTACTAGTAGGTTAGATTTAGATGTTACAACTATGTGTATATCATGCTATGTATTTGTCCAAGGTTTCAAAATTAGCGTGGAGGAATGATATGTATGCACACTCATACGTAGTTATACGGTGTCAATGTGTGAGCGTAACCCCTTCCCAAGTCAGTAATAAACTAGCTATCAAGGACGACGCACGTTTCATTATCTCCCAACTCCTACCCACAACGTAAAAATATATCATCTACGCTTTGTAATGGGCAACTACAGTACTTTCACAAGTTATTATGCCTTGTGATTGGGACTGCGGTTCCATCCTTTTATTATTGACATTCAAAAGTTATTTGGGATACCTATTATTATGATCTCCGTTGACTTTTCCCAACTATGTTGGGTTCGGCTTGCAGTCTAAACGGTCGCAACAGAATACCAGTATTTGATATGAAGCGACTGCCTCCACAACCCATTTACTGGATGGCACTGTACCCCAGAGACTGATTGTCAGAACAGGCTTCCGACTACTCCTATAAATAAACTAAAAACAAAAAAACTAGAAGAAACTAAACAAAACAAAACTAAACTCAAAACTCTCACTAAACACAAAACGAGAGAGAGAAGCTTCGCTTCTAGAAGTTTAGAGAGAGAGAGAGAGAGAGAGAGATAGATAGATAGATAGATAGAGACGAGAGATAGATTCGCACCAAAGTTGACTGCGTCCAGGAGTTAATCACCAACCAAGTTCTACAAGATTCCTGCAGGTTTACCACAGTCACTGTTCACGCGCTTGCGTATATTTTTATTATTATTACAAATTATTACAGTACAGTAGTAGTACTTCTTATTGTCGCTGGACCCGTTGCACAAGCATTATTTATGAAACCGTCGACCGGTCGCTGATGGCGCGCGCAGGCAAGTGTGCGAGCCCCGGGCTCCATGCTGTCCGCGTCGCGCGGCGCGCGCGCCCCGCTGCCAGCTGCTCGGCGCGCTGTCATTGGCTCGCGCAGAGTGGCGTGATGGAGACGCGTGGCCATTGGACCGCGCAGAATGGCGCAAAGTACTGCGCGATGCCCCGCCGCCTGTGTTGCCAGGCGGCCAAGGCGGGAACATCCTCCCAGGCGTTGAAGGATTCAACTTGACGTGTCCCCGAAGAGGGGACACATCGTGCGGACGGCTCGAGTGACCGTCCCTTTGGTGGTGGCGACGTCTGCCACCCGACTGACCCCATCGGGGCCGGGGTGTAGGCGCGTGACGCGCCCCAGGCGCCACTGAAGTGGCGGCAGGTTTGCCTCGCGTAGCAGCACGAGGTCGCCGAGGCAGATGCCTTGCTGCTGTGTCCTCCACTGGGATCGCTGCTGCATTTCGGCCAGGAACTCCTGCCACCTGGACCAGAACTGTTGACGGATTTTTTCAATGAGTTCGTAGCGGTTGGGTCGCAGTACTGTGATGGGTGGCGATGGGACGGCGGTCAATGGCCTGCCCACTAGGAAGTGCCCTGGGGTTAGCGGAGAGGGGTCATTTGGATCTGACGAGAGAGGAGAAAGTGGGCGGGAGTTCAGTATGGCCTCAATCTGCGAAAACAGTGTAGCCAGCTCTTCAAAAGTCAAACAAGCTCCCCAGCTACTCTCTTAAGATGGTATTTAGAGGATTTGATACCGGCCTCCCATATTCCCCCGAAATGAGGCGAATATGCAGGTCCAAACACGAAGCGGATTCCCTCGTTCGCCGAGTAATTGAAGATCGACTCTTTGCTCTTCTGCACCATCCTACCCAGCTCATTGCATGCTCCAATAAAATTTCGACCATTATCACAATAGATAGCATAAGGTTTACCCCTCCTAGCCACAAACCTACGGAGGCATAGAATGAATGCTTCAGAAGTGAGATCGCTGACTACTTCTAGGTGAACCGCCTTACTGGTTAGACACACAAACAAACACAAATAGCTTTTAGTTATGCGGTTCCCTCGGCCCTTAGCCGAGGGAACCGCATAACGGCTTGAAATTCTAAAGGGACCCGCAAAGTCTACCCCACAGGAACTGAAGGCGAAGCTGCCATCAGTTCTTACTGCTGGCAAGTCACCCATGATTGGTTCGAAAGGTTTACCTCGCAGTCGCGTACATACAACACACTGCTTGGCAATGTTGCGTGCTAGGTTCCTCGCTCCTATGGGCCAATATTCTTCACGAATGGCGGCGAGCAGTGCCTGAGGACCAGCATGAAATAACCGTAAGTGTTCATATTTAACTAACAGCTTAGTGAAAGTATGCTTCGAATCTAGGAGAACAGGGTGCTTCTTAGTATAATCAAAGTTAGAATTTCCTAAACGACCTCCCACTCGTAGCACCTGCTCAGAGTCTACAAAGGGATTAAGTGGCAATAATTTCGATTTGTTATGTAATTGATGCCCTTTACTTAACATTTCAATTTCTTCACAGAATGACTCAAATTGACTAAGTTTAATTAGAAGAGTGCATGCCTTTTGCAGCTCTTCAGCTGACAACACCTGACTTACCTTTCCTTGACCCTTACAGTTATTAATAAACCTTAGCATATAGGCAACTGTTCTTTTCAGCCGTGAAAAATAAGAAAACCTACTGAAATCTATAACCTTAGTATCAAAGTTTTCCTTATTATTTACAGCAAATGAGTACGAGGTGAGCAATTTGACTTCGGGTAAGGGTTCCTCCTTTAAAGGAGGTAGCTTAGTGGACCACTCGCAGTCCACTTGTTTTAGAAAGGGGCCCTCACTTTCTTCACACCAAAGAGTTGAACTCTTCAACATGTGTGGGTCTACCCCTCTTGAAGCCATGTCAGCAGGGTTCAAGCTTGTGGAGACATGACACCACTGATTATCAGCCGTTAGCTCCTGAATTTCGTTCACTCTATTGCGCACAAAGGTTTTCAGTGAATTTGGCTGCAGTCTTAGCCATCCTAATACTACCATGGAGTCTGTCCATATTATTTTTTTATTGACTTTACATTTTAAGGACTGACAGACCTTCTGACAAAGTCTAGCTCCGAGGAGCGCTCCACATAGTTCTAGTCTAGGAATGGTCATTGGTTTAATAGGTGCTACCCTGGCCTTTGCACATAACAGGCGTGATGTATACGAATGATTACTACTCTTAGCCCTTAAATAAACACATGCACCATATGCAGCTTGTGAGGCATCTACAAAACAATGCAATTCAGTATATTCTGGCCTTTCACACAACACATTCCTAGGTAGTTGTATATTGTACAAACAAGATAAATTATTATTAAAGTTTAGCCAATCCTTTACTAAATTATTATGTGTGTCAGAATGGCTGGTTGCCTGTGGCTTTGGTCTATGAGAGTTGATTAGAAAATTGCTACATAATTGCTTATATTTGCTACATTTAATAAATAATTGCTACATACTATATACATATATTTAGAATTTTTGTACAGCCATCCTGACGTTTGGTTGGCTGGTCGCCTCCTAGTTTAAAGCCAAGCATGCAGAGTTTCCCGAAATGTATTGCGTCAATAATTGCTACATATTTGCTTCATTTATCTAATTTAGTTGTATCTTCAAACATATGTTAAATAAAGGATGTAGCAATTATTTTAATTATCCCAAGGAAAAGTGCCTGATAAAACAATAAAGGCAAATAGTTGCAGTGTGTCTTCAGTCAACGGTATTGCTACTTTAGGAGGCTATTATTACTACTTTATGTTATGAGTAGGTAAGTGGAAGTGGTGGCAAGTGGAAGCACATTAAAAGGATATCGTAAATAAAAACGTCGGGTCGTTCATAAGATTCATAAGATGTTTAATAGCTTCTTTGTAAGGCGATATTTGGGTCATTAGCCATAATGAAAGTATTTGGTTTCGATGAAAAAGTGAGCTACTCTTATGTTCGTGTTTTATTTGACGTAAGCACCCTGTTGTTGGTAAATGAGTAGGTTCAGGCTCATCGGAATTAACAACTAAATTTGCCATTGAGTTACGATATGAAATAGCGGATACATGTTTAAGTTCTTCAGCTATTTCAGTTCGTTTTACAGGTGATAGTTTTATTTTTTTCATTGGAGGATGAATTAAATTTTCGTCGTAATTTGTTATTATGCATTTGCACTGAGCTATTTTATCCGAAGGCCAGCTAATAATAACTTTCGCATCAGCTTCACATTGTTTACAAGATCCGATGCACGTTATATTGGTGTTCATAGAAATAGAATACTGTTTAAATGTCCAAGTGTGTGCTATTGGATGGACCTCCCAAATTTTTTCACGCAATTGATGGGCCCACTGATGTTTAGGCAAAAGATTTCTCATTCTAAAAACAGACTCAGATCCTTTATTTAATTTTATGCGTTTAGCTATTGGTTGCAGACGCTCCCATTGATACGTATCAATTAAAAAATCATAAATGACTGTTTTTCCAAGCGATTTGTTGTTCACGTCTTTGCATTTTTTTTCTTCTCTTTTATCACATTTATAAAAAGTAATTGGGCTTGGTTCTTCACAGCAAATATTATCATTTGGGCTAAAGAAATAATCAAAATTATTCTTCACCGAAAGGTACAGTGCCTGTTTCGTAATCTTATTGTCTAAGGCAGTACTAATTTCACTAAACAGTGGATCAGTAGATGCTGGTAAATCTGGCTTACTTGAAAAATACTTTTTGTATTGCAAGAAAACCTTTTTTTGCTCTTCGAGTGGCACAACGAACTTTCTTCCCCTCTTCATCGTCACAAACACCAAAACCACAGATTATATAATAGTTACCCAAAACACGAATTAAAAATTGGTTCTATAGGTAGGTACGCACGACGGCCAATCAAGCTACACAAAACCAGTTTATGTATTATGTGTCTGTCATTGTATAGAAAATCTACTTAAAGCGAGGCCAAGTTGTACTGGAAATGTACAGCTTCATGTGCCGCCGTGTGTACTTGTTCCTTATAATAACATAGATCTATTTAAATTGACGAATAAAATTAAATAAGCCTAGACTGTGATTCCAATACGATATCTGCACTAGCAATGACTAAGAATAATTGTTATAATGATAATTATTGGATTATTGAGGGTAGGTACATATTTTTTTTTAACGCAAGAATCGCATTACTTACGCTGTTGCCAGAGCCTAAACGATTAAACCGATTCAACATAACTCTGACACACATACAGTCACACACACACTCAGTATTAGCTGCAACTGACGTTGAGACTCATCTATAACAATCTGCCTGTACATTTTAGCAATATCTCCAGTGAGAACAAACCTATGCTCTCGAAAACGTAATAATATAGATATTAAGTCACTCTGGATGACTGGGCCTACTGCTTGAATATCGTTCAGCGACTTACCCGATGTAGTCTTCGCAGATGCATCAAAAACAACTCTAACCTTAGTGGTCTCACTGTGTTCTCTAATAACACACTGGTGGGGCAAATAGTACCCAAACCGAGGCTGGGCAATTTCAGTTAGATGACCTAACTCTTTATATTCATTAATGAAGTTTGAATAAGCTTCCTTTAATTGAGGATTCTTATTTAACCTAGTTTCTAAATTTAGAAATCTTTTCCTAGCCATAGCATAGGAATCTCCTAGAGCGCTCTTAGGTGCTTCCTTTAGAGGCATTAACACTGAAAATCTACCAGTAGCTAGGCGTTTAGTATTTTCAACAAAGTTCTGTTCACAAAAATTTTCATCGGGTGAACGAGAAAATTGTTCAGAATAACCTTCTTCAATTTCCCAAAACCTTTTTAGGCAATCATGCAATTCTTGACTAAAGTTACAAGTTACCTTAAGGGATTTCAGACTACCTTGCCCTGTAGGGCCAGACACTAACCAACCTAGCTTGGTGTCTTGTAAGGCAGGTTTATTTTTTCCTAAACATATGTGATTTGAATTCACAAAAGACCAATATACGTCAGCACCCAATAAGATGTCTATCTGAGACGGTTTAAAAAAAGTGGGATCAGCTAGCCTCACTTCCTTGGGTATACTGAGTTGCTGAACGTTGACCTGCATGTTAGGCAACGTACCTATAATATTTGGTACAACAAGACATTCAATTGGAAGGCAGAAATTGCTTACACGTGACTTAATCTTAAACTTTACCCTTTCGGAAATATTGGAGATCGAATTATTTATTCCAGAAACATAAGTTGGACGTGATGTGTCACTAATTAAATCAAGTTTTTGTTTCATCACACTCGATACGAATGACATTGGACTGCCGGTGTTTAACAATGCTCTTGCCTGATATATTTCACCAGTTTGCTTATTAACTACATCTATTAGAGCTGTGCCTAACAGCACTTGACCTGCCGCTGCAGCGGAGAGTGACACCGGTAAGTTAGAGGGCTCCGGAGAGTCTGATATAGTAGTAGTGACCTTTTGTAACAGCTAGTCGCCAGCTGTACAGCCGTAGCCCAGGAAGCTCCAATCTACTCACCTCATCGTCAAGAATGTACGACTAACGCCATCTACCGGCATTGAACGCAACTAGTATAACAGCAGCCATTAAGATCTACTGATGCAATCTACTTAACAGATTTAATAGCGCCATCTATCAATATGTAAAGACACTAATAATGTGGTAGTCATTTTAAATATTAATAACTTGTCCTTTTCTCTGAGTATTCATTTATTAACTTGCAAATATTACTGTAAATCATATTCAATTGTAGAAGTTACTTTATAAAACCTATAGCTTATATTCTTATGATTATTGTAATGAGTATTTCAATTTAAGTAAGTGTTACGAATATTTCACAATAATAAAAAGGGCATGTTAGTTTGACTTCCTGTTGGCGGCGGTACTTTTTTGGCTAGCGCGAGTCATGTGAGCAGAGATTCTTTTTGTATTGACGGCTTCATATTTTTTTGGTGTAAATACAAATTGTAATATAGTGTGTGCATCTCATTTCCACTTCGGAACACCCATTACACTTTGGCTCATACTTATGTATTAATGAATTATGTTTTTTCTTGCAGACACGACACATAGGCCTTATTTTACACTGGAATGAATTGTGACCGCTCTTGAGGCAATTTTTACATAATTTTAGCCTTCTTATTTCAGATAGTCTATCCTCAATGTTTCCTCCATATTTTTGAATTTGGAACACTCATGTAACGGATGGGTATCACTACATACATGGCACTTTGTAGTTGCACCTGGTTCACTAGAACCGACTAATGCCTTATTAGTTTTAGGCTCCTTATGGTTACTGAACCTTCGGTCACCTTTATCAGTGTTAACCATGTTTGCAAAATGCATTGTTTCTAATATGTCTGCCCGGGGCTGGCTTGTATTTATGCTTTTGCGGTTGCACAACGACATGCTTTGCTTTCGCTTTGCTTGGTAGTATAGATGCAGGTCTACCTTACTGCTTCCCTCAGAAGTGGAAAGGTGGCGAGGTCTTGTGGGTGAGCGCTACAGTCGTGTAGATCCTCAAGGCAAGTCTGGTTGGTTTACCTTCACGTGGTTGCCGCCCTGTTATTGGTCTAATTCCTTATGAAATAGACGCAACAGAAACCACCAGGCGCTTTTTCAACCTAACCACGACCCTCTGTGATCGAGTGGTTGTGGGCTCGGTCGTCACTAAACCCAGCTGGCGACGAGTAGGTAATCTGGTCACCTGCGCTAGGACCTGCGCAGTCGAGCGCCGTAAGCGGGGATGAAGGAGTCCTGGGGGGTTGAGCCGAGCGGCGCTGGTGGTAATGCGTCCGTAAGGCAACACGCCCTCTTTGGTCTGGATTTCAAGCGAAACGGTGGCCCCACCCAATAGCCAGGGGTGGGGAAATGGCCATTGTGTCCCGTTAGAGGGCCACGGCGAGGGACGGGAGGTCCGCGGAGGGCGTCCTTGGACGGCCGATGCGGTGGTGAAGGTCATGCTGACGGTGTAAGTGAGGGTTGATCAGTTCAGAAGGGACGGGCGCTAAGTCCCCTATGCCAACCCGATCAAGCACCTGATGTCGCACTGTAAGCCAGCCTCACGCCCCTATATCTCGAAGGTAGTCCTAACGGTCGAGCTAGTTTGTAGCAAGACGTTCCCAGGTGAGGGCTCCATGGAGGGTGGGAAGCCGGAGAGACGAAATCTTACACCATTCTAAACATGGACAAATCAAGCCCATTAGATTCCACACACACACACACACACGAACACCTAACACGCACACAACAACCACACAAACACATACACCCCCCACACACACACACACACACCCCACACAAACTCACAGACACATACACACCGGAGTGGAGGCGAAAGCCAGGGAAACTCCCAAGGGGGGTGCTTGCAGCACCTCTCTAGCCCCCGGACTCTCTGCCGCCAAGGAAGCGAGTTCCAGTGTGGGTACCGGTCTGGCAGTGGCGAGAACCGCTGGCAAGACCAAAACCAAGTCCAGTAACAAACGAAGGACACTGGCGCTGCTCGGGACCAGCACCACTCCTTCCTCTCTTTCAGGCGCAGAGCCCCCCACGACGGGTCACTCCGAAGTCCGGGCTCCCCTGATAGATCCTCCTCCGCCTATCGTCGCACAAGCCGCTCCCCCCCAGCTGGCCGTCACTGGTCAACCGGTGGAGACACGCACCACAGGTAACGCGTTCGCGCTCACCTGGCAGGTGCAGAGGAGCAGGCACATACGCAGGAAGGAGGATCATGCTCGGGCAACAAGCCAAGCTGCTCCGGCCTCTTCAGCTCCGAAGACGAGGAGGAAGAACAGGCCGTCCAAAAAGCAGCGGCTTCAGACACAGTGGAAGCGTAAGTCTCCACTTATCAAGCAGGCTAATGCCGAGGGTCAGGCAATACCGACCAGCGGTAATATTAACTTCTCCGCAGGTATGCGGTCGCAGGCAGAGGCCGGCTGACCAGCTGACCAGGGCCAGGCCAACCAGCAGCCAGCGACGCAAAGGGACGAGCCTCCAATACAACACAGCGTCCTGTTCGGAAGGATCAGGCCGCGGCCAAGCGGGCTCTCAACGAGACCTCATCACCTCGAGGAGAGCGGAAGCGGCCGTGTCCTGATAAATCCAAACAGGACACCAACCGAAGCTACGCCCAAGCTGCCAGCTCCGACCTCGACGTCGCAATCACCTGCGGACGTACGGGGTTAATCAGCAGGGAGGCGTCGACACAGGTTCTCGCGGCAATCCAGCGAAGGATACTCGTCGAGTCCTTTTCACCCACACAAGGCACACCTGCACCGACCTTCAGAGCGAAGCCGGTGTTCAGCGGCGGGGCCCTCAAACTGTGGTGCGGCAGCGACCACACCTTGTCGTGGCTGGGGACTCTGGTCTCCGAGCTGACTCCAACCATCGGCACATCGCTGGTGATCAGGAGGCAGACGGAGATCCAGCGTCGGATAAGGTGTGGGATACTCATCCACGACGAACAGGGGATCTTCACAGAGCCGTCCCACATTGGGAGTGCTCTGTGCTACCAGAACCCATGGTTAGACGTCAGGAGTTGGGTATTGCTGGGTGCCAACAAGCAGGCCGACGCTTGGTTTGTGGTGGTCGGGGTCCCTGAGGACCAAATTCCGGCCCTGATGAAAGCCGGTCGCCGTCTCTCATTTGGTGTAGGGACGGTGTACTTAAAGTTCCAGGGCCAGAATGGCAGATTTGCCGACGTCCCTCAGGGATATCCGGCCGCGGTAACCAGCGCCGTCACACAGGAGGAGGAGGCAACTCCCCCCTCAACAAACGCTGCGGCGGCACCCGCGGTTGAGCCTGCAGCAGCAGCGCCGGCCGCTCCTGCCATCGCCAGCGTGGACGCCGACCCCTCGGGTGGGGAGCTTGACGACAGTATCCTGTCCTCGGCTTCTGACCTTGAGGGGGTCGGTTTCGACGCGGGCGACCTATTAGCCGGGCTGCGGCTTGAAGGTGACGAGGAAGGAACGTCCAACGATGGCGTCCCCTTCGTCAACCTGTAAAGTCCTGCAGGCCAACCTCCACCACAGCCAAACCGCGACGGCTCAGCTGCGGAAGTGGCTGGAGGTTCAACATACGGCCATTGCCCTGATCCAAGAGCCGTGGATTAGGGGTGGCCGAATACAAGGTCTCTCCAATCTTGGAGGTAAGTTACTAGTTAGTACAGATCACGACAAGCCAAGATCGTGCATTTACACCACACATAACATAAAAACACAGCCACTAACAGATTTCTGTTGCAGGGATATCTCTGCAGCTAGGCTGCTGATCCAGCGTGGGGACACAGAAGCAACTGTGGTCTTCGTCTCCGCTTACATGCCCGAGGCGGAGGAACCGCCCCCGAACGACCTCGCCCGCCTCGTGACTTACTGCGAGAGCACAGGGCTAGAGGTAGTCATAGGCGCCGACGCAAATGCTCATCATCCTCTGTGGGGCATGGACACGCAAAACGCAAGGGGTAAGGCTCTTGTAGATTACTTATTTACAACTAACTTAACCCTACTAAATACAGGTTCCGAACCAACCTTCATAAACAGACGAAGCCAAACAATCATCGACCTCACCCTGGCAACGGAGAGCGCAGCGTCCATCATCACCGGCTGGCAGGTCTCTAAGGAGGCCTCCTGCTCGGACCACAGATGGATCCGCTTCGACATACAGGTTTGTGCGATTCCAACACTGCCACGGCGCAACCCGCGTAACACCGACCGTGGTGCCTATACACGCAACCTCGAAACCAAACTTGCGCTAACAAACTATCGGATGACCTACGAGGACACGACGCAGATCGACGAGCGTGAAGTCATCTCACAAAATCAATGCTAGACAGCTACCATTCATCCTGCCCCGAATCCACTCCGCCCACAACACCAGGGAAGCAACCATGGTGGGGAGCGGATCTGGAACGCAAGCGCGGGAAGGTAAGGGCAGCACTAAACAGAGCCATGAACACCTGTGCTGACAAGGATTGGGACGCATATTATGCGGCCAAATCCAGCTACAAAAAATGCATCAGATTCAGGAGTTCAACCGGATGGCGAAAATACTGTGGCAACATTGAATCCTGCCAACAAGCAAACAGGGTAAGGAAAATACTGGCACAGCAGAGCCCGTCTGGGCCCGCAGTTCTCCGGAAACCCGACAACACACTTACCACCTCACCAGAAGAGGCGATGCGCGTCCTTATAGAAACTCACTTCCCAGGCTGAGCGTTCGCACAGAATATCGACTGGATAGAGGTAACTCAAACACCTTCGGAAAACGACTGGCGCTACGCACACAAAGTGATAACACTGGAGAAACTCCAGTGGGCGATCAGATGCTTCCATCCCTTCAAGGCAGCCGGTCCGGACGGAGTCTTTCCCGCCTTATTGCAGTGGGGAGGGGCCTCTGTCGCCAGTAGACTGGTTCCCATTATGAGAGCGTGCCTGGCCTTTAGATACGTTCCAAAGGGATGGAGGGAAGTGAAAGTTATATTCATTCCCAAACCAGGTAAGAGTGACTATACAAATGCCAAATCCCACCGACCAATCAGCCTAACCTCCTTCCTCCTCAAAACCATGGAGAGAATCTGCGAGAGAGAGCTGAGGGATGGCGTTTTAAAAATGATCCCACTCCATGCGAACCAGCATGCATACAGCTCGGGTAAGTCCACTGAATCCGCTCTCCATCTAGTGGTCGGCCGGATAGAGGAAGCGATACATCAGAAGGGAATCTGCCTGGGCACATTCATAGACATTGAAGGAGCCTTCGATAAAACAAACTTCTCCAGCATTAGCACCGCCCTCTCTCGACACGGAGTAGAGCAGGTGCTGTCTGACTGGATCACTAATATGCTAAGTAAACGAGTGGTTCGCCTTGCAGAGGAACAGCAGATAGCCTTGATAGCCAGAGGCTGCCCCCAAGGAGGTGTACTATCCCCCCTCCTCTGGAACCTGGTGATCAACGATCTTATCACTAAACTCAACACAAACCACTTCTATACAATAGGGTACGCCGACGACCTCGTCATCCTCATTTCGGGGAAAGTGACGGGGACAATCTGCAATCTCACTCAACAGGCGCTACGCATCGTTGAACGGTGGTGCAGAGAATTCGACCTCTCAGTGAACCCCACGAAAACTGAACTTGTCATGTTTACCCTAAAACGAACACTAGGCCCCTATCGCCTACCAAAACTTCTCGATACAGAACTCCAGTTAGCCGACGAGGTCAAATACCTGGGAGTCATCCTGGACAGTAAGTTAAACTGGAGTAGCCACCTAGACAACAAAATAAACAGGGCCTGCATCACCTTTTGGCAATGCAGAAGGATGATAGGTAAGAAGTGGGGCCTATCCCCTAAAATTATACTTTGGTTATACTGCGCGGTGATCCGACCCATGATTACCTACGGGGCAGTGGTCTGGTGGCCCCGCACCAGACTAGCCACAGCCTCCATCAAACTGCAACGCATGCAAAGGCTTGCCTGCATGGCGACCACGGGTTGCATGAGGACTACTCCGACCGCAGCCCTCGAAGCCATGTTAGGACTCCCACCGCTCCATCTGTTCATACAGCAGGAAGCGACGATGACGGCAGTACGCCTTAAGACACTTCAACTCTGGGGTAAGAAGGTAACACAGCACACCGCGGTACTGGAGGAATTCTACAATGAGTTCCCCCTGGCAAAAGCAATAAACGACCGGATACCCAAACAGTTTGTATTCGATAAAAAATACAAAATCCAACTCCATGAAGACCACCGCTGCGAGGGATTAAGCCCGGCAGAACTTCGGATCTTCACGGATGGATCTAAAACAGGTACTGGCACTGGTGCTGGAGTATTCTCGGAGGATCTCAACATCCATATAGCCGTACCACTGGGGGCCCACAACACAGTATTTCAGGCAGAATGCATGGGCATTTCCCTGGCGGCTTCAGCCATCTCAGCCAGGGGGGTTGTGGACCACTCTATTCGCATACTCTCGGACAGCATGGCTGTACTGTTAGCACTAAACAACCATATAGTCAATTCTGGGTTAATACACGAGTGTCACCAACGCCTGAACCAGGTTGGTAATCTCAATAATATAACCATACAATGGATCAAAGGACACAGCGAGTCCCGAGGCAATGATGCAGCGGACGAACTCGCTAGAAGGGGATCGAGCATGGCAGCTGTGGGACCTGTACCCATCGTGCCACTCCCTTTCGGATATCTACGCACACTGGTAAGGAAACGAACCAGCGAACAACACCACAAGCTATGGCTGGACCATGGCGAGTGCAGGCAGGCGAAGGAAGCACTTCCCACTATCGATGGCCGCCTGACCAAACGGGCGCTTCGGCTGACCAAATTACAGTTACGCACACTAACAGCCGCCATCACTGGTCACGGCTCTTTTAATAAACACCTCTTTGTCATAGGAGTCACAGACAGCCCCCTATGCCGAGCCTGCATGGAGGAAGACGAAACAGCAGCCCACGTGCTTCTTCATTGCCCAGTGGTTGCAACATACAGGGCAAAGTACTTCGGTAACCCAGGTACTCTCCGCGAGATTATCAGCAACATCAAGGCACTGCTGGCTTTTCTCGGGGAGTTGGGGTGGATCGAATAAATTTCCCACCCGCACGCAAAATACGCGCCTCGACGTGGAGTTGCGGACACCAGCCCGTTATACAATACAATACAATATGTCTGCCCGATTTCTTAAAAACATTATTAAGTTTTCTAATTTATGATAATCGGGTAACATTGACCTATATTCTTCCCACTTGGTATAAGTGACAGAGTCTAACTTGGAAGCTATAATGAAGAGAACTAGTGCATCCCATTGGTCAGTTGGCTGACCTAGATTATTCAGTGCTCTCAAATTTTTCAAAATATGGTCTACTAAGTACCTTAATGCTTTGTAGGATTCCTTACTACATTTTTCAACAGTCACTAAAGCCTTAAGATGATTGTTTATAAGTATATTCTTATTATCATACCGTTCACACAGTAATTCCCATGCTAATTTGTAGTTATTCGAGGTAAACTCTATGGATTTAATTACCCCTTTAGAACTCCCTTCCAAAGCTGATCTTAAATAATGGGATTTATTGATCTCTTGAATTGAATTGTTACGGCTAATCATGGAATCGAAAGTATCCTTGAATTCCAACCATGTTAAAAGGTTTCCATCAAACTTTGGAAGGTGTATGATAGGCAATTTCACCCCGTTAAATGCATGAGAACAATTACTTTGCTGGTGAGACCAATTACTTTGTTCTTCGACACTATTGGCCCTATTTCTTCGTGACGGAGTGGCCTCAATCAATTCTTGAGCTACAGAGAGAGCAGAGTAAAATTGACGCTCTGTGGCCTCTCTTTCGTCTAATTGTTCATCTACATCGGAACACAATGATTCAATTTCAGACTAACTCATCAAAGGCCTTGAATAAGTCTTGAAACGTAGCTAATCTCAATGAAAGCTCTTTGGCTTGTACACTTGTAATATCACTAGACTTCAAGGTTTGAATAGTACTTAAATAGTCTATGAACTTAGTTAATCTACCTTTAATAGTACTACGTCTTTTAATCAACTCTTTAAATTTTACCTTCAGGTCCGGCATCTGCATTGGCCATTGTGCTATAGTTTGACTATCTAAACACTGTAAGCCCTACCTAATGCAATGCAATGAGCTGAATTAATAAATGTGCAGTGAACCTGACAATCTTAAGCGCCGCTCCAGCACGTGGTCACAGGCACGATTACCCGCGTCGCGTCGGCCGCAGATGCGATGTAACAGGCGCGTCGAGGGAATCCGCTGAGCGTTGAGGCTGGACCGGAACAGTTGCCGTGTGGCCGGAACTCTGAAATAGTCAGCCGGATTGCTGATTCACCTAGCAAAGATGTGTGTGCAGCTAGTTCACACTCATGCGTGAATAGATTTAAGGTTAGATTAAATGTTAGGCAGTAAAGCCTAGAAAAATAAAAAAACGTGCAACTCGAATGCCAACTTGCGTCAAACATAGGAAAATTATCAAATGAGGTTATGCGTAGCGTGGGTGCCGCTTATTATAAATGCAATCTTACAAGGGTATGTGCACCGAACACGCTATGGGAAGGAACCTGCCCCGAGTCTAAGCTAGCCTCACCCGGCTCACAACCACGTGCAATTTAACCTGGCAATTTAGCAAATTATAGCCTCCTGACAATTGACTAGCAAGCCGCCCACCATTTACACAGCACGAGGACACACAGGAATCGAGATTAAGCAAGGAATAAAGAAAGGATCAGGGCTTACTCTCCTGGGCTAGACCTTCGGTTGACGTGAACTCGCCGTCTTCACCGGGCTCCCTAAGCGGCTCGTCCGTGTCCTTCTTCCGATCGCTCGACCCAGTTACGCAGCCCGTCTGGATGGATGGCGGGCTGCGGCACTCGTCCACGTGGCGTTGCAAAATTTGGCGACGTCCTCGGCGAATTTTGGTTACGATGCAGCGGGTCCTGTCACGGTCGCCACTTGTTCACGCGCTTGCGTATATTTTTATTATTATTACAAATTATTACAGTACAGTAGTAGTAGTTCTTCTTATTGTCGCTGGACCCGTTGCACAAGCATTATTTATGAAACCGACCGGTCGCTGATGGCGCGCGCAGGCAAGTGTGCGAGCCCCGGGCTCCATGCTGTCCGCGTCGCGCGGCGCGCGCGCCTCGCTGCTAGCTGCTCGGCGCGCTGTCATTGGCTCGCGCAGAGTGGCGTGATGGAGACGCGTGGCCATTGGACCGCGCAGAATGGCGCAAAGTACTGCGCGATGCCCCGCCGCCTGTGTTGCCAGGCGGCCAAGGCGGGAACAGTAACCTTGATGAGAGAAGCCATGGAGAAGCTCGACGACCAACATTACGTCCTATCCTTTCCTCAAGAAACGAAGATACAACTAACTTGTAACCGGAAGGACTACACATCGCTCCAGGGTAGTTACCTTGCAACGATTCCTACTGGATGTTATTTGAAATCTGAAGAGTTCACCATTGCGAACGTTTACGACGAAATTAACGGCCAACCCTTGAAATTAATGAAGATACCCTATGATGCTGAGAAGCAGGCCACCACAGCTACCCACGTCAATCTGAACTCTATTGACCTCCAAGGACTACACAGCATCCAGGACCAACTCATGATCCAGAAACCTGTTCAACTCGAAAACGCTCACACTACGATCCCATTCTATGGAGTACTATCTATAGCAAGCATACTCGTTATCATCGTAATGACCCAGGCGGCGCTACCTACGCAGACGTACGAACACTATGGAAAAGAAACAGCAACCACCAGCCGCAACCCTGGAAGAGAATGAAAGTCCTGGCGGACTTCCGGCAACATTTTCACTCAACGTGCTAAAATAGTCGCCGTTCTAAGGGGGGAGGAATTACATAGCGCTACTATATGAAGATCGCTGATATTGCATCCGCACTGACACACTGACACATATTATTGCCAATGCACCTATGACGTCAATCGATTTCGCAAACTGATGTTTGTTCAATAAATTGTAAGAATGATCATTCTTTTGTCCTACTTCGACTTGGAATCGTCATTCATAGGATTAATTTTGTAACTTTAAATCAGTAATTAAATTAATTTAAAATAATTTCGGTTTTTTTTCGATCCTCCGATCGCAGCAAACGTAATTGGCAAAAAACGTAAAACGTACGTACGTTCAAATTCAAAATATTTTATTGTGGATCATAGGTATGTACAGTTCTTAAACAGTTGAAAATTTTGATCAGCTATGTCCCGCCCGTAGGGCATACAATAATCACACAGAAATTGACTGTTCGATAAAATTAACATTATTACTAATTATTATTATTTTCCCTCTAGCACAATAAATAAAAAATAAAAAAAAACCAAAAGGGCACAAATTAAGAGAAATGTCAAATTCAAATTATATAGAAAATAAAATTACATTAAACACTCAAAAGATAAAAAGATAAAGTCAAACATAACAAATTAAGATAGGAACATGTCAAATTATACAAGTAAAATTCAAAAAAATAGATTATACTGAAGAGAACAAAATTAATTAAAGTCTGTAGGTCATCGAACACATCATGACTGGGTGGGACTATATTTAAGCAAAGACTTGTCGGACAGAAATTCTTTTACAGAGTAGTAACTTTTGTCTACTAACAGATCATGGAGAGTCCTTTTAAAATTTTCCTTTTTCATAATTGTTCTAATAGGCCCCGGTATATTATTAAAGATGCGAGAAGCTGAACAAAAGATGCTCTCATGCATTAGATGAGTTTTACTGGCTACTGTACGTAATTTGTCCTTACGCCGTATACGCGTGTAATAGCTAAACATGTGGATATTGTTTTTAACAAATACTGCAGCCTCCAGTATATAGATACATGACAGTGGTAATAAATTATTGTTTTTAAAAAATGGCTTACAGGAGTCAGTTCCGCATAAACTAAATATAGCCCTGATGCAGCGTTTTTGAGCAATGAAAGCGCGCTCTTTTTCCGTACTGTTGCCCCAAAATATTACACCGTATCTGAGAATAGAGCCAACGTAACCATGGTAAGCTGTTAGCAAAGTACTCTGATTCGCTATTTTCCTTAATCTATATAGTGCATATGAAAATTGTCCCAGCTTTTTGCAAACATGCTCAATATGAAATTTCCAATTAAGTTTGTGGTCAATATGTAGCCCTAGAAATTTCGTTACTTCCGTTTCCTCAATGTCACTATCTAGGTAATGAATTTTTAAAGCACCTGTACGTCGAGTTCTTATTTTAAAATTCATTATTTTAGTTTTATCAATATTAATCATTAAATTATTCATTTTAAGCCAATCTATAATCAATAGTATTGTTTGGTTAATGTCAGATTCTAAATTAATTGAATTATCATTAGCAAATAAAACGGTGCTATCATCAGCAAACAGTGTAAACGTCATGAATAGTTACCGAAGGCATGTCATTTATATAGATCAGAAAGAATAGAGGGCCGATAATACTCCCTTGAGGAACGCCGAATCTGACTATTCTATATTCAGATACATATAGTTCTTCTGTTTTAGTACTAAAATTTATCCTCCTTACTTCTGTGAATTGTTGCCTGTTGTTAAGGTACGATTCTATGAGTTTGTACACATTTCCTCTTACACCATATGCATACAACTTTCTTAAGAGGATTTTGTGATCGACACGATCGAAAGCTTTCGACATGTCCATGTATAATGCGACAGCTGACCACCCTTTATCCAAGTTAATCATTACCTTATGTAAGAAGTTATAAACTGCTACGTTTATGGATTTGTTTTTTCTGAAACCATATTGATTGGGCGTTAGGATGTTTTTTGCCTCAAAGTAATTATAAAGACAGTTAAAGATCACCTTTTCAAAGATTTTCCCAAAAATAGGTATTAATGCAATGGGCCTGTAATTACTCATGTTGGTTTTGTCTCCTTTTTTAAACACTGGCTTTATAACCGATATTTTTAGTTTTTCTGGGAAAGTGCCTTCTTCTATAGATAAATTGACAATGAAGCTAAGTGGTTTTGATATAATATGGGCTACATCTTTAACAATATTTGTCATAATGTTATCATAACCGGCACTGTTTTTATTTTTTAGAGCAATTATTTTATTAATGTCATCAGGGATCGTCGGTGTCATAAAGATTGAATTAGAATTATATGTCAATTTATTGAATGATTCCTGGGGTACACTAGTATTGTTATTGCTGATGTCAAGAAAAAAGTCATTAAACGAATTAGCAATGTCTTGAGGATTATTTATGGTTACGCCATTTGTAATTAATTGAGCCACACCTTCATTTGGAAACTTACATTTGATGTCATTTATTACTTTCCAAGTAGCTTTGTTCTTATTTATTGCAGATTTAATAAAGTAATCGTTTTGAGATTTTTTAGTCAGTCTAATTATAGTTTTATACCTCTTTGCATATGCTTTAAAAGCAGTTTTAGTGGTTTGATTTGGATTAATCCTATATTGCCACAATAGTTGACATTTACGTTTGCTACATATTTTTAATCCACGTGAAATCCATTTCGGTCTAGATCTGTTATGTATCTTGACTTTTTTAATAGGAAAACAGAGATTGTATAGCATAACGAAATTATCATGAAATATGTTGTAGGCAGTATTCGCATCCGAGCAACTATAGACGTCACTATTGGTTAGCTGATTTAAATATTTTATAAATATTGCTCTGTTGCCTTGAGAGTAATCCCGTTTTAATATATACCAGTATTTTATGTTGCAGGTCTTTTTAACTGGAACCTTTAGTATTTGCGCATTATGGTCTGATAGCGCTAATTCCTTCATAGTGCCTTTACAAGCTCTTATGTTATGGGCTATGTTGTCTATGCACGTTTTACTAGCAAATCGCGTTATTTGATTGAATTTTAGTTTTAGATTATATCTGGTTAAGATTTCTGTAAATTCGATGGACAGTTTTGTATGCTTCAAAGTATCTATGTTGAAATCTCCGGACATAACGATCTTTCTACCGTGTGAGCAAACGTTATTTAATATTTTATTTAGAGTGGTGAAAAAGCTGTCTATAGTGCCTGCGGAGTTATTAGGTGGCCTGTAAATGCATAGAACAACTATTTGATGTTCCATCAGCTCAATTGCAGAACATTCTATCGTATTACATATGGTAAGTTTAGTGATGTCATTAAGAATTCTGTATTTCAAGTTGTTTTTAATTAATATACAGGAGCCTCCGTGCCTGCTATCTCTCATATAATAGGACGCAAGTTTATAATTTGGTATTGTTAGATACACTTCGTCACCGTCCGTCATGTTGTGTTCAGTGATACAAAGTATGTCAACAGGATTGTTCTGGGCAGCCAAATCGTTAATACAAACAGAAAGCATATCAGATTTATTGAGCAATCCGTTAATGTTTTGATGAAGGATAGTTACAAATTTATGAACGAAATAAATCATTAGAGTTAGGATTTTCAATTTTGCTACATTCCGATTCACCGTGCTCGTTGATTGTTTCATTTATACAGTCTGTATTGATTCTATTTATTGCACTTTGGTTCAGATTTAAATTAACTTGCACGTATTTATTTTCAAAACACTTTTTATTTTTAATTTGACACATCTGTTCGTACTGCGATGCTTTGAAATGGTAATGAATGCACAATATTTCTTTTAATAAAGACCTTGCAAGATTTAGTGCATAATTGCGTCTACTCGGTGAGAACCTAGCGTAATTCATGTCCATGAACAATACATTTTTATATTTCTTACAGATAAATCGTAGTAAATAGTTAATTTTTGATTCCTTAAGAAATCTGTTACTGGGTACTTCACTTATAATGACATTTGTATTTGAAGTTGACGATAACCAACGATGTAAATTTATATCCATATCAAGAGGGTTTTTATCGCAGCATCCGCCCAAGGATTCGTAATTGGTTTAAATAAACCTAGATCGGGCAGGTCGCTGACATCTGAATTGGACTATTATAACTTGCAACTGTTAAATATATTTTAGTTTTAGTTTACTTATAAGTACTAATTGTTATTGTATGAGAAATAATACTACTGCGCCTAAATGTACACTTTTTGTAATACTTTTAAATAAATTATTCTTATTCTTCTAATAAATTAACCGACGGTAATCAAATAAATTAACAACGCAATATTTACCCCATTACATTCGAACACAGCCAGAGCTTTGAACGAATCCAATATCAACTCACAATAAAATATAGAGCGGAGAAACGTGTCGATCGTGAAGTATACAATCTGAAAAAAAAAAAATACACTATTGAGTCGAATGCTCAAACTGCGTCAAAAAAGCTGGGTATCCTAAATAAGGCTAAGCGTTACTTCAAGCCTGGTCAGTTTGTCTTATATAAAGCTCAAGTTTGGTCCGGCATGGAGTATTGCTCTCACCTTTGTGATGGCTCAGCCAAATACCAATTAGCCACTCGACTCTGTTGGGCACAGAGCCAGGAGGCTCATTGATGACGATAAGCTGGTGGTTACCCCACTGGCGCAAAATTGCATATCTGTCGGTCTTTTACAGACTGTACTTCGGTGAGTGTGCCCAAGAGCTCCACAAGCTCATTCCACCATCTCCCTTCTTCCATCGGGAGTTCAGACGTACTGCAGGTTATAACCCATACCTTTGGTTTGCTTTTGGTTTTAAAAAATCCGGAATTTTATTTAAAATATAATTAATATAATTAATTGAAAAACTTATTAAGTTTACGTCACAAATTAGTCTACAACAGTTATATAGAAAGTACTCTCGTCTGTGGCACATTTATGTGACATAGAGAAGTAATAATACACCACCTGCCAGCTGTTTAACTACACCACAATATCAGTTTAAGAAGCACTTCACAACACAAAATGTCACAATTTGCCGAAGTCCTGGCTGCGCAGAAAACACTGGAGGAAAACTTCTTGAAGAAGATGGGTGGGCTTGAGGCACAGATACAGTGCGCCGGTCCTGCCAAGGACACAGTGGCATAAATAGCTGAGGAGTTTCGTGGCTTTCGGGAGCTTGTGTTCTCCATGCTTGGTCTGCTGCGGAGCCAAATTAATGAGTGTGCCAAGCAAATTGATGGCTTGGAGACCAGGCACCGACGGAAAGCATTGGTTATCCAAGGGCTCGCTGAAGCAGACAACGAAGACTGCACAGCGGTTATCTTGGATGTTTTACATACCAAGCTGGCAATCAGTAACATCTCGGCATCTTCACTTAAAGCCTGTCACAGATTGGGGGCCCTCAGCAAGGATCATCACAGGCCTATCCTTGTTAGGTTTGCCAGTGTAGATTTGAAGACATTGGTTTGGAAGGCAAAGAAAGGCTTGAAAGGCTCCAAAATGTCTATGAAGGAGTTCTTGACAAGGACCAGGCAATCTGTCTTCAGTAAAGCACGGGAACACTTCGGCATGCGGTCGTGTTGGACTCAAGAAGGGGTTATCTACATAAAGGCTCCTGACGGAAAGCGGCACAAGATAATTTCTATTGATGAGCTGAAGCCCTTGGTAGCCCAGTATCCCAATGCCCCGGACGCGGCTCCTTCTACGACTGGACGAGATGGTGCTGCCGGGAATCTGAAAAACACAACACGAAAATAATTATAGGTCAGAGTGTTTGATGTTTTATTGTTGTTTCTTGATTAGTAGTTATAGATTCCAAAATTTTTACTTACCAGTTTGTAGTTGTCCTGTCTTATAGTTGTCCTTCTTATGTTCCGTACCTCAACTGTTTATTTCTGTTTCTTTATTATTAATAGGTGTACTGGTAGTTAGATACCTTCAACTGTGTTTATTTTTCTTGTATTTGAGTGATCATTGTTCTGTAGATTATTAGTGAATGTCAACTTCAGCCTGTCAAATTGACGTTTAGAATTAATTAAGTGACAGTGACGTTCCAAGCTTACGTTTTGAAATGATGAGTCTGGTAAATGTTTCACACACAGATTTTATTATCAGTAACGTTTCGTTCCATGTGCAACTTTTACATAATTTTCAGTTGCGTGTTGTCTCCTTCTTTTTCATTAGTTAACTTTTATTCTATTTTTGTCTTTGGGTCTGGGAACTACAGCTTTCACTTTTGTGTTTTGCTGTGTATATGTGCTATGTTCTACGCTTATTTTATTGTTTCTAGTGTTGGTGTTAGCTGGCGGGTGGTGCAGAGTTGCGCACCTTTTAGTCATTGTTTTGTTTTTAGTAACAGCTTAATTGTAATTTTCCATATATATTATATATTCATTGATATTTATTACGTATATATTTTATGTCAGACAATGATACTTTTTTATCCGCGGATGAATCTGCTCCTGATTCTAGCGATGGAAGCTTTTGTTCTTTCAATGATACTCTTGGTGATTTTTTGCAACAAAAATTTAATGATACGTCTAATAGGTTGGTGAATGTGTGTCATATTAATGCTCAAAGCGTCCCGAGCCACTATGGTGAGCTGTACGACGCCTTTAACAACAGCAACGTTCACGCCATCCTGATTTCCGAAACTTGGCTCAAACCACATCTCCTGTCCACTACCTACCCTCTTACTGGTTTCATTCTTATACGGAATGACAGGATTGGTAAGGGAGGGGGTGGTGTGGCGATATACCTCCGTAGTGACTTTCCATATAAATTACTTGCTTCTTCCTCATCACACTATTCTGCTTCTGCCAAGTTTATTTTCCTTGAAGTCAGTGTCAAAGGCGCCAAGACTGTTATTGGTGTCGTTTACTGTCCTCCCACTATTGATTACTTCACTGAATTCGAATCAGTACTTGAATCTCTGGGTTCAGAGTATGCACACCATATCATCATGCGTGACTTCAACACTAATCTACTTGCCCGAAACGCCCCTCGATCCCGTAAACTCCTCCATCTTATCGAGTCGGTTAGTCTGCACGTGTTGCCGCTCCAACCTACCCACCATAACACTGCTGGTGATGACACCTGGCTCGATCTGATCCTCACCTCAAATCCTTCCCTCGTACCCTCCTATGGTCAACATGACGCTCCTGGCTTTTCTCATCACGACATGATTTTCCTTTCATATATCCTGAAACCTCCCAAGCCCAAACCCAAGGTTCTGTACAGGCGTTGTTTTGCGCGGATGAATGTTGAGGTGCTCAAAGAGGATGCATCCTTGATTGATTGGGAGCCTATGTTGGAAGCCCCTTTGGTTGACGATAAGGTTGCGATATTTAAAGATGTTGTGGTCAACCTCTACAATACCCATGCTCCTATTAAAAAAGTCAAACTGAAACGTCCTCCTGCTCCATGGATGACAGAAGGGATACGGATGGCTATGCGACGTAGGGACCGGGCATTTCGTAAATTCAAGAGCGATCGCACTGACGAGTACTGGTCACTATACAAAGTTGCAAGGAATAGGTGCAATCTGATGATACGCAACGGTAAACGCCGCCACATTATGGATAATATAATTTCTTCCTCTTCTGCCGATACTTGGAAGTTTCTTAGAACTCTGGGTATCGGCAAACCGCGACCTTTAGATCTTCCAAACTCTATCGACCTGGACGAGCTTAACCGTCATTTTTCTTCTGCTACCACCATGGATCGCTTAACCAAGCAACAAACTTTAGCCCTAATTTCTGGTCTAACGCGTCCACATATTAACCCCTTTTACTTCGTTCCAGTTGAGCCGGGAGAGATCAAAAAGATCATTCTCTCAATCAAATCCAAAGCAGTGGGTTGTGATAATATCACCCGTGGTATGATCATTACTCTTCTGGATGATCTCCTACCTGCGATTACCCATATTATGAATTTTTCCCTGTTTTCCGGAGTATTTCCTTCCCTGTGGCGCAAAGCCTATGTTTGTCCACTACCCAAGGTCCCTAATCCCTCTCTTCCTACCCATTTCCGTCCCATTTCGATCCTTCCCTTTCTATCCAAAGTGCTAGAGGCCTGTGTGCACAAACAATTTTCTAATTTTGTCTATCGAAACTCACTTATCAGCCCTCTTCAATCTGGGTTCAGGCCCGGGCACAGCACTGTTTCCGCCCTTCTTAAAGTGACTGGCGATATAAGGGCAGGACTGGAAGACACCAAGGTAACTGTACTTGTGCTGGTCGATTTCTCAAATGCCTTCAATACCGTTAGTCACGACATCCTGTTAGCCATTTTATCCCATGCTATGGTCTCTCCCGGAGCACTACAATGGTTCTCCTCTTACCTTCAGGAACGTCAGCAGTCAGTTCATGTCGAGGATTCCTCATCATGTTGGTGTGATTTGGAAACTGGCGTTCCTCAAGGCGGAATTCTTTCTCCTCTTCTATTTTCTATCTTTATTAATCTCCTAACTTCTGAGCTTCAGTGTGCGTATCATCTGTATGCCGATGACTTGCAGTTGTACTGTCAGGGGAGGGTTGACGAAATAGCAGATCTGATCGCCAGTTTAAATAGGGACCTGATGTCAATAAAAACCTGATCCGATAAATTTGGTGTGTCAGTTAACCCTAATAAATGTCAGGCGATCATCATTGGGAGTTCTCGCAGTCTCAGTAAGTTGGATGGTACAACCTTGTCACCAGTTCTTTTTGACGGTACAGTCGATCCATTTAGCGCTGATGTAAAGGATCTTGGCATGCATATTGATAAAACTATGAAATGGCATACCCAAGTCGCTCGTGTCAGCCAGAAGGTTACTGGTACGTTGAGGGCTCTATACCGTTTGAAAAACTTTTTACCCCCTAATACAAAAACAATGCTTGTACAGTCCTTAATTTTTCCTATTATCGATTATGGTGATGTGTGCTACTTTGACCTGAATGCGGATCTGCTCGACAAACTTGACCGTCTTCTAAACTACTGCATTCGATTCGTGTTCAATCTACGTAAATATGATCATGTCTCAGAGCAGCGGTCTCTTCTTAAGTGGTTGCCCATACGTCAGCGTAGGGAGCAAAGGGCGCTAACCACCTTGTTTTCTTTCCTTATTTCTCCCTCTTCCCCTAGTTACCTTGCTCCCCACTTTCAATACATCTGTGCCAATCATAAGAGGAGTCTGCGCTCATCTTAAAACCGAATTCTTCAATGTCCCTCTCACCACACTGACTTCATTCACCGATCATTCTTCGTTCAGTCTATTTCTCTGTGGAATGCGCTTCCCCAGGAAATCAGGATGGCAACCAATCGTTTATTGTTTAAAATTAAAGTTCGCGAGTACATTCAGAAAAAGCTGGCAGTTTCGTCACAACGTTAATGCTTTCTTCATTGTTTGTCTTTTTATTTTAGGATATCCGTGTAAATTTCTATTTACATACATCTAATATCTATCTATCTATCTATATGTATATATAAAAATCAATTGCTGTTCGTTAGTCTCGCTAAAACTCGAGAACGGCTGAACGGATTTATCTTATCTTGGTCTTGAAATGTTTGTGGAGGTCTAGGGAAGGTTTAAAAGGTGAGAAAAATTCGAATAATTATTGCCGGGAAAACCCTAAAAACAACCCTTTTCTTTTTCCCATATAAACGTTTTCTAAATAAAATGTAGAGTCAATTTGAACTTTATTGCTATTCAATAAAGTTTAGGTAGGTAGGTAGGGTAGGTAGGTAGGTAGGTAGGGTAGGTAGGTAGGTAGGGTAGGTAGGTAGGTAGGGTAGGTAGGTAGGTAGGGTAGGTAGGTAGGTAGGGTAGGTAGGGTAGGTAGGTAGGTAGGTAGGTAGGTAGGGTAGGTAGGTAGGGTAGGTAGCTAGGGTAGGTAGGTAGGTAGGTACGGTAGAATAGGTAGGTAGGGTAGGTTGAGTAGGTTAAAAAAGGTGCATTGCAACGCATGCCGGGCACAGCTAGTATTGATATATATTTATGGTATTTTGATATATCGTTATAGTATTTTATATATCCTTGTAGTTTATCTTAGTAATAAATTAATTTTTTGCAGATATATTTACACCTACCACTGTTTGTCTCTGTATCACCCAAAGGTTGACTGGTAGAAAATGCCTATGGCATTAAGTCCGCCTCTGTACTTTGTGCTTGAAGTGTTAAATAAATAAATACCTTGTCGATGTTCCACACGTTCGTAGGAAGCGCTTTGCTACATCGTTTATTATGCGCACAGCCAAGGAGTGGAATTCCATGCCTGCGTCGGTGTTCTAGAGTTCATATGACCCTAATCTATTTAAGTGGCGAGTTAATAGGCTTTTTTTGTGCTAGCTCGTTCCATCGTCGACCTCATCTCTGTCCTCAGGACTAGATTGAGGTCAAGAGTAGCCCCATTCAATATGAAAAAAAATATTCAAACTCACCATTGCTTGAAAAACCATTGTGTACAATTTGTAAGCTTTCAAAATATTTTTGAATGTCTCAAATAATTTCGTACAAGATTCATTGCTTTCCTGCTCATCATTCAGCTTTGAAACACTTTCAATCCATATGTTAAGATATTTTGTTAAAAATATTAAAACACGAATACCATAAACTATTCAAATCAAATGTCATGCACATGATGTCACTAATAACATCCAACCAATTGAAGAAATCATTGGTTGTAGAATAAGCAATAATTAAGATATTAACACACAAAATGGTTAGAACAGAGATCCAATTACAAATAATAAAACTACGAATACGTTTACTGAAGTAGAAGCTCCTGTGTATCTTCTGAATCATGAGAATAAGCAAGACATTATCATACTTGTGTACGAAATTAAGAAAAAAAATCATCACCATCCCGCAATAGTAATAAAAGGCAAACAGCGTGGTAGTCAGAAAAGACATAAAATGATGTGTGATGAACCAAAAACCTATTTCATCATTGATAAACACAAGGAATACGAAAATCACTGCAATTAAACACACACCCGAAACCGAAAATAGTGTTGATTTCTTTCCATTTGGAGCAATTGTGTTATTTATTATGTCATATTTTGAGGAACAGAGTAGACGTAGAAAGTAATTTAAAGGATAAATAATTTGTTGGACATCATTTTGTAGATGGATGTTTAGTAACATTTCTTGTCTGTTCGACGCCATTGCATGGCAGCTTAAGATACTATTAAAACTGACACAGCATGTCCCATGAAACTTTATATTGGGAATATAACCTGCCTTGAACGTTTACTGAACCGTTTTAATATCTAGACAAATTCAAGCGTAGGACTAAAATTCTAAAATGAAGCTCAACTACATTTATCATATCGACAAACGTGCTGATCGTATCACCATTATAGTTGACATTGTCAAATATCAACATAAGTTGAATTAACTAGTTTATGCCTACCGCTTCGCCCGCTTAGAGTCTGGTGATTGTCCCACGGGATCGTACTGCTAGGGAAAAAAGTATCTTAGGTGTTAATTCAGGTTATAAACTATCTGTATGCCAAATATCATCCAAATCCGTTCCGAAGTTTTTGTGTGAAAGAGTTACAAACATCCGTCCATCCTCACAAACTTTCGCATTTATAATAGTAATAATATTTTCAAGTAAGAAGTAAGATAAGACATAATAATAGTAAGATAAGATAAACAATAAGATAAAATGCTTTTATATAATATAATAAACATTTATTTCAGACTAGGTCCATATTTTGTTAGTAACAATGTACTTAAAAAACTAATGTTAGTATAGGCAAAAACAAAATTTAAATTACGGCATGAAGCCGCACCCACCTTTGCAGCATGGGGGACTCCCACCGATCAGTAAAAACACCCAGTATAGTGTTGGTACTGCCACGAACGCGAGCGAGTAGGGAGGCGCATCTTTTCCTAACGATAGCGGCAAAGCCATCCACCCGCGCCTCAGCAAACATCCCTGACGCACTGCAGCGCCATGGCAGCCCCAATAGTATCCTGAGTGCATTATTATATTGGACACGCAGGTCGCTGTATGCCCGCTGCGAATAACCGGCCCACAGGCTGCAGGTGTAGAAAGATTGGCAATATGCTTTAAAAAGCGTGATTTTAAGCGACCTGCGTTCCCTTTCTATGTCCACATTATCATTTAAATCATCGGTGACCCAGTGACCCAAATATTTAAATTTAGACACCCTACACAGAGGAGTGCCACACAGAGATACGTTGGGAAATGCTGGGTAAGAAAAACCTCGGGCTTTAAAGAGCATTAGTTCACTCTTCCCAACATTATGTTTGAGCCCATGGGCCACCGCATATGACTCACATATTGACATTAGCTTTCTCATAGCGCTGATTGATGGACTCAGCAACACCATGTCATCAGCGTAACTAATATTATTGGTACACACTCCGTCAATATGACATCCGACCTTGGTGCTGCTGAGCTCAACAATCAGCCGGTTAATGTACAAGTTGAACAAGCGAGGGGAGCTCAACCCGCCCTGCCTCACCCCACATTCCAACCGATACACACTCGAGAAGGAACCGTTCCACCTTACACAATTGCTTTGATTGCTATACCAATACTTGAATATTGATATAACTTCAGCTGGTACAGAAGTTTCAGATAGCAATTTATTCCACATGACTTCATAACTGACAAGATCGAATGCCCTCGATAGGTCCAAAAAAAAAGGCAAAGACAGGCGTTTTTCTATCCTTGTAGTACTGTACAGTCTGCTTAAGACACAATATAGCGCTTTCAGTGGACAGCCCCGGCCTAAAGCCAAACTGAGCGTCATGCAGTTTTATATGCTTAGCCAATTGTGCGTCAAGCAGATTGTCCAGCACCTTGGCTGAAACAGTTGCCAAGGATATAGGCCTGTAATTTGAAGCGTCAGAGGCATTCCCAGTTTTATTTTTAATAACAGGTACCACAACTGTAAACATGAAGCTATTAGGTAAATAACAGTGACTGATACACAAGTTAAAAAACATGGCAAGTACACGTGGCAAGTGCACCCCGTATTTCAGATGTTCGATACTGAGGCCATCGTGACCTGGTGACTTACCTCTTTTCATTGATTTTACCACCGATGCAACTTCCTTAGGAGTAAAATGAACGTCAATGTCACCAGAAACGGCCTCAGCATCGACAACCCGTGTCGTTCCAACAAGTGGTGACTCAACCTTAAAGTGCTGCTTAAATAAGTTTGCTATTTCTGTTGGCTCATGCACGCCCGCCACGCTCACAGGAGAACCAGACCGCGGATTCAATTTATTTGTTGCCTTCCAAAAAGCACCAAATTGCTTGTCAGTCTGATTCTTAGCTATAATATCCATTTTTATTCGCTGCTCATTATCCTGGCAATATTTTAGCTTATCTTTAAAAACCTTCCTGGATTTACACATATTTGTATGTATGCACCCCGATGTGGGTTTGTTATGCAGTAACCACGTCTGATAATGCATGCGAGCCTCCCTGTGAGCGTCACGTACAGTCAGCAAAGCTAAATAGTTTACATCGCACACAGCGGTAACAGTCATTGTACGAGCCGGTAATGTTCGTACAGCCGCTCCTTATCATTGTGCGCGTATACGTAGTCTACCCTACACGGGGTTTATTTTTTTTATCTTTAAGCTTGTAGGGTACAAGGAAAAAATAAAAAAACGGGTTTACAATAAGGCCAACATTTTATACAAGTGTAACATGGTCACCATAGCTGATTGGTGTAAGCGCTTGCGTCAGTTAGTGACCTAAGCTTAACGATGTGAGTTCGATCCCAGGTGAGGAGTTGCTGTTTTTTACTTTTTGTTCTTTATTAAATTAATTTTGTGACCAATAAAATCACTCAAGCAAAAAGTAAAAAGGTAAACATTGGGTTTGAAAGGACCTTTGCCTTCCTTACATTGGTTGTTTTAAGGTTCAATTTGGTGGGAGTTGTATGTTAGCAAAAAAAACTTGTGTGGCTGATACAATGATTTAATACGAACTGGTTTTAAACATATATAGGCTACAGCTATCCATACTAGACATTCGAATGAGTAAAACGCTGTTGTTTACCAGTTTTATTGACAAAGGCAAAGTTTTTTGTTGGTAAGGATGGACGTAAATAATTTGTCAAAGTAGCAGGTATATAAATTGAATCAAAGTAAAATTAGAGGTGAAGTGAATCAACATGTTAGATAGTAAGAAATTATGACAACTTCTAACCGCATAACAATAACATCACTTCACCATACTTTCAATACTTTACCGAGTTGTGGTTTTAAAAAGAGGATTAGAGGAGGAGATTATTAACATCTATACCTAATTGTTGCTAAGGTTTATATTTGTTTACATTCGCTTAACCAATATGAACATTATTTGCATAAAAATAAGATTCATATTCGCCTACTAATTAAAATAAATTCGACTATAATGAGTCTGTAAACCCTTGTTTTCTATTACTTCTTGTAACCTTCACCTCATGCTGTTAAGCATATACGCGCATATGTTTAGTAACATTTCCGCCCATCCTTATCCGACTTAAACGTTTTTTCGTCGCTATAAATCAGCACATTGTTCTCCCAGTCAAAATTAATCTATGACCTAGCAAAGTATAGTCGGTTTTGTCGGTGCGCAGTGGACAGTTTGTAAGCACATATTGTGTGCTGTTGCTTTTACGCGGGTGGACAAGAAGGGAACAGCCTTGTGCCTTGCCACGATGTCGTGGTGTCGAGCCGATGAATTTGCCTTTGGTTTTGGCCTAGGATGTTCTACGTCTCCAAAATCCGGTTCTCCTCTGTGGATAAAAAGAGTATTTATAATACTATTAATAATAGCTATTATTATAAAAAATATATACTACATTTAAATACTATATACATAATATACACAATGTTTAAATAATAAACTTATATATACCTAATTAATTTTATAATAATACAAATAAAAAAACTAAATATAAGATATACACTGACATTAGCTTTTCTTAAACTGTCTAAGGGCTAAATCAAGCTAATTTTAGACCAAGTTAATTTTTATCATAATCATCACTACATAGTATAAAACAAAGTCGCTTTCTCTGTCCCTATGTCCCTTTGTATGCTTAAATCTTTGAAACTTCGCAACGGATTTTGATGCGGTTTTTTTTAATAGATAGAGTGATTCAAGAGGAAGGTTTATATGTGTATATTGCACCTGTGCGAAGCCGGGGCGGGTCGCTAGTCTTAAGATAAATTTAAAAAAATCTTTCATTCATGATAATATATTATTACAACTATGGTAGGTATTGCACTTAAGTTACATTAATTATTTATTCCTAGTAAACATTGAAAGGTGAGAGGAGTTAGTTAAAGTGAAGTAGGTATAATATCAACATAGTGTTATATGTAACTGTTACTCACCGATATCATTAAGCGCCTTCCAATTTCGCATCTTCTTAGCGTGTCGATGACAATTCAAATTGAGTCAGTCCAAAATTTGTCGACGACTTTGGCACTTTCAGTAGCGTCCTGTGATGCACATCGCAGGAGCAAACAACAGAACAGGCAGGACACGATATAAAGTGTCCCATCGTTTGCGGGGCAGCACCACATTTACACTCACAATTTCACATATAGATATGTTTTGCTCATCCAAAACAACGATTTCTACCCTTTTGAACATTGATAAAATGTTACATTGTTGGATCCCCAGAAATAAATCCGCGCAAATGCGCATGAGTAGTAATCAATAAACTCAGTAATGCAAATACTCGTAGATTGACAACTAAGAACGCTCATTTTTATAAATGAAGGTGTTTGACAACAATATTTTTAAATTGTCGGTAGTTTTTTTTCTAAACAGTCAAAATAAAAAGACCTGAGAGTTCCGTGTTTATCTCAAACATTGGAAACTTCATTACCCAACCTTGAACGGGATCGAATCGTTATAAATTCTACTTTAAGTAATGTTTTAACAAAAGAATGAATACAAAAAGAAAAAGAATATATTGTTGCATACAAGGTTTGAACTTACGGCTTCTTGTTTACTGACCAAAGACGATAGCCATTGTGCCAAGCTTGCTATAGTGATATGATGCAAAATATTATACATCCTTCAGTACCATAAGTGAATGATGACTATACAACGTGTAACAGATAAAACGCAATACCACCCCAATTAGAATATTAAATTATAAGTCTAAAAAAATATCCGTAATTAAATAAATTTAAACCAAACCTAGTCTTTTTTTTATAAAATAGTTATCCTTACTAAACGCAAAATGTATGTGCAACAACATCCCTGCACACACACTCATGCAATGTTAGCGGCCGACGTGACACGCACACGAGCGCCCGTCAGCTGACCATAACTGTAGGCATTTGATGAGGGTTAGTTCAATGAACGAATTTTACGTACCTAAAATATCACAGACTGATATTATGAATAACTTTTGATACTTCATTGAGTTTACCGTGTAATATTAATAATTTTCTAGTAAGTGAAATTATCAACACGAATCTAAGACTTTAGGCTTAGTAACGGGGATGCATTTAAAACAGCGATATTCAATGACGGCGTGTTTAAAAGATTTGAATCATAATATTTACAGTGATAAGAATACAATCGTATCGATAGGAAGGAGTAGGTACTTACAGAACTGGATTATTTACACTTTACACTTAGGTTATTAATTTGCACTATTTCTGCGATCCACTTTCATTAAAGTTTCAAAATGTTCTATGCACTTATTTGCACGCTTTCTTAAATTGTATTTCAATTTTGTAAGCACTTCAGTATCACTTTTCACCGTCACAAATGCTTGTTCAATTTTTGTTTTTAGTTACTGGTTGTACTTGCCAACACACGTGAAGGTACTCTCGTCCGTCCAAAGAATGTTTTGTTGCCAGTTCTCCAACAACCACCTACTGAATTCCAGTCGTGGCAAGTTGTCAGCCGGCGTTAGGTCTAGACACCGTCGAAGATGGAACGGGTGTTCACCATCAGCATGCAACGTTCGCCACACGTACCTACATGTGGCTGCAGTCGAACTGGGGTGCTTCTTCTCTCGAGCTGTCCTCTGGATATTCGTCGAAATGGTCGAGAATACGCTCTTGCAGACGAGTAGTCCGCACATTCGTCCCTCTGTCCAAAGCCGTATTAGGAAGGAACGTCCCAGTCCCTCAGTCGCTGAATTGCAACCAGCATCGTCCTGGCGCTCACACTGCAGCCAAGACGGTCATTGAACTCCCGACAAGCTAACGCGACATTATCAAGACAGCGAGCCAGGGTCCTAACCATCCGGACACGGTTGTTTCGGGAGGTTCCTGCACCGAATCGGGCGGGAGGAAACGCCCGGGTGTTTCCATTGTGAGGATCGTCCGGAGGACACGGTGCAGCACACTGTGGAGGCCTGCCCTGCTTGGGCGGAGCAGCGCCGTGTCCTCGTAGAGGCGATTGGCGGCGGCGACCTCTCGCGCCCGGCCCTGGTTCAAGCCATGGTCCGGAGCGAGAGGGAATGGGAAGCCGTCACCTCCTTCTGCGAAGCAGTCATGCTAGTGAAGGAGGTGGCGGAACGTGAGAGGGAAAGAGCCTCACGTCCCAGCCGCCGCGGGAGACGCCCTGGGCGTCGGGGGTCACGTGGTGGCCCCTGGCCACCGTAGGCGCGGGCCTGTGGACGGCGAGTTATGGGCTAGCTCGCCGTCCGGCCGTCTTATGACGACAGGCCGTGTCGACGGCGCGTTCGTGTTCCACGCGCGCCTCAAAGAGATGTCAGCAACCACGTAGGGGTCCGCACGGGCCGATGCCTGCCAGGGCTGCGGGACTGTTCGAAAGAGATACCGCGGCCCTGGAACACAAAGGGCAAAGAAGGAACATGGATGGGTTTTAGTCAGTACAAGTCTGACACTCCCTTCCGCTCCGCCCAGAGCGGGGGGGTGGGTCATTTGATGATTTCCCATCCAAAAAAAAAAAAAAAAAAGGGTCCTAACCATCTCCGTGTATTGTATGTTGGCATACCGGAAAGCCATCGCGCGCGGAAACAAAAATGTCACGAAAGGAAATAAAAGGACATCCACACTACGTCACTACCGGCGGATGACTAAATGTTAGGTTAAAAGCGCGCGCGCGGTTGCGGCGGCGTGCGTGTCGGCATTTCGCATAAACGTCAAAGAGGTTGCCGACAACTGCTTTATATCTTTGGAATAAGTTCTAAATTTCATCAAATTAAATAATTTTATTGTGTGTAGGGCTACTCTGATGACCAACTAAGTTTGGTCGTGCATTCAAATAAGCCTTACACATTGGAGATAAAGTTGGAATTCCTTTAAATTACCTATTTATTTGTAAAATGCATT
This sequence comes from Noctua fimbriata, assembly GCA_905163415.1. Taxonomy (NCBI): domain Eukaryota; kingdom Metazoa; phylum Arthropoda; class Insecta; order Lepidoptera; family Noctuidae; genus Noctua; species Noctua fimbriata. The sequence goes on from CAJHZP010000012.1 coordinate 547,754, forward strand.
GATATTGTTTACGTGTGTGTATTACGAGCTATGAGCGAACTACACATTGGGGGATGGATATGGTCAGTTGCGCGGTTTCGGACCAGTCTGGGTTTCTATGTGACTCTGTACCGGGAGACTCATGCTGGAGGGTAGCGGGATCCGAGGCACGGTCTCTGCCGTTGGCCGACCGCACTTGGGCCCCCCCCAAGTACTGCGCCAGCCACGTGGGAAAGGCTGCCCCGCCAACTCGCGAAAAATCCCGAAATGCTCCACTGTGCCAGTTGGCGACTGGGCGGGAGGACCCGGTGGCCATTTCGGGGGGGCTCGGGCGTCCCCGCAGTCTCCAGATGAGTCTCCCACAGGTCGGATGACCTGAAGAGGCCCGTTGGGTAACCGAGCCGCGTCTCGACCAACCTTCTGTTTCCCCACTAAAATACTCCACTAACATGAAAAAGCATAAAAGGAAAAAGGTTTTGAAGCGGCAGCACTTCCTCCCACTTAAAGTGCACCTCATCAATATCAGGGGGTTGCACTCAAATCTCGATCCGGTCCACCACCACCTCGAGACCGAGAAGCCGCACCTATTCTTTTTAACGGAGACGCAGATTGCGACTCCGTCAGACGTGGCGTACCTCAACTACCCAGGTTACTCGTTTGAACAACTGCTTAGACCTACTGCTAACCACTGACCCAGACAGACACTCAGTATCGGTATCAGCCCCACTGGGAACTTCCGACCACTGTCTGGTGAAGTCCGTGTCTATCAGCTCTCCTCCAGATGATAGCCCTAGGGGCGAGAGGCGAGTTTGGCGATACGAAGCAGCAGACTGGGATGAGATGCGGCATTTTTTTGCGTCCTTCCCTTGGCGTCCAGTGTGCTTTTCTTCGGGCGACCCCACTTGTTCAGCTGAAGCGGTTGCGGACGTGATACGGCAGGGAATGGAATACTATATTCCATTCTCCGACATACCGCTCGGTCACAAAGCCCGTCCTTGGTTTAACGTGGATTGCGCTCGTGCTGAGGCTCGAATGCAGTCTGCATACCAAGCCTGGGTGCAAGCCCGTGACCGCAAAGTACGAGCTCGACGGGTTCGCGCGCAGAAAAGAGCTTTTAATTCTGCCGCAAAGTCTTGTAAGCGGGTGATCCGAAAGGCGCGTTTCGACCACGTCAGCCGTATAGGGGCTAAACTTGCGTCCTACCCATCTGGTGGTAAACAGTTTTGGTCCCTATCCAAATCGGTCGAAACCAACTTCTGCCGGCCCACATTACCTCCCTTGCA